>JAMXBB010000004.1:66396651-66676157 GCA_024138015.1 Lumnitzera littorea
CTTCTTTTTCTTCCTTCTTTTTCTTCTTTCTTTTTCTTACTTCTTTTCTCATGGTTTTAAGCTTTTAGGTTTCGATTTTGTTCTAAAAAAATTTCTAGATTTTTTTGGTTGCTTCAATATCATATCTAGACATTCCCTTTCGACTAAAAGAATTATATATATATATATACACAAATCCATTTTATTTAGTAATTATGGAGAAAGGTCAATCTAATCTATTTGTATTTAATTTGCCTTTCCTAATTGCAACACTTGTAATCCTAATTCCTCATGTAGGCTACTAATTTTCAGATTTTTGTTTCGGTTTCTAGATGTGGCAAGTGGAGAAAAAGAAAGGAAAGGAAGAAAAGAGATAAATTGAAAAAGAATGAGAAGGAAAATTAAAATTAATGATAAATATATGTAATTTTTCAAATCATGTAAATTATAACAATTCTCATCATAAATTAATTTTGAAATTTTTGTGAAATTTTATCAATTTAATTAGTACTCGTTACAATTATAATTTTTATAAGTTATTATAGCGATTTCGTTAAAATTTCATACGAATAGGCAATTTAGTCGAAAATTGTATTCGACCATGATTATATCACTATTGAGTAATATTTAACTATTTTATAGGTTTATGTTTATAATTTTAGGGTTTCGAGCAATTTCGGGTTCAATTTTGATTAATGGTGCGTAAACTAGTTTTAAGGTTTTAGTATGTAATTTAAACTTTTGATCAATTCGTAGGGTTTTGTTATCGGTGTTATATTTGATTTATTAAATTTCGTAATCTTTTATTGTTACTAGCCTTATCGACTTATTGTACAGTTTAGAACACTCAGACTTGAGTCAGGGTTCAATTACTATTTTCCTAAGGTTTACAAGGATGCTAAGAGGATAATAAAACAATGTCAGAATGGGGATCCAATCTTTTTTGAAAATGAAGGTAGGTGTTAAAACAATCATTGTGCCAAGTAAAGCTACTAGAGTAAGGACGTTCTCATGACTTGGGGGGAGAATAGTCACCTTTGAGCTTCACTTAGCATGGACCTTGTAAGTTCTTGATTTTTCTCTTTTTCCCATTTTTAATACTCCTATCCTTTATTACAAACATGGGTGTAGGTGATGTAGATCTTGCTAAACTGCTGGCCTAAGCAAAGGCCAAGAAGCTGAAGCTTAATAAATGTGCTAGCATCAAAGCACCTATCACTCGGCTACTCACATCGAAAAAGGTCATACAAGACAAAATTGTAAAGCAGGTTGCTACTTTGAAAAAGGTAACTCATCATGCTAATAAGAGTCAAACAATTGAACAAACTGGAGTTGTTGAGGCAATACAACTTGAAGTGATACCTTCCTTAGAAAACACTCCTCGCGGGGAAGTACCAAGTGAATCCTCTTGAGAGATTAGTGATAATAGCGACATTAAGGTTATTCCTCTAGATATAGTGGAAGGCCCATTAGGCTAAGCAAACAATGAGTTGAGTACTAAGAAAAGAAGCAAAAAAGAGCTTGCTAACCAACCTCTATCCTAAAAATTCAAAGCCTTAGACTAGAGGACAAAAGAGGCTTTAAGGAGTAAGGCTCTTGTCATCAATAGTGATGAGTTCATCCTTAACCGTGATGTGGGTGAGTACTTTGTGCCATGTTAAAGCTAAAACATCCTGCACATTGAATCAATCTTAGGTGGTAAGACGAAATCCTTGGCCCTAATAGAGGGAATCATTCTCCTAGGGATAGGGAGATCACAAAGAAAGATGTTGATAAAGATCATACAACTTGGTGGCAATATGTCCTTTGTTACAACCACCTACTCTATCAACATATTTCTTTGCAATATCCCTATACCTAGGGAGAATGACTCCCTCAATCAGGGCTAAGGATTTCATTGTGTCACCTAAGGCCAAGTCAATATGTATGATTTTCTAACTACAGTGTGGCAAAAAGTACTCACTTACCTCATGGTTAGGAACGAACTTAGCACTATTGATGCTGAGAGCCTTATTCCTTGGAGCCTCCTTCGTCCTCTTGTCTAAGGCTTTGAATTTCTTAGATAGAGGTTGGTCGACAAGCTCTTTTCTGCTTCTTTTTTTGGTACTTAGCTCATTGTTTACTTAACTTGTTGGGCCTTCTACCATCTCTAGAGGAATGACCTCTACCCCACTATTATTATCAATCTCTTCGTAGGATTTACCCAGCACTTCCTCTCTAGGAGTGTTTTTTGAGGAAGGTATCACTTCAAGTTGTGCTGCCTCAATGGCTCTAGTCTGTTAAACCCCTTAACTCTTATCAATAAGATAAGTCACCTTTTATTGAGTAGTAACCTACTCAATGGTTTTCTATTACATGACGAGCGGCCAAATGATGGATGCTTTGATGCCAACACGTTTATCAAGCTTCAACTTCTTATCCTTTACTTAGGCCATCGGTTTGGCAAGATCTATATCACCTGCACCTATGTCTGCTATAAACGAAGGGAGTATTAAAAATTAGAAATAGAGAAAGATCAAGAACTTACAAGATCTATTCTAAGTGAAGCTTAAAGGTGACTATTCTCCCCCTAAGTCACGAGAACGACTTTTCTTTAGTATCTCTACTCAACACAGTGATCATTCTAACACCTACTTTCTTTTTTAGAAAAGATTGGATCACGATTCTCATATCGTTGTATTATCCTCTCAACATCCCAAAAAAACATTTTATTCTTTCTTGCATCTTCTTAGCCATAACAACATCATTCGGCATCAAGTTAATGTTTTTGGTATGGATGGGCTCAGTCCATTGGGTCTAGAAATCCAAATCTTCATCCAATATGATAGATACAAACTAGTCATGCCACTTGTGTATTTTGAGCTTCAACCTATCCATAAATTTTTAACCATGCTAAGTGGCCACAAAATACCAACCGTCAGAGTCAATGTTTTTTATATGGATGGGCTTAGTCCATTGAGTTCGGAAATCCAAATCTTCATCCAATACAATAGATATAAACTAGTCATGCCACTTATAGATTTTAAGCTTCAACCTATCCATAAATTTTTAACAATGCTGAGTGGCCACAAAATACTAACCGTCAGGTTGCTTCCTTATTGTGAAAAAGTATGTGAACAATTAGGGTATGGCCCTAACCTTAACCTCTTCGCAAATTATCTTGAATGCTATAAGAAGTCTATAAGTATTTAGTGAAAACATACTCAACACAACTTAGAAATAATTAAAAAATTGTTTGACAAAAGCAGAAAATAGGAAGCACAATCCTAAATTGAGGTATTTTAGATATATATATATATATATATATATATATGGTCCCTCAAAAAGCATACCCTCTCATCTTGCCTCAATCTATATAGATTCCATAACTAAGGAAGATCTTGCCAGTATTTATTATACTTTGAGATGAATGTCATAATAGCACCATTCGCCATTCCATTTAGGGGATCTTTATAATATACAACATTACTATATAAATTCCTAGCTATAGATATTCCTTCCTTATCATCTAGATAGTTATCCACTAGGAAAGCAATGATGCAACTAAGTTTTTCCCATCGCTCCATTATGCTATTTGTTAAATTACTTAAAGAACACCAAATCGTTTCTTTTTTGGGGGTGATCACCACTAAATAGACCTTTTGAGTTTTACAAATTAAATTTCTATATTTTATCCTTAACTCGGTTTGACAGGAAAGTATACCTATCATTTTATAGCACAGATGAGTATAAGGTCGTCTTTACTAGGAACAGCTATAAACATTAGTACTAATTAATCTTTATATTATCTAGCAATCCAATTTATCAAGTAATTAATTATTAAAACTCTAAATTGCTGACTAAATTACAATAATCCATAAACTATTACCACTAACACATTGGCTACAAAACAATTAATAACAACACATTTAGTAATGCGAACTCGCTTTACCATATAGCATGATCCTACCAAAATACTTTTTGTCCTAATACTTGTTATTTATGGGAAATTACTTACTTCTAATCCTAATTGTGTCTATTGGAATTTCTTCCTAATTAACTGCCAACTCGAATTGCATTAATGTCATGTTAATGTATCGATTCCCCTAAGGATACAACAACTTTCCTAATAATATCTTTATTATCAGGAGTAATTTGTTCCAATAAACTAGATCTATTCAATAAAATTGTATCTCGACATGTTCTATTGAAATCAATCCTAAGTCAACGTCATGCACTACACCACACTTGGATCCATTAAGTGCAAATCATTGGAACTAACATTTATCAAGAAACCACTATTTCATGCACTTGATTATACTAAATGATATAATAAGTCCTAACGTACTACTCATACATAATAAAGAAACAAAACATATTAATAAAATGCAAAAATAACAAAGAAATTAACATAGAACAAGTAAAAGAATACAACCCTATTTTGGATTATACTATAGAAATTTGATAAAAACATGAACAACAAATTCCCGTCGTCTCTCTTGAGTAATTTTGGGAAAGGTACAAGGTACAACACTTAGATACTATAATAAAAGAAAATAATTGAAAATACAATGGGTACAAAGATGTATGAATGGATGTATGATCAAATCTCCCTTTTGTTTGAAAATTGTGGCGTATTTATATTCTTCTCGTCAAAAGGCTCAAAATACACTACTTTAAGACACCCCTTGGCATTTAGACTCATTACATGCACCAATTCATGCGAAATGATTTAAAAAGAATTGTCTTGTCCACTCCCATCATACCCATGACGTGGGGAGTGATCTTCTCATCACAAACATTCCACCTAATCATGCCCATGATTAAGGGAGTGATCATCCTTCCAAGGTGGAGTCACAGCCGCAATGAATAGGTCGAAAAATAGCTTCAACCTTAGTCACTCCCTTAATCACGGCCGTATTGGAGTGAGTGACGAATGTTGAACACTGATATTCTTTTTTATCATGCCCATGATGAGTCTCAGTTGATCTTCATTTAGCATTATTCCTTTATAATGGCCGTGATAGCTCTAAATCTTCTTGTTCTATTCAAATTTTGTTGCTTTTGCTTTTGAATAATTTGAAATTAATATATTACACAATGAATTACCAAGAACTTAAAAAATAAACACAATAATGGTCAATTTATACCTAAATGTGCCTAAAAAAGTGTAGAGTAATTTATACTTATCAAGTTTCCCCACACTTAAACTTTGCTTGTCCTCAAGCAAACACTAAAAAACAATCAATGAAACTTAACAACGTTTCGATTGTATATTCAACAAAGTATTTATAGTGGCTTAATTTTATGTCTACCACATTGCATTCTCAAAATATAACAATTAATATTCTAACATTACTCTAAGCAAAACAAACTTCACCTTTACTATTTAATGCTAACTTCTAAAGGTACAAAGTAAACACAAAGTCAAATAAAACAAAAGAAAATTGGTTATACTTCATCTACTTCAGTAAGTATATAAAAACCCTTCGATTACTTCTTAAGAACATTAATCTAGAAGAAAAGTACATTGCATCCATTTTTCCCCTGTATTTCTACTTCTTCTATTGAATCTCTCCAAAAACATCTTACACATTACATTTTTAATTTTTTTCCTTGTCTTTTTCTCTTCTTCTTTTTTTTTTTTTCAATAGAAGAATAAAAACTAAAGATTAGTAGTGAAGTTAAACTTCACTCTTCTGAGGAACCACAGCCCACCCCTACTAACTCGATTATAAGGATAAAGATTACCAATGGAGTCAGACTTCACTCTTCTAAGGGACCAAAACCTACCCTTACTAACTTAATCCTTACATATTCTTATTGCAAAGTTATGAAGACAAAAATTAACAGCGAGGTCAGACTTCGCTCTTTTGAGGGACTAAAGCCTACCCTTACTAATTCCGCCCCTATATACTTCAATTTTCTCTATTTTGAAGAGATTCTCAAGAAGTATCAACAAGTAAATTACTTCATTTTCCCTTTTCATTCAAGATTAAATGAGCTCCAAAAGTAATTGAGGAGTAAATATATATTACTTAGTAAGTTTAGAAGCATAACCATTGAACATTACACTAAGGACTACGGTTCACTTCTAACCTCTAAACTCATTCATTAATTAGCAAGCAAGTGTGATTCAGTTAGATTCCATCCCTTAATTGTGATCATGTACACTAAGTCCACAAGAAGTGAGTAAGGTATAAAATTAACACACAAAATTGATTACTATTTTGTCAAATATACAATCTATTAAGTCCATTCATAACCTAAAACAAATAAACTTAAGTAAGGTCTAATAAGTAGGGTTAACCCTTTTCTACACTTAGAGAGAGACATTGTCCTCAATGTTTGAGGAGGGAAAACATAAAACATGCATAAAAAAAGGGAAATTGCAAAATAAACAAAAAAGTAAGAATAGGACTCCCTTGTGTGAAGTTCAATCAATGCGTTAGATCATAAACCATCAGATAGTACATCCTTCAAATGCCATGAAAAATGGAACAACAAAAGAGACTTGGCCATTAAGACAAGAGGAAAGCAAAACATAGCAACGCCTAATAAGAGAGTCTCCATTAAAAATACATCATTGAGGTTTAGCTCTCAAATAACTAGTACATCTGAAAAAGAAAACAAACAAAATAAAATAAAGAAAACAAGTCAATCATCATCAGCTTTGATCTCCTCATCCAAGCCGTCATCATCCTCCCTAGATGACCCTTCTTCACTCTCATTCCCAACCCCTTTCTTGTTGCTTCTTGTTGGGTTCCTTAGGTTTCCTCCTAATCATCACTATCTTTATGTTTAGACCCATCCTCCTCATCACTAGAGTCTTCTTCTTCTATCCTAGCACCTTTTACTTATTGAGTAGCACTTGCTAATGAGGGAATTAGAGGCTTATTGAGACCCATATTTTTCTAAGTTGGGGGCAAGAATAGTAAGAAGGGATGGATGCTCCTATAGATGTAGCAATATTCCTTAAGAATTCAACAAAAACTTAACCATAAAATAATTTTTTTAAATAGAAAAACAATAATAAACACAAGCTAGATGTACAGGAATTTTAATTTTCCTAATGATGCCAATTTTGTAAACCCTACGAATCTAGTTTTCTAAGTATATAATCAAATGCCCAAACTGTAGATGATTTCTTGAAGTCAATAGAGCCAATGATATTTAAAACTGATTAAAATCTCAATTCAAAACCTAAAGTAAATATGAAAAACCTTAAATTATCAATTTAACCTCTAATCACATATGAAGACCCTAAAACCTTAAATATATGTAATTGCAAAATTTGACCTTGAAACTTATCAAAACCCTAAGATAATAATCGAAGACTTAATCGCGTATCAATATATTAAACTCTAAATGTGTACAAACACTAGAGATTGTACTTGAAAGTAATAAAAACCCTAAAACTATGACTTTAAGGATATAAAAGCACTAATTCACCATAATTTACCCTAAAACCCTAATTGATAATATAACCTTAGTATTATACTAAATCACTAGTAAAAAATTAAAGATAACCTTCAATCATTCACAAATATTTATAATGCTAAAGTAATCCTTTAGAAACTCTAATATTGCATCATATATAACATTCATCTTCTAAGTATATAACTAGGTTAGTATTATATATAGTTAAGAGTTTAGTTAATACTTACATTACATAAGTTGGTATTAGTACCCTAAATGATACTTTTCATGAGAATTACATTAAGTAACCTACTAAATGATGTGTATAGGAATAAATACCGAAAGGAAGATTTCATTACCTATTTTTATTAATCATTTCACTAAATTCCTTATTTCCTTTCATTTCCTAAATTTTTCTCCTATTTTTCCTTAATTACCCTATTATGTATACACTAATTTCACTTAATTTCAAAGAGTTGACTAAGTAAAATGTTGACCATGTCAAAGTATGACTAAGTCAACATGTTGAAAAGTCAACAAATGTCATTGTCATTTAGAGTCTTCTTCCACTTTCTTGATTTTTCTCTTCAATTATCACGTGTACTTATCTTTTTTTTTTTCTTATCCTTGCCATCCACTTTCCCATCTCTTAGACCCACTTGTTTTCATCTTTTTAACACAAAAACAAAACAAAACAAAGTTCTTCCTCCTTCCTCAAAACTGTGAGCTTCCCCTTTTACTTTATTCCTTTCAGCTTTTCTAATTTCACTTACACAACTCTACTTACCAACACAAACCAACAACATATATATACTAGCTTTCCTTTTCATATAACAAGCAAGAGAAAGGTATGTTGTTGTAATTCCTTAGCTTATTTAGTAGTTAGATGAATAGGCTAAATTAGTATAGTAAGCTTATGTGATATGTCCATATGTGTTGTTGGTAGTAGAAAGCCCCATACTTATGTTTAGAGTATAGAAATATCCATGTACATACATCAAGTGAGTATATATGGAGTGTACATATTAGGGTTTTAGTGAAACCCATAGTATAAGTGTATAAATCCTTAACTAAATGGAAAGAAGAACACTTGTACATATGCTTAAGTATGTGTAAACCCCTAAAATTTTCGATCTAGCTTTTGAAATAGACTCAACTATGTTAGACAATTTAGGAGTTGACAAGGCTAATGAAAGTGAAAACCCTAAAAGAATTAATCAATCACGTAAGAAACTTTTTTACCCTAAATGTATCTAAATTCTAAAGATTTCATTCAAAAGTGATAGAAACCCTAAAATGATCACCTTAAAGACATATGTGCACTAATTAATCATAATATACCCTAAAACCCTAATTGATAATATAACCCTTGTATTTTGCCAAATCATTAGTAAAAGGTTAGAGATAACTTTCAATCATACATATATATTTAGAAACCTCAAGTCGTAGAGTTAGGGGTATAGTTGAAGATTAGGCTAAATGTAGTGAACCTTAATACCCTAATTAATACTTTTCATACTAATTACACTAAATAGTTTACCAAATGATGTATATAGGCTATAAATACCTAAAGCAAGACCTCATCATTTATTTTTACTAATCAATTCACTAAATACCTCATTTCCATAATTTTTCCCTTAATTTTCCTTAATTACTACATTATATGTACAAAATGGCATATGCTTAAGGAAAGTTGATCAAGTCAATACATGTTGACCAAGGTCAAAGGGTTGACTAAGTCAACACATGTTGACTAAAGTCAATAATTTGAAAAGTCAACAAAAGACACTAATGCATAAGAAAAATATCTTAGCATCTAATGATTTCTTTTCTTTTGGTTTTTCTTTTCCTCCCACCTGCTTAATTGCCGTCCATCCATTTCCCCTTCTAGACCCCACCACTTTCTTTCTTCCATAAACAAAACAAATAGAAAAGAAACAAAGTAAAATCCCCTCCATTGCCGTGACCCTTCTTCTTCCCTTTCACTTTCAACACTTTCCTCTTTGTCTCCATAATTCCAACACAAACTAAGGTATGTGATAAAGTTGCTTTATATTACTCATTAGTTAGGTAATTAGGTAGATTAGATAAGTAGACATTTTTTATGTGTGATCATGAAGAATAGGACATAAAGTTTTTATCTTTAAGTGTAGGAAGTTAGGAATCATGAAGAAGAGGAAAGGAATACATGTGTATATGACCTTAAGTATGTATATATAAGGATATACTAAAAGAATACAAGAATGGGGATCTTTGTACATGGGTATTTACCATGTACATAAACTAAATTAAAACAAATCCTAACTATACATACCTATACTATACTAAATACACACTTAAAAACACAAAAAATATGAAATTATGAAGATTTTCTTAAGAGGAAAATTAGGCATACGAAATTTATACAAAAATACATATATAACCGTATAGGTATATGAGTATGTATACAAGTATAAATATGGTATAGGTATAAGTATATGTATAAGTATGCCAATATACATATAAGTAGAGAAAAGGTATAAGTATATGTACATTATGTATAAGTGTACATAAAACACATAATCATGAGATAAGGCTTAGGTAAGCAAAGGATGATGCAAGTAATGACGTAATCACATGATGACATAAGCAAGTGATGACATTAGTAATGACATAAGCGAATGATGATGTAAGCGATAACATAAGCATAGGTTTATAAAATAAGAAAATAAGAAGAGTATAATAATTAGGTACCTAAATTAGTAAACCCTAATACACTTTCTAAATTGGATTATACTTAATTAAGTACATGAATTAGCAATAACAAAGTAAAATTCTCTAAATATAAGAATTTAAGGGTTAACTAAATCATTAAGTATAAACAAAGGATATAAATATGAGTAATAAGAATAATTAAGTTTCTATAGTTAAAATTTCTATAAATTTAGTCCATATCGTAAAGCACGGGTCTTAACGTCCAAAACAGACATCACTGTGTGAACATACATCTGAAATCGTTGAAAAACGACTATAAATTCATAAATATTAGAAATAGAACGAAAATGTTATATACGATTAATAATAAAGTATAACCAGATAGAAGTTGATAGTAATTTATGTAGAATTAGGCAAATAGGTATTTAATTCGATTACTTACTAGTTAATTCGATTACTTACTAGTATTATCATATCGTAATGATCAAGTGATCCCGAGGTGAGTAAGGATCTCCCGATCAATTACTACAATTAAGGTGAGTTGCCATGGCCGAATGAGTATTTATCCTATGATTCCATGCTTGTTTGCAATTGTAGATAGTGGACTTAATTATTATTTTTAATTGACTACTGTGTGGGGTTTGGGGAAATGCTTGTGTATGTTGTTATGTGTTGAGATGTGAACTTACCTTAAATATAGAAAATGCGATGTTTGTTGTATGGCAGTATAGAAAATGATTGTGTGTATTATTGGATGGTCACAACATAATTTGAACTTAATTATACTCGGCTTATAAAAAGAAATTGGTACATGTATTAACATGCATTGCATAAACACAATTCCGACCATCATATCACACGGAGGTAAAGAGAGGCCATTTGGGGGTTGTTATTATTAATTTATTGGTTTTGTACTGTACACTTGTACAAAATGACCTTACCCTGGCCTATGGGAACACTAAGCATTGGAGGTGCCAACTGCTTAGCTAAGGGTTGAGTCTAGAGGCCTCCGTTTAGGGGTAAGTGTAGACTGCAGGGGCCCACTCACGATTATGTTAGAACTTGGTTTTTATGAAAATAAAAGATTTATTTGATTTAAGTACGGAACATAGAGTTCCATAGTAAAGTAAGTTCTAGTATAATACTCATATCTGATTGGTGTCGTATATACTCTAACCCTGACTTCGGAGGGCGTTAAATCTAAGTTACTTATATGAAATAGTTAATTATACGTATTGTTTGGCATTCTGTTTGATCATTCATTCATATACGTGAATATAATGTACTTATAACTTGCTTATGGTATGACTGAGGGTTTTGCTCACTAAGCTTAGACTTACACTCCTTTAGACTTTTGCTGCAAGATAGCTTTTTCATAGAAGCTAGCCAAGGGATGCCACTGGTTAGCTTGGGGACTTGGGCAAGAGTGAGCTATCCTGTGTATCGAGAGAGAACAGTTTATGTAGACTCTTACTCATGTACTTTTGTTTTTATTAGTATTATAGACCTAGATATACTAAATTACTGTATATTGTAAGCTTTGTAGTTCAAATTTTTATAAATATGTTTGTGTGAAGATATCATGTGAATCTATATGCTCTTGGGAAACTAGTGGTTGTAGAGCCTTGTATATTGTGTGAAGAGTTCTTGATTGGAAGGGTAACCAATCAGGGGTTCTTCGTACAGTATACGGCGTCTGCCACAACTAGGTCGTCCTCAGTTCATGACAGTATGTATATATAAGAGTATACTTAATAAATACATGTATGGGAACTCTTGTACATGAATAACCATTATGTACATAACCTAAAAGGAGGTATATACTAGTTATACATACATATGCCATGCTAAATACACCCTTAAAGTACAAAAATATAAAAAGTATGAAGATTTCTTAAGAGGGGACTTTAGGCATACGAAAATACGTATAAAAATACATATGCCAACATATGTGTATATGGGTATATGTACTAGTATATGTATAAGTACATAAATATACATATTAGTATGTTAGAAGTATAGGTAGGTATATAACGTATGTATATGTATGAGTACATAAGGATATATATATATATATATATATATTTATATGTAATGAATGATTGCATAAGCCATGACATAAGCGAATCATGACATAAGCGATGACACAAGCAATTGATGACCTTAGCAATGACATAAGCATAAGCTTGTAAAATAATAAATTATATGATTACATAAGAATATAACATATATATGTATACATGTACTTAAGAGTCGAAGATCCTTTAAACCTTAATACACTTTCTAAATTGAATTAAACTTAATTAAGTACATAAATTAGTAATACTAATGTAAAATTTCCTAAGTGTAAGAATCTAATAGCTAATTAAATCATTAAGTACTAAAATAGGATATAAACATAAGCAATAAGAATAATTAAACTTCATTGAGTTAAAATTTCAATAACTTTAGCCCATATCATAAAACACTAGTCTTAAAGTCCAAAACAGACATCACCGTATGAACATGCATCCGAAAACGATGAAAAGCAACTATAAGTTTACAAATATCAGAATTAGAATGAAAAGTTACTAAATACCTAAAGGAAGTCTCATAACTTTCAAATATAAGAAAATAGTTACTATTAATCCCATTGAATATGGTAAACCCTATATACATTATACTTAGGTTATATTAAGAGAAACTAGACAAACTATAATAGACTTTTAGTTAACTAAGGAGTTTGACTTCTCAAAATACTTATAAGTTTTATTATTTTTTTTAGGCATTCAATATTGAGTTCTAGAAACCCCAAAGGTTTGGAGAATGAGCAAGAATCTAGGTGAGGGAGTTCTAATGACCTGCTAGTTGCTTGTACGTGTTACTTGTATGAGGTTTTGCTGCTTGCTGTTGCTTATATGTCTGAATGACTACTTTGCTTATTTGCTATCATCTGTGTGATCACCTTTTTAAATTGATAAATATAAGTATTAGACCAAAATAACCAATTATACTCGTCGCATGTCTATGACTGGTAAAGGTATGAATGGAGAGTGCTAGCTTTGCAATAATCTTAAGAAAAGTGTTTTTGGAAAAAGCTTTTCTACTCTTAAACATAGTTTTGTATGATCTCTATAAAAGCTCGTGGAGCCATAAATAATATTTTAGCATTAAGGCAAAACTAGCATAAGATCTCAAATTGATAGCAAGAGGACTCGCTTTATTATGCTTGTAAGGCCATGGATAATTTTGGTTACGAGAGGACTCGCATGTTTGTACCTAAAGGGCTTTGGATGGTGGATAGTCTTAGTTTAGGATCTATCTATTTGGATTGGAACTTTTTTCTCGATTAGGGTAATAGTTGAGTGTTGCCTAAAGGGGTGGTGCCCTTAGGCAGCCTCATGCGGGTAAGTTGAGGTGCCCTATGCAGGTAAGTACAGGGGATAATCGAAGTGTAGACGATATAATTTTACACCTTCCATAGTTTCGAACTCCTATGAATGTGTTGCTTGCATTCATCATGCCTGCATTCATTTTGTATGTAGATAGCTTGCTTGCATGTGTGATAATAATGTGTGATAACTTGCTTGAATGGTAGTGGTGAGAGATCAACTCACTGAGCTGTTTTATGCTCATTCCCCCTTAATTTCTTTTGTAGGCTTACTTATGATGGGATTGGAATAAGTCTTGAGTGCAGAGTGAGAGATGAAGATATGTATACTAGTGTTAGAAGTAGCTGAGTACTCTTTAGATGATACATAAACATCCTTTATAGAAAATATTTATATGTCAAAACTTACTGTAATTTAATTTTTCTTGTATATTTTTTTTATATGGTTAGTATATCCTATCTTATTATTTAGTAAAGGATACCGATTTTCTAAGGTTTTGAGGAACTGTAAGATATCAGTCATTTATAGTTATTTATATTTATATGTTATGTTATGTTACAATAAATTATTTACTTAAAAATCAGTAATCTTAGTGATTTATTATTTAGAGTCTTACAATCTCTAACTTATAAGGCGATTTTCATATCATGGGTACACACATGTTATGGAAATTTTAGGTAATCTTATTAAGCCTCCTTTAGGTTCCTAACAAATTCCTTGATAACAGCGCTAAAAACTTGATCACCTCTAAATGAGCTTTCGAGTTTTATAAATTAAATTCCTATATTTTATCCTTAACTCAGTTTGATAAGAAAGTATACCTATCGTTTTATAGCATAAATGAGTATAAGGTCATCTCTACTAGGAACAGCTATAAACACTAGTACTAATTAATCTTTCTATTATCTAACAATCCGATTTATCAAGTAATTAATTATTAAAACTCTAAATTGCTAACTAAACTACAATAATCCACAAACTATTGCCACTAACACATTGGCTACAAAACAATTGCTACAATACATTTAACAATGCAAACTTGCTTCACCACTTAGCATGATCCTACCTAAATACTTTTTGTCCTAATACTTGTTATCTACAGGAAATTTTAGTGTGTAAGCATTCTTCTCAAAACTACTTACTTCTAATCTTAATTGTGTCTATTGGAATCTCTTCCTAATTAACAGCCAACTCGAATCATGTTAATGTTATGTTAATGTATCAATTCCCCTAAGGATGCAGCTACTTTCCTAATAATAACTCTATTATCAGGAATAAGTTGTTCTAATGAACTAGATCTATTCAATAAAATTGTCTCTCGACATATTCTATTGAAATCAGTCCTAAGTGAACGTTGTGTACTATAACATACTTAAATTTGTTAAGTGCAATTCATCAGAATTAACATTTATCAGGAAATTATTATTTCATGCACTTGATTATACTAAATGATGTAACAAGTCTTAGCATGCTACTCACACATAATGAAGAAACAAAACATATCAATAAAATATAAAAATAACAACAAAATTGACTAAAATAAGTAGAAGAATACAACCCTATTTTGAATTCTATTGTAAAAATCTGATAAATACATGAACAATGAGTTCCCGTCGTCTCTCTCGAGTAATTATGAGAAAGGTACAAGGTACAACACTTATAAACTATATTAAAAGAAAATAATCGAAAATACAATGGGTACGAAGATGTATGAATGGATGTATGATCGAATCTCCCTTTTGTTTGAAAATTGTGGCGTATTTATATTCTTTTCGTTAAAAGGCATGAAATAAACTACTTCAAGACACCTCCTGGCATTTAGACTCGTTACACGCACCAATTCATGAGAAACGATTTAAAAAGAATCATCTTATATACTCCCATCACACTCGTGATGTGAGGACTGATCTTTTCATTGCAAACAATCCACTTAATCACGCCCGTAATTAAAGGCATAATCATCCTTCCAAGGTGGAGTCACAACCGTGATGAATAGGTAGAAAAATAGCTTCAACCTTGGTCACTCCCTTAATCACGGCCGTGATGGAGGGAGTGACGAGTACTGAACACTCAAATTATTTTTTATCACACCTGTGATGAGTCTCAATTGATCTTCCTTTAGCATTATTCCTTTATAACGGCTGTGATAGCTCTAAATCTCCTTATTGTTGGTAATTTTCTCCCTTTTTCTTTTGAATAGTCTAAAATTGATATATTACATAATGAATTACCAAGAACTTGAGAAATAAACACAATTGTGGTCAATTTATACCTAAATGTGCCTAAAAAAGTGTAGAGTGATTTATACTTATCAAGGGGAGGGGGGAAGAAGTGGCCTCGAACTTAGTTGCCTCAAAATTTGAAAGTACAAGTCAACGAATGACGCTTCAAACCATACCTGATTGAAGCTATTTGAGAGAATCATGAAAAAAATGAAAATTTGGAAGATGAGATGTTGAAAGTAAATGAGAACTTTGAAAGTGGATGTGGATGAGAATAGAGCCAAGAAATCTTTTATCAGAATGAAAAATCCTTTATATATGAATGGTTTCTCCTCATAACCTTAACACACTTCGGATGGGAATGTAGTTCTGATTACATGGTCAATTATGGATTAATGATATGTATTACAAGTCAAAAATTTGACGATTATTGTATTATTGACAATTATTAGCCCTTAGAGCGTAATGATGTCTAGGATGACAACTGTCATGCTTGTTACCATGAAAGACTGAATGTGTATTAGTGATTAGTCAAAAATTTATTATGCTATAGAGAGAGTGATAGAACCTAGTGTGAATGTTGTGATTTGTGACAATGAAAGTGATGCTTTAGGAAGAGACCGCCATATAGAATAGACACCTAAATCTAATGAAATGCGAATGGATCGCCTTACAAAGTTATTAGAGCACATGCTAACCATGATGTGGAAAAACATAATCATACATATAGGAGGAACCTGTAGAACTAGAGACTGAGCTATTGGTTGAGCTGAAGAGAATGTTCCAATTGAGAACCCAACTATTTATAAGGACAATTTATCTTATGCTGAAGATTTGTGTAGAAGAGAAATCTACCTAACTCGTAATCTGCAAGTTAGAGGAATTGAGAAAAGAGTCAATTGTAGATTAGAACTAGAAGAAGAAGATGAGAGTAATGTAGAGGAATTTTATGAGGTTGAGGAGATGATGGATCTTGCATCCTTAGGTGGATGCCATGAAAATCGACCTGAAGTAGTTCACAATCCTATTTAGCACCTCTAGTGAAGTGCTAATCGACAAGCTTGATATATGACAAACCCTAATGATGATGTGATAAAGGGAGAACTTGGTGAAGAGCTCCATGATGTCAATATGAGATTAGGTCGATTACCCAAAGGCTAACCAAATAGAGCTTACACCTTACTCACCAAAGGAATGATCATGATGTAGGAGAGGTTAATAAGGACTATTATGAAGATGAATATGCTATTTGAGCTCCTAAAAGTATTGAACACGTTAAAATTTAGATTTGGAGCTATTGAGTGAGTGGTAATGTTGATAAGTACTTCTACTAGGAAGAACAAGTAGAAAAGTTGTTTAAATGTTACAAGTGTACCAAGAGGGACAAAGTAAGGCTTACTACCATAGAATTTATTGGATATGCTTACATGTAGTGGAAGAAATTACAGTTGATGCAAAGAAAGGATGGAAGACAGGCATTAAGACATGGGGAAAAATGAAGAGAGTAATGCAAGGCGAATTCATTACAAATTCTTATTATCAAGATACTATTACTAAGTAGCAAGAGTTAAGGTAAGGTAACCCATTAGTTGATGAATATGTATAAGAGTTCTAAGTACTAATGATTTAGTGTAAAGTAGATTGACCTATGACCCAAATAGTTTGCAAATTCATTAGTAACCTAAGACCTAAACTCAAAGACATTGTTAAGGTACAATTCTTTCACACCTTCTAGGAAGTTGTGAATGTTACCTAACTAGTTGAACGACAAAGAAAGAATTGAACTTATCTAATACCAACATCCCTACCTGTTCAATCTATACAACCTATCTAAGGAAGTAACAAAAGGCCTAATGTTTCAATATTGAGAAAGAAGGAAGGGTAGATGCTTGTGCAAAAGGATTAACGTTAGAGGAAGGAGGGAAAGAGAAAGAATTTGAAATGGGATAGACTATAGGATGAAAAATGAATGAATTGAAGTGCTTCAAATATAAGGATTAAGGATATTTGACCGTTTAATGTTGAAACTAACAAACTAGGATAATTAAAGGTGATGTCCCAACATTTGAAGTGTATAGACTAATGAAGAAGTTATTGAGGTTGTAGAAGAATTGGAAGAAGGAGTAAAGATAAAGATTGTGAGAGATAACATTTATCTAAAGGAAATGGACATGTTGATATTAGTTGTTTTCTAAACTTTAAATGTTGAACATGATCAACAAGATGAGTAATGAGAGAATTTATTCCATACTAATTGGAAGGTACGATACCAGCTTTGTGCTTTAATTATCAATAGTGATAATTGTATGAATGTTGCATCAATGGGACTAGTTGAGCAGTTAAATTTGCAACCTATTTGCACCCTAAGCTATAAAAATTACATTAGCTAAATGAGAAGGGATCATTTCACATTACAAAGCAAGTATTGATACTAGTTTCCATTAGGAGTTATAAGGATGAGATATTATATGATGTCTTATCGATGTGTGTGCCTCACCTATTCTACTTGGTCACCCTTGGTTGTTTAATAGAAGAGTTATATATGATGGCTATAGAAATACCTACACCTTTGAGAAAGATGGTCGATTTATTACACTTTTCCCGAAAACACCTACCAAACTTAATAGTATGTGATCTAGGTTTAGTTGAAGAACTAAGAAGACATTAGTTATATGTTGATCTAAATTGAGACAAATTGTGAAGTTTGATGAGCTAACCTTTTTGTTGATATAAGTCCTATTAGAGCTACAATAGTAAGCCAACCTACTTGAAGAGGATAGGAATTCATTAGATGAGTTCATCGATCAATTCTTTCAGGAGTTGCTAGGAGGATTGTCATTAAAGTAAGTAACAGAATATGGCATTGAATGAAAACTATGTGCTACATTACCTAATCATCTAGCTTAGCAGATGAATCCAAAGTAAGCTTCTAAGTTTCAAAGGCAAGTGAATGAAATGATTGACAAAGGATACATACAAGAGAGCACTATTCCTTATGTTGTACCTATATTACTAGTACTAATGAGGAATGGTACTTAGAGAATGAGTGTCGACAGTTGAGTTGTTAATAGGATCACTATCAAGTATTGATATCCGAAACAAATCAAGCATAAATCACAATATAGTTAAGTGTATATGGTTAAGTTGTAGTATAGAATGAAACAAATGTGAGTCCTAGTATCGATCATATTGTAACACTTTAGGATTTCAAACCAATACGATTACCCTATGATATGAGCCCCTAAATTTAGGGCACTGAGCTATAATATCTATTTTAGATAAAACTTTACAATAAGATCAAAAAAGATAGATGAAGTAATTTTAGTAAAGTTAATTTCTCAAAATAAGTTATACAAAAGGATTAATTTAAGAAAAAACATCAATTTATCAATAAAGCCAATATTTATTGAAAATGTAAAATTCAAGCTTTTAAATATAACAAGATATTAGAAATAAATTATTTAACTTATAAAAATAATAAATAAAGTTGAATTGTATATAACATAGATATATTTACATGTGATATACATTATAAGTATTAAATACATATGTATATTAATAATAAATTATTAAAATAAGGGAAATTAATATAAAAAATGATTGTATGAGTCATCTAATGATGTAACAGCCCAAGGTTAATTGGAAATGATGAGTCAAAAGCTAAAATATAAGAAATTGACACCTTATGCTTGGAAAAAAAAAAATGACAAGAGTATGCCATAAGTCTAATTTTTAATAAATCTAATCCATTTGGAAATTATAAATAGGGCATGTACACATAAAAAAAAAACATTTTGGAATTCTAAAAATGTTGTACAAATCTAGTCTAGGCTAGTTGAAAGGGCTATACAAATTTGGTAGTGGTGGCCTTTTAGGGTCAAACAATGGACCACTAAGAGAGGTGTTCTGATAAGGTTAGGTGGCCAGAGGGTAACTAGAGGTGGTTGGTTTAGATGAACTAAATTTTTAGGAATAATTTTGTAAATTTTCTAAGAATAGCAAATGATATTAATTAATCATGAAATTCGGTTTTCTAGAGTTATTTTATGTGTAGATTAATATAATAATTTTATTTTAGTTAAATAATTAGTGGAAATATACAGTGCTTAAGAAATAGCTCTGTTTGGATGAAAATTAGATTGAATCCTAGAAATATTAAATAATGTCCTTTTTAGTTGAAATTTTGTACATAATATATTTATTTGATTGCAAGAATAGAAATTTTTTAAAATAAGCATGTTTACTATTTATTGTAATTATTTTAGATAAAACTAGTAATTTTGTTGTTTTATTGAATTAATTATTTTTGATAAAATCAAAGGATGACCCAAATGTATTACGACTTTTGGAAGTTCATAATGATGTTTAGGATACTCAAATTTTATCTTGTGAATAAATTCACTTATTGGCTTAATTTTTAATAATTTTGAGCCAAAACTATTATTTTCGTAAAAATGGATAATAGCTAGTTTGGTATAATTAATAGCCATTAATTAAACTACATATTTTTTGTGAACCTATAGAATTTTTATTGAAATTAATCAGGCTTGTATACTATTTATTTTGTATTTTCATGATATAAACCTATATATTAACCTAATATATGATATAATAATTAGTACTAATGGGATATATGTTAAACGAGTAAAGGATTAGTATTTTTGGGTACACAATGAGTGTAGACGAACTTAAGAAATAAGGAATTTTAGGATTTTTAATTTAGATTTAGGATTTATTTGAGTTAATTACAAAGTTACAATAACATATGGTCAAATCGATAATACGAAAGGGTATTTTTGGACTTTTGATAATATTGATTACTTTTGATTCTTAATATATCTCTAGAGTACTCAAAAAACGATTGTGATGATATAAAGTTTATTAAAATTGAATAAGAAATGAATAAGATACAATTCGAATATGCTTGGAAATGAGATAATGAAAGCATATGAGAGCTTAATATCGACTCATAGTTGACTTAGGATCTGTATGTATTTTCCTAGGTGTAATAGGTGAGGAAGGACTATATGGTGAAGCTTAGGATTTTATGCTACTTTTAAGCCTAAGTAAGTGGATATTTTTATTTTTGTGCAAGTAAACCTATGTCTACTTAACTTGGAGTTATTTTATGTGTTGGATTGACTGAATACATGATTCTATTGGATCTGTGTTGATTGAGTGAAATGCGTCCTCATGTATGATTGATTCATTGATGCATATTTTCATTTATAAAACTTAGAAACTGAATGGTACTTTAGGGTGTTCACCTAAAGTGAACCCTATGTGAAAGAATATTTTATAAAGTTGAGAAATAAAGTTGAAGTTGAGAAAGTTGAATTATTATGAAGTGGAGCTTGAGATTCAAGCCTGATACTAAGTTACTATATTGGTTACTGACAAGGCATGAAAGGACCTATGAGTCAATGTTTTAAAAGCTTAAACACTGCTAAGTTCGGTTTTGAGCATATAAAATTGTATTGCTCAACTTATTCTAGCAATGTTGTATGGTTTTAGTTAGATCGACTATGTGTTGGATTTTCAAATCATAGTAGGTGGTTTTTATTAGGGATCCTACTCCTAACCAACTCCTTGTTACCCTAAGTTCTTAGACATAGTATCCAAATGCCTAAGTATGTCAACTAACCGAATGAAGAATTGGAAAAGTATAAAATATCGGTATCGATGCACGTCATGTGCTTGAGCATGGTACAAATTTCCTACATAGATAGTTGGTATTGATAACTGAAGTTATGAAATTAAATGCTCCATAGTACTAATCTCTATGAATGTGTGTTGTGCTTATTCTATGACTTGTTTTATTTGCTCTCACTTAGTTCACAAAGAGTTGAGGGAATACTTGTGTATCCTCAAGTTATGTAGACAATTGACTAAGCATCAACATCAATTGGAGAAACATCTTTTGAGAGCATGTAGGACATAGTCAATCACTTTTGAGGAAGTCTTGTTGTATTTTGATCCTAGTTTTATGAAGGATATATACATATGAAGTAAAAAAAAAAAGTATTATATTTTAGGTTTGGTTAAGTTTAACAGATGTAATCTTTTGTATAGATAGGTATAAAGCTAAACTCTATTGTAGTACTCTTTTCTTATAAATAGAACTTTTGTTGAATATAAACAGGTATTCCTATATGATGATATATCCTATGCTATGTTGGGATGTGACATCCTTTATGTAGTATCAAAGCATAAATTAGGGACCATAGTATTAGATGTGTATAAGGTGGGCGGGGTAGTTGAGTACCATATGAACTTAACTTTCTTAGTAGTGACCAATGTAAGAAAACTAATTCTATCTATTGTGTTCACTACTATCTAGAAAATGGTGTAAACACGTACAAGTAGGGATCTAAGTTCATCAACTACTCGTAGGAGACAAATTGGGGAAGAAGAACAACATCAATGAAATCAAGCTCCACTTATAGAAGTAATGGATGTGGTATAACAACTTGTGACTGCTTTAGTTAGGGTTGGTAGAGCCAATGGGGATAAGTTAGCTCAGGTGCAATGCATAGTAAAACTATTTAATGGGACAAAAATTGAACCTTTAGTTGTAGAAGAATGGATTGATTCGTTGGAAAAAGCTTTTGAGGTACACTAGGTTAAAGATAATAAAAGGGTAAGGATTGTTGCTATTTTATTAGATGGACTACAAATAATTGGTAAAGAAGTAAGAAATGAACAATGGCAAAACCCATAGATTGGAATGCCTTTTGGGATACATTTTTGGAATAGTATTTCCCTAAATTTGCAAAGGAGAAAATGTGTGAAGAATATTATAAGTTGAGGCAAGTAGGAAGGACTATTGAAAAATATGAACAGGTGTTTAATAGGTTGTTGAAATTTGCCTTGGAAGTGGTACAAAATAATGAACTTGCTAACGTTGGCTGGTTTAAGGTTGGACTTGATCTTTATTTTCAAGCTGAATTGAAATGGATAAGGTTGGTGCAATATGTTGATCTGATCAATGAGACTTGTTTGATTGAGCAAGCTCGTGACTTACGAAGGGTAGGTGAAGAAATAGAAAGTAAGAAAAGGAAATTTATCGAGAGTTCTAGCAGTAGCCATAAAATGATAAGAGGATATGTAAACCCTGCAAATTTACTTATTTAAGAGTAAAATTGAATCTTAATACTGTAGATGACTTCATGAATCGTTAAAGTTAAGCAAAATGAAAATTTAATAAATTATAAATTTAAATATATTATAAGTAATAAAAATCCTAAAAAAATTTATCGAAACCTAAATTACGTATAAAAACCCTAAATTCGATGTACACGTAACTACTCGAAATCGAACTCGAACTTGATCGAAACCCTAAAACTATAACTTTAAACTTATAAAATGAATAAATATCACTTAATAGTGATATAATTGTAGTCAATGACAATTATTGACTAAATCGCATAATTAAGTAAAACTTTTAATGAAAATGTCAAAATAACTTGTAAAAATTATAATCATAATGAGTACCAATTAAATTGATAAATTTTCATAAAATTTCAAAATTAATTTATAAATGTTATTTTTATGTTTAGAAAAATTGCATATAATTATTTTTATTTTTCTTTTTCTTCCCTTTTTCTTTCTTTTTCTTTTCTTTTTCCTTCTTCTTATTTTTTTTCCTTATTTTCTACATGAATTTCAGCTATAATGTCTAGCAGCCCATATGCTAAATTATCTCATCCAAGTGTCATGAAATTAAAGGATAAAGCATAAATTACATAAAGCAAATGTCCTTTCTCATTTAATGAAGAGATTAATCAAGATTTTTTTTTTCTTTTCCTTCTTATTCTTTGATTTTAATTGCTAAACTTGTTGCTTATGTCTAGAACTTTCAAACCAGAAAAAAAAAAAAAAAGAAACAAAGCAAAAATACACACAAACCAAAACTGAGAAGAGCAAAAGGGAAAAACAAAACAATTGGAAGAAGAAGATGAAGAAGAAAGCTAAAGGAAATTAATCAAATATTTTACTAAAATAACTAAGTAAGTATTTATTTAATTTTTGTACATTTGTATATCATATAGTTTGTACATGTATATACTAAGTATTTTGTTATATATTTAATTACATGTACATATATGTATGCATAAATAGATATGTACACAGGTACTAAGTATTTTCTCTATTTGTGTATAAACATATGTATGTGGGCATGTATATATGTATTATTATGTATAACGTATGATATATGTATATGTATGTATGTATAAATAAGAATACATATAGTATGTATTTAGTATTTTCACTATTTAGATGTTGATATATATATATATATGTATGTACATGAGAATATATATATAGGTATGTATATATGTACATAGTATTTTTCTTAAGTATAATATGTATGTATACTAAATATTTCCTTTATAGACATGTATATATATTTAGTATTTTACTTAATTACTTATGTATATATATGCATGATTATGTATATATATGTAATTATTATTATTTTTACTATATGAGGTATATACATGTATACGTATATAGTAAATCTATGTATATATACTTAGTATTTTCAAAGTATAAGAATTTTTGCGTATATAGTATATGTATATTAGTAGACGTGAAGATGTATATATATTATTATTATTAATATCTTTTTTATTTTAGTATATATACACAAATATAGTAAAACCGTATAGGTACATAAGTATAAAAAGTATAAATAAGTGTATATTATACTTGTACATAATGTATAAGTAATGTTAGAATAATTTATTATATAAAGTATATTATTTGGATAAATGTACATATACGAATAATAATGTATACGTAAAAATATGATTATGTGTAAATATTATATACAATAGACTATAATATTAATTTAATAAATAAAGTAAGTTAATAGAGATATATATATATATACATAACTATCGTAAAGTAGGAAAAAGTATAATAATTAAGTAAATTAGAAAATTTAATGAAATGTAATTATAAGTATATATATATATATAATTATATTGTAAAATAGGAAAGTAATGGAAAATTATGAAAAATGTACAAGTACGATACGTAGTACTCTCATGTGCTACCACATCATCATATATATAGAAGTTAAGTAATTTTCGTGATTAATAATAATAAATGATCACTTAAGTATAAAAATTTGAATTAATAAATATTAAACCCCTAAAAAGAAGTAATTATAGTAAAATATACTCATAATAAGAAAATTACAAAAATATACAATACAAATAATTATTAATTTGTAATTACACTAAGAAAAGCCTAATTTGATATTTTACAATTTTTTAAGTCAAAATAATGAATTTTGTGATATTTTTATATTACAGTCCAAACTATGAGTTATAACGTTTAAAACAAACCTTATTACGAGAAAGTATGCTCGAAAATGATTGAAATGAACTATAAGTTCATAAATATTCGATTTAGATCGAAAAAGTTATATACGATTCAATAAAAAAGCTTGAATCGACAATTTTACTCAAATCAATAACCGAGTTAAGTAAATAGTACGACTTAACATTCTAGTTTAGTTATTTCAATCTCAAACTTATTACTTTTCATATTCTTTAAATGTCAGACGATCTCGATACGGATACTAACGTTACCAAGTAGATTATTAGAACCGTTAATAGACTCAATAGCCAAGTGAGTATTCCTGATGATTCTATACTTGTTTCGTGCTTATAATTAGTGCACCTAAAGTAAATACTAGTCGTGTATTGCATAAAAGATTGTGAAATATAATAGTTGAATAGTTGATTGCTTGATTTATTAGTGCATAATTGAATGGTTTGTTGATATTTGTTAATCACCTCATAAGTTGACTTAATCATATTTGACTCAACTAAAATTAAATGGATTATGCATAAACAATGAACATTGCATATAATGTTCCGACTGTCACCTTACTTGGTTAGTAATGAAGAGCTATGGAGGAATAGATTCTCACATGATTTGATTAGTATAGTACAGGAGCATTGGTACAATGAGACCCTACCCTTGATTCGTAGGTTTTACTAGCGCCGGAGACACTAACTATAGGTAGTTGGGGGTCGCATCTAGAGAGCACTACTATAGGGTATAAGCGTGACCTGTAGGGACCATCTTACCGCTAGACCTAGATATTTGTATACTACTGACTTTTGGAAATAGAAGCATGTTTTGTGAAATAAGGAATTTTTATATATATTTATATATGGTTAAAAACCACAGATGCTAGAGCCCGGTTTTGATTGGTGTCAATGTATTTCTAACCCTTACTTCGAAAGGCGTTAAATCCGATGTTGTATGCAACACCGGTCAATTGCATATATACTATTTGCCATACTGTTTGTTTATACATTCATATGTTTGTTAATAAATTGTTTGATAACCTGCTTGCTAGTATAGTATGAGGGATAACTTACTAAGCTCTTGTAGCTTACTCCCCAATAGTTTTCTTTTGCAGGTTGATAGATAACCAAGCATGGATTAAAAGCCGAGTGTTAAGTACTAGCATCAAGATACATAGAAGTCAGAATCTGATGTCAAACTGTATATTTTGTTTGAATTATATGTTATGACTTTCATAAGTTTAAGTTCTAGAACTTTACTACCTAATTTTATCATTTAGTAGAGGATACTGATTCTTTGCAATTTTAATGGACTGTGGCTTATTAGATATCCATAGTCACTTATATGTTATAATAAGTTAATTAAATTAAAAATTGAAAACTTTAGTGGCTAATTTTTTTAGAGTCTTACAATCTCTGACTTACAAGGTAGTTTTCGTATCATGGGTGCACACGTGAGATGAAAATTTTAAACAATCCTATAGGCCCCCTTTAGGGTCATGACAGGAAAAAGGGTCTATCAACCACCTCACAAGAATTAGAGGCTAGGAAGAGCTATGCCATTTTGCTAGAAATATAACTATAGGCAGTTAGCTATGTAGTGTCTAGAACTATAAGGGAAATGTTTTAGGTGTGAAGAAGTTGGGCATATGGCTAGGCAATGTCGAAACCTAAAGCTTATAAGTATATACTCTTATATGTTTCGTCAGATGGGATATAATGGCACTCAGTGTACTATAGATCAATAGGCAAGACTAGACTAAACTAAAGCCAATAAGCTAGGGCCCACCAATTGAAATAATTGATTAGGAGAGGCTAGAGCTAAACCTAAAATTCAAGGGAGGGTATATGCAATCTAGGATGTAGAAGGCATGGATGACAACATAGTTACAAGTACGAGTCTTGAACCCTATGATTTTTAAGATTTCATCATATGATCATGTCTTGTGTGTTTACTTGAACTCTATACCCTATAGTAATGATATAATCGTGATTGTTATTTTAGGACTGGCTTGCTTAGAAGATAACTATGTTAATTCATTGTTTGATGCAGGAGCAATACACTTATGTATCCAAGGACTATGTTAATAGGAATATACTTCTAATAGAGATTCTAAGGTATGATCTGATAGTGATGACTCCCTCTAGAGGAGAGCAAGTAATGCAACAAAAGTTGAGGTGGGGCAATGTGTGTATAAATCTATAGAAATTGCTTATTGAATTAGTAGTATTAGATATGGAAGAATTTGATGCTATATTAGGAATGGATTGGCAAATTGAACATCGAGTGGATGTAGAATGTGAAGGAAAAATGGTAGTATTTAAGAAGCCTGATGAAGAAGAATTTCACTTTAAAGGAAGCTTTAGAAAGGCAACCCCTTAAATAGTCTTAGCAAGTAAAGCCTGGAAGCTAGTAAGAAATGGTAATATAGGATTTCTAGCTTCAATGGTGGATACCCAAGTTTTAGAAGTGAGATTGGAAGGTATACCAATAGTATTTGAATATCCTAAGGTTTTTCTTAAGGATTTGCTTGGACTACCACCAGATAGGGAGATCAAATTTACTATAGATCTATATCGGGTACTATAACTATCTCTAAGACACCATATCAAATGGCTCCTACAGAATTGGTGGAACTGAAGAAGCAACTACAAGAGCTACTAGATAAGGGATTCAAAAGGTCAAGTACATCTCTATAGGGCACATCCATGCTATTATTAGAAAGAAAGGTGAAAGTCTCCGGTTATGTATAGATTATTGAGAATTGAACAAAGTGACAAAAAGAGCAAATACTTACTTTTGAGGATTGATGACTTATTCGATCAGCTAAAGGGATCTGTAGTATTCCCAAAAATAGATTTATAATCCAGTTACCGTTAGTTAAAAATTAAGGAAGAAGAAGTACATAAGAGTGCTTTTAAGACTAGGTATGGGAATTATGAATTTTTAGTGATGCCATTTGGGCTAAGGAATGCTCCTACTACATTCATAGATATGATGAACCGTATCTTTAGAAAGTACCTAGATGAGTTTGTAGTTGTGTTTATTGATGATATCTTAATATACTCATGAAGTATGGAGGAACATGTAGATCACTTGAAGATTGTGCTTCAAACTCTTAAACATAACAACTCTATGCAAAGCTAAAGATGTATGAGTTTTGGTTAGATCGTGTAGGATTTCTTGGACATATAATATCTAGTATAGGAATAGCAGTTAAACCTGCAAAAGTGAGAGCAGTGATAGAATGGATAAGGCAGACCACTATAACAGAAGTGAGGAGTTTCTTGCAAATGGCTAGTTATTATAGTAGATTTGTACAAGACTTCCCTAAAATAGCTATGCCATTGACCCAATTGATACGAAAAGGTGTTAGATTTGAATTGAATGATAGGTATGAAGAGAGTTTTTAGGAACTTAAAAGAAGATTGGTAATCGCTCCAGTGTTAACAATACCGGATAGATATGGAGATTATGTGACTTATTATGATGCTTCTAGAAGAGGAATAGGGTATGTACTAATACAAAATCATAAGGTGATTGCCTACACTTCAAGATAGCTTTGACCGCACAAACGAAACTACCTGACTTATGATATAGAACTCACAGTTGCAATATTTGCTTTGAAAATTTGGAGGCATTACTTATATGGGGAGAAATGTAGGGTATATACTAATCACAAAAGTTTAAAGTATATCTTCACACAAAAGGAATTGAATTTGAGGCAAAGGCGATGGTTGATATTACTGAAAGATTATAATCTTACGATTCATTATCACCTTAGGATAGCTAATGCAATGGCTGATACATTAGGTAGAAAGAAGTTTGGTAGTATCACTACACCCATTATGGATCAACGAGAATTCATCAAATAAATGGAAAAGTTGAACTTAGAAGTTGTAACCATAGAAGAAAGCAGTATGTTGGCTAATCTAAGGGTAGAACCTACATTACTTGAGAGCAATAAGGAAGCTCAAAAGGGTAATGTAGAGCTATAAAGGATCAAAAATGATATTGAGCAACACCTCAACTTCAGAATTGATGATGCATAAATGTTAAGATTTAAAGAACAACTTGGTGTACCAAAGGATTCAAAAGTTAAAGAGGTTATATTGAATGAAGCTCATAGTGCAAGATATTCCCCACACTGTAGGAATAATAAGATGTATAAGGAGTTAAAGAAAAAGTTTTGGTGGATAGGGATGAAAGGAGATGTGGCTTGATATATATCGCATTGTATGACTTACTAGAAGGTGAAGGCTGAACATCAAAGATTAGGAAGATTGTTACAACCTTTACTAATACCTGAATGGAAATGGGAGCATATAACAATGGATTTTATAAGTGGTTTACCAAAGACAAGGAGAAAATATGATATGAGATGGGCTATAGTAGATAAGCTCACAAAATCAATGCATTTCTTAGCCATAAGGCAAATGGCAACATTCTCTCAATTAGCAAAACTTTACGTCAAGGAGATAGTTCGTTTGCATGGTGTTCCAGTATTGATAATGTCTAATCGTGATTCTCATTTTATGTCTTGATTTTGGCAATCTTTACAAGAAGAAATGGGAACCAAGTTGAACTTTAGTATTGCTTATCATCCCTAAGGTGATAGGCAATTGGAACAAATAGTCTAAACTCTAGAGGATATGTTGAGAGCATGTGTGATGGATTTTAGGGGTAGTTAGGATGACCATTTACCATTAGTAGGATTTACTTACATAACAGCTATATAGTACCATCTAAATGGCTCCTTATGAAGTACTATATGGACGTAAATGTAGATCCCTTGTGTATTAGGATGAAGTAGGGAACAAATAAGTCATTATACCGTTAATGTTACAAGATCTTAAGGAGAAGGTACACACAATAAGGGAATGAATATAAACTACCTAGAGCTATTAGAAAAGTTATGTAGTTGTTAAAAGAAAGCTATTAGAATTCCAAGTAGGCAATTGGCTATTTTTGAAGATATCACCAATGTAGGGTGTAAGGTGATTCAGTATTAAGGGAAAGTTAAGTCCTTGGTATGTTAGACTATATCAAATTAAGAAAAGGATTGGGAAAGTTGCCAATGAACTTAAATTACCCAATGAGACGGTAGGAATTCATAATGTATTTCATGTCTCAACTTTAAGAAAATTAGTAGCTGATCCTATAAAGATATTGGATGTATCTTTAGTGGAATTAAAGGAAAACCTTATGTATGTAGAACATTTAGTTCATATTTTGGATATTAAGGTTCAGAGATTGAGGAACTAAGACATTAAGTATGTAAATGTCTTGTGGATTAGACACAACATTGAGGAAGCTACATGGGAATCTACTGAATTAATGAGGGCTAAGTACCCTAAACTATTTGCACAAGGTTAGTAATGCTATCACTGATTATTCTTTTCCTAGAGTAAAGTTAAAAATTGATATTTTCTCAATTTGTAATTAAGTTTTGAGGACGAAGCTTTTTATACAGAGGGTAAGATATAATACCCCAAGATTTCGAGCCTATACGATTACCTTATGATTCATACCTTAAAATTTAAGGGATTGGGTTATGATAACCATTTTAGTTCAAACCTTATAGTAAATCAGAAAAGTTAGAAGAAATAATTCTAATAAAGTCAATTTCTAAAAATAAGTTATACAAAAGGATTAATTTAAGAAAAACATCAATTTATTGATAAAGCTAATATTTATTGAAAATGTGAAATTTGAGTTTTTATATATAGCAAGATATTAGAGATAAGTTATTTAACTTATAAAAGTAATAAATGAAGTCGAATTATATATAATACACATATATTTACTTATGATATACATTTTAAGTATTAAATACATATATATTAATAATAAATTATTAAAACAAGGGACATTAATATAAAATAATCTAAAATTAATAAAAAAATGATTAGATGAGTCATCTAATGATGTGGCAACCTAGGATCAATTGGAAATGATGGGTCAAAAGTTAAAATACAAGAAATGATGTGTGTGCCACATCTAATTTTTAATAAATCTAATCCATTTAGAATTATAAATAGGGCATGCATGTATCAAAAACAACATTTTGGAATTCTAAAAACATAAGAAAATTACTCATGAAAATTTAGAAGAAAACAAGAAAAATATAACAAAATCCGAGCACAAATATAATCTAGGCTGATTCAAAAGGTTGTAGGAGTTTTATGGTAGTGGCCATTTAGGGTCAAAGAAAGGACTACTAGGAGAGGTGTTTCGATAAGTTTGGGTGGTTAGAGGATGGCCGAAGGCAGTCAGCTCAAGTGAACCAAATTTTCGACCGAAACTTTGTAAATTCTCTAAAAATAGAAAATGTTGTTAGTTAATTATGAAATTTGGTTTTCTAGAGTTATTTTATGTGTAAATTAATGTAGTAATTTTATTTTAATTAAATAATTAGTGGAAATATAGGGTGCTTAAGAAATAACTCTATTTGGTTGAAAATTAGATTAAATTTTAGAATTATTAAATAATGTCCTTTTAAGCTAAAATTTTGTACTTAGTAACTTAATATATGTATTTAATTGTAGTAACAAGAATTTTTTAACATAAGCATGTGTACCATTTATTGTAATTATTTTGGATAAAATTGGCAATTTTGTTGTTTTATTGAATGAATTAGTTTTTGATAAAATCAAAGCATGAGCCCTATGTATTATGATTTTGGAAGCTCATAATGATGTTTAGGAAACTTGAATTTATTCATGTGATTAAATTCACTTATTTGCTTAATTTTTACTAATTTAGAGCTAAAACTGCTTTTTTTTTTTTGTAAAAATATAAAATAGCTAGTTTAGTATAATTAATGGCCATTAATAAACTACATATTTTTGTAAGTTTATAGAATTTTTGAAGAAATTAATCAGCCTTGTATACTATTTATTATGGGTTTTCATGATATAAACCTGTATATTAGCCTAATATATGATATAATAATTAGCACTAATGTGATATTTTTTAAACATGTAAAGGATTAGTATTTTTTTGTACATAATGAGTGCTAAATATCTTAGGAAATGAGGAATTTTAGGATTTTTAGTTTAGATTTAGGCTTTATTTGAGTTAATTATGAAGTTACACTAACGTATAGTCAAATCGATAATATGAAAGGGTATTTTTGAACTTTTGACAATATTGATTACTCTTGATTCTTAAGATATCTTAATAGTACTCAAAATAATAATCGAGATGATATAAGATTTATTAAAATTGGATAGGAAATGAATAAGATAACATCATAATAAGTTTGGAAACGTGATAGTAAAAGCATATAAGAACTTAGTATCGACCTGTAGTTGACTTAAGGTTTGTATATATTTTCCTAGGTGTAATAAGTGAGGAAGGACTACTCATGAAGCTTAAGATTTTATGCTACTGTTAACCTTAGGTAAGTAAATATTTCTTTTTTTGTACAAGTAGACCTCTGTATACTTGACTTAGAGTCATTTATGTCGTTAACTGTAATAATGTGTTAAATTAGCTTAATACATGATTCTATTGGATATGTGTTGATTGACTGAAATGTGTCCTCATGTATGACTGATTTGTTGATGCATATTTTTGTTTGGAAAACATGGAAACTGATTGATCCTTCAGGGTGTTCACCAAAAGTGAACCCTATATGAAAGAATGTATTATAAAGTTAAGAAACAAAGTTAAAGTTGAGATTATCGAATTATTATGAAGTGGAACTAGAGATTCATGCTTGATACTAGGTTACTATGTTGATTACGACATTCATGGCACGGTACGAAAGGCCTTACGAGTTAAGTTTTCTAAAAGCTTGAACACTACTAAGTAGGGTTTTGAGCATATAGAATTGCATTGCTCAACTTATTCTGGCTATATTGTGTGATTTTAGCTAGACCGACTATGTGTTGGATTTTCAAATCACAATGGGTGGTTTTTGTTGAGGGTCTTACCCCTAACCAACTCCTTGTTGCCCTAGGTTCCTAGATGTAGTATGCAAATGCTTAGGTATGTTGACTAATCAAATGAAGAATTAGAAAAGTATAGGATATCGATACTGATGCGTGTTATGTGCATAAGCATGGCACAAATTTCTTTCATAGACAGCTTGTATTGACAACTTAGGTTATGAAATTAAATGCTCTATAATACTGATCTCTGTTAATGTGTATTATGCTTGTTTTGTGCCTTGTTTTATCTACGGTCACTTAGCTCATAAAGAGTTAAGGGAATACTTGTATATCCTCAAGTTATGAAGAGAATTGATTAGGCATCAACATCAATTAGGGCAAGGTCTTTTGAAAATGCATATGACGGAGTTAGCCACTTTTGAGAAAGTCTTGTTGTATTTTGATCTTAGTTCCATGAAGGATCTATACATATGAAATAAAAAAAAAACTCCATTATAGTACTTTTTTGTTATAAATAGAAATTTTGTTGAATATAAAGAAGTATTCCTATGTGATAATACATCTTATGCTATGCCGAGATGTGACTCTTATGAGGATTTAGTATGTGAAAACCTAATTACTAGCAATTTCCTAATATAGAATAAGTTATCATTAAATAGGAATGATGAATACAAATTGATAACATAAGGAAAATAAAATATGTAAGAATAAGTAAAGTAATAAAACTAATTAAAATAAACAAGCAACATGAATTAATTAAAATTAGAAGACATAATCCTTAGTGAATCTTTACTATTTACACTATATTTCCATGTAAACTTTCATTCTCAATTATTCATCGGACGGTAGAGATTCCTATTCTTAGTCCTACGGAAATTGAACTCTAAATTAGTTGGACTCACATCTCTAGCTAGTTCCTAACAATAAGACCCTCTCTACCAGCATTGCTATTGAATAAAGTATCTCAAGGTCACATGAAGTACATGGATCCCGCTATTAAGTTTTCCTAATCTAGAGAGATCTAATATCTAATCTCTAGACACATTGAAACTCTTAAAATTATGCTTGTTTGTTTATTGTAGGCCTCGTGGCTATACAATAAACTTAGACATCGACTTAGTAACCTTAGTAAATACAAAAGAAAGACAATGTGTTCAACATAATTAAATTATCAAAGAATGATATCATAGATAGAAAGAATAGTGTTGCAAAAATGAACTAGATGTCAATAATATGCACTAAGAATGATTTAACAGAAAAAACAACATAATAAAAGAAGAAGAAATAAATTAAGAGACCCCCCAACAATAATTCTATGCTATAACCTAAACAAAGGGAGCTCTCTCTAAAATCACTAGCTTAAGGAGCTGTTTATAGAGATGTGGGGATAGGTTTATAAAGAGAGACTTAACAAAAATATAAGATGTGCCAATTATTATATCTCTTGAAATAGAATATTTGCTTCAAAAATAAAAGATTCGCTTATCAAGGGATGACTATGCCTTAGGCACATGGTCATGGTGGCTAGTGTACTTATTCTTCGTATGGAATCTTGAAATTTGAAGAAAATAACTTGATAAGAGCAACACGTGCTGAGACCATGGCCATAGTCCTCTATAAATGCCTTTTTCTTGCTTAATTCTAATTCGAACTTCCTTCACTTCACTTCACTTCAAAATCAATGCTTTGGCTTCAAATTACCCCAAAAATGACAAAATCTTCAATATTTCATAAAACATTCCTAAATTCCCTAAAATTGAAATTTAAAGGAATTAAGCACAAGATTAACTTGATTAAGGCCTAAAATAGATTAAAAGAATCATATAAAATACATGTTATTTTTTACATTATCAAATACCCCCATACTTAAGCTTTTACTTATCCTCAAGCAAAACAAATAAAATGTTAAAGGATAAGATGAATAATTTTAATTTTACAAAAAGTACACTCTCAGAAGTAATTTCTTTACAAAAATTATTTCCAAAACTACCCTTATTCCTTAGCCTTATAATGAATTCAAAACACTTAGGCAATAGCAAATTGAAACTTATTGAATTTTAATGATCAATCTAGAGTATTTAGAGTAAATCACAATACTTAAGGAGAAAATAAACTAGAGATTACAACATACATAAGCTAGTGAAGAAAAAGTCATAAGGATTTCTTTTACTCTAACTTAAGAGGTGTGAAATCTTCCTTAAGCATTTTTAACTTAAAAACTAGATAGGGTATGTGTTACATCAATTTAAACTCGAATTATCTCTCTACTTTTCTCAATTTTCGTTAGGGGGTTCATCAATTCAACTTAATTTCCTTTTATTTAAAGCTTAACTGGCATTGGGAAAGTACCTCACTTTTTTTAGGGACTAAGGTCGATCCATACTAATTCAACTCTTTTAATTACTTAACAATTACTAGCCAGAAAGTACCTTGCTCTTTTGATAAACTAAAGCTAATTAATAACAACCTTAATTGTCTTCTACTTTTTTCAATTGGTTACAAGAAAGAGTCTTGCCCTTTTAAGGGACCAAGATCAATCTATGTCAATCTTTGGCAATCTATTCAATTATTCAATTTACTTTACACCTTTAACTACTTTGATTTTTCAAAGAACAAATTTCCTTTGTTCACTCATTCTAAAAAAATTGAGAAAGAAGGATAAATAACTATCCTACAAAATCAAGCTTAGATACCAAAATGACTAGACCTTAATGCGTTCATGTCTATCCTAATCTTAAGTTTAAGTCTAAGCTTAAGAGTAGAGTAACTCTATGCCCCGAAAGATTTAAGTACTCAAATTCATTAAAGTATTCTAAATTCATAAGGGAATAGGTAGATTCGAAGAGAAGAAAAAAATTATGCTTGCTTAATGTACATGGTTGTCACAAGTTTGTAAAATTATTGAAAAATTTTAGCAAATTTTAATAAAAGCTTAAGTGATTAAAACAATAGCATATATAATCTAATCATCCCCTTACATTTAGGTTGTTCATTCACCCCAATATACATATTAACATTACAAATTAAAAATTATAGTCGGAGAAACATAAAAATAAAAAGAAAAAAACAAAACTAAGACTTCCCTAACTTTTAGCATTGATCTTGAAAATTGTGAAGTTCAAATCCGAGTTCCTTCAACTAATTAAGCGCATGAAGTTTTCATTGCTTAAAAATGAGCTAACTAAGTAAAGAAAATAAAAAATTAAAATAAAAAAATATGACTAAAACTACTGTAAATATTAATTCAAATACCGAACGTTAATCCCTTACAGAATTTAAAAACTGTAATATCTTAAGGTTTCGAGTCAATATAATAACCCTAGGTTCTAAGCCCCTAAATTTAGAGTATTAGGCAAAGTTATTCATTTTTGTTCAAACTTTATAATAAGGCTAGAAAGTTAGAAAAAATATTCCATTAAAGTCAATTTCTGAAAATAAGCTATATAAAAGATTTAATTTGGTAAAAACATCAATTTAGCGATAAAATCGATAATTATTGAAAACGTAAAATTTTGGCTTTTAGGGATAACAAGATATTATAAATAAGTTATTTAACTTATAAAATTAATAAATGAAGTTGAATTATATAGGATATGCTTGTATTTACATATGATATACATTATATGCATTCGATGTATACATATAACAATAATAAATTATAAAAATAAGGTAAATTAATATAAAATAATGGAAATATTGTAGAAAATAATTTGGTGAGTTACCAAATGATGTGGCAGCATAGAATTAAATTAAAAACATGAGTCAATAGCCCCAAACCTAAGAAAATGACACCTAGCATGTTGGATTAACACAAAAATGACACATAAGCTAGGAAAATGACACATGGCATGATAATTAATCGGCCCATTTAACTCTAAATCTATAAATGGATCCTTAATACCAGATGCTAGACATTTTAGCAAACCAAATTCTAATAGGAAAGATTTAGAGAAAATTGGAAAAATAGGGCAAAAATATGATAAGATTTTGTTAAGGGCGGTTTACCAGGATAGAAGCAACTTGAGCTAAAGTGGCTTGGGAGTCTAAAAGTGGGTAGCATGTCTAGTTTTTCTGACTAAGCCTCATTTCCTAAGGGTAATTGAAGATGGTTAATTCAAGTGACTCGATTTTTGTAGCTGAAACTTGTTCAATTTTCTAAAAATATCAAATATTCTTATTTAATTATGAAATTTCGTTTTCTAGGTTTATTTTATGAGTAAGCTAATGTAGTAATTTTATTTTTATTAAATAGCTAGTCGATATATAAGATGCTTAAGGAATTGCCCTGTTTTGTGAATTGCCTTATTTGGGAGAAAATTAAATTAAATTTTAGAAATATTAAAAAATATTTTTTCAAGCTCAATTTTTGTACTTAATATGTTTAATATATGTATTTAATTGTGGTAGCAAGAATTTTTGAAAATAATCATGTTTACTATTTATTGTAATTATTTTGAATAAAGTTGACAATTTTGTTGTTTTGTTAGAATAATTACTCTATGATAAAATCAATGAATGAGCCCTACAAATTTTGACTTTTGGAAGCTCATAATGATGTTTAGATCACTTGATTTTATCTTGCAATTAAACTTTTTTATTTTCTTAATTTTCCCTTATTTTAAGCTAGAAATGTTATTTTTGTGAAAATAAGCAATGACCTATATAATTACTATGGACGGTCAATATTAAGCTACAAATTTTTGTGAGTACATAGGGTTTTTTGTGAACTTAATTGGGCTCATATATTATTTATTTGTATTTTCCTAATAAAAGCCTATATATTGGCTTAATATGTAATATAGTAATTAGTATCAATAAAATATTTGTCAAATTCATGTAAAATGATCATTTTAAGATATATTAAAGGTTGTTGATCAAGTTTTGAAAGTGTGATTTTTAGGGTTTTTAGTTTAGAAATACAGCCTAATAGGGTCAATCATGAAGTATTGATAACATACAATCGAGTTGGTAAACAAAAAGGGTATTTTCTAACTCGTGACTATATTAGTCAATCTTATTTGTTAAGATATCCTAATAGTACTTGAAATAAAAATTTTGGTGATATAATGTTTACTAAAATTGGATAAAAAATGGATAAGATACAATTAGAAAAAGCTTGGAAACACAATAGTAAAAGTTTATAAGAGTTTGGTTTCAACCCATAGTTGACTTGGAGACTGTATGTATTCTCCTAGGTGTGATAAGTGAGGAGGGACCACATCGTGAAGCTTACAATTTTGCATTACTATGAAGCCTGGGTAAGTAGATGTTTCCACATTTATGCGAACAAACCTATATCTACTTGACTTAGAGTTAGTTATGTCATAAATTGTAATTGTATGTTGGATTTGTAGATGTGTGTTATTGCATGGAAAACTTAGAAAATGAACTGTCCTTCAAGGTGTTCACCTATGTGAACCCTATATGAAGGATTGAAGTATAAAATTGAGATATAAAGCTGTAGTTAAGGTAGTTGAGATGTTTATAATGTTGAATTTGAGATTCATACTTGATACTAGGTTATTATACTACTTACTACATTCCTAGCATGACACAAAAAGACCTATGGGTTAAGTTTCTAAAAGCTTGAATATTGCTAAGCTGTGTTTTGAGTATATAGATTACATTGCTCAATCGATTCTAGCCACTTCATGTGGTTTTAGCTAGGCCGACTATATGTTGAATTTCCAAACCACAATAGGTAGTTTCTATTTTATTGAGTTTGGGGGTCTTACTCTTAGGTAGTTGCTTATTACCTTTAGGTTCTTAGATGATGTATCCAGATACCTCAGCATGTCGACTAACTAGATAGTTAAATTGAAAGAGCATAGGATATTAGTACTAATACATGTCACGTGCATAAGCATGGTACAAATTCTCTACATAAATAGTTTGTCTTGATAACTCGGATTATGAAATTGAATGTTTTATAATACTAATATTTGTCAATGCATGCTATGCCTATTATGTGCTTTGTTTTATTTGCTCTCACTTAGCTTATGGAGAGTTGAGGGGATACTTTTATATCCTCAGGTCATAAAGAGAATTAACTGGACATTAACATTAGTTAAGGGAAAGACTTTAAAGAGCTTGTCAGACAAAGTCAATTACTTTTAAAGAATCCTTATTATATTCTAATCTTAGTCTTATGAAGGATTTGTACATATGTAATAAAAAGAAAAAAAAAATATAGTATTTTAGGTTTAGTTAAGTTTGACAAATGTACTCAATTGTATAAACAGATGTAAAGCTGAACTCTATTATAATACTTTTTTATTATAATTAGAACTTTTTTTAAGTATAAATAGGTATTCTTCTATGATGGTATATTCTGTGTTGTGCTGGGATGAGACAAAAACATAAGCAAAATGGAAATAGTTACCTAAGTAGAAAGTAATAGTATTTATATTATTACACTCATCTAAAAGAAAGAAACATCAAACTAAGTTTTTTAGGAAAAAATTGAAAGTGCAAGTAACATTCACTCTTCTTCTTGTTCATCTTCCTCCTACTCTTCTTTAATTCCATCTTTAGAGGTTTCTTCTATAGAGTCTAGCTTAAGCATTAAAGATGCTAGTGGTGGTTGAATCTAGAAACAAGCCATGATTACTACCTATTATACTGAAGCTTGATCTACCTTTTTATTATAGAGCCCTCTAGCTTTAGAAGAAAAGCCTCCTGATGAATCTCTTAATGTAGCAACCACTGAGGAAGATGATGCTCGTAACCAAAATTCTTTTTGAGACAGATGAGAATTCCTCTCTTACTTCTATGCCGAGTGAAATTGAAGAAGTGTGTGTTTAATACATAGTCTAACATTCTTTCGGCATGTGTATTTTTCCCAACTCATCTTTCTACAATCAAAAAGAGAAGGAATTCAATAAAAAAAAATTCATGTGATATAATAGCTAATTCAAGAGACTAATAAAGCCTAACTATCATCCTTGCTTAATTGCTAGTTTACATCACTAAGCAATAAAGGCAATGATTTAATTAAAAGTAGAATCGCATGGTATAATGCCGCAATCACGAAAGTCATAGATTAATGCACATATGGGGTTGATGAAGTTCTAATTGTATGATCCCATTGATAAGAGTATATTGCCATTTAACAACCTAAATTCCTCAAATTAGCTTAACGTGAGAGATTCTTGAAGTACCATGCTAATTTCCTAAAGCATGGATTCATGAAATTAAAAAGATAATAAGATATTAATTTTTAATTTAACCTATAATTTCATAATCTCAACTGAACAAGAATATTAGCATTGAACAACTGAAATTTGATCTCATAATTTGATTGTCAAATTACAAAATTTCCTAATTCTATTATGAATTTAGGATATGGGCTAAAAGAAATCCATGGTAACAATTTCTAAAAATTCATGTCTTTAAAAATCCATGAATTCATGTTAATAATTCCTAAAAATTCATAGATTCAAAATTTACAATACCTACAAGTTTCAAACGTGAATCATATAGCATCAATGATAAATTCTTCACTTTTTCATCTTTTTCTCACACTTTTCCATAACTTTCTTCTATCTACTCTTCCTTTCTCATTCACTCATCTTAACAAACATGTATTTCTCCTAAAGTTTTTAACAAATAACACATAGCTAACATAATTCATGACATTAAAAACTCCTAGATCACTTCTAAAAATCAAGTTTCCAATACATGCATGTATAGACAAAACCCTCATCAAGAATTGCATTTTATAACTAATCCAACTGTAGATTTGAAAAAATAATCAAGGAAAGACATTTTATGTACCTTGATTTTATAGCATATAGTGTTAAATCGCGAGTTTTTGTGATCATTCAAGGTGTGCTAAGACAGAGAAATAAAAGGTTGTAGCTATGTAAAGAGAGAAAGAGCAGTTTAGGATGAAACTTCTTTGTTTTTCCTATGGTTTTTAAAATTTGCAAGACCATAGGCATGGTCCATGGCCATGTACCTCAATCATAGTTCACATTACAACTTATTTCTACATACTTAGGTGCTTCCATAGGTGTGGTCCTTTCCTATGGACCTCCCATCTATGTTATTGTACAATCATCCTTTTAAAAACTTTATGAAAGGAATACATACTAGGTCTATAGGCATGGCCCTTGATCATATTATTCTCTTAGCCTTCAAATTGTATGATTTCAATTTCTTTTACTTAGTTTGTATATTACCAAAATTTAAAATTAGAACTAATTGGAACCCAATGAATGAACCAACTATTAACTTAATTAGTTGATAGCTTAAAAATTAATAAATGAATCTAAATTGTTTGAAGCAAAATAAAAGTAACTTGTTCAAAATTTGACACTTGACTTAACTCGTGACACAAAGAGAAAAATTTTACAAAAAAAAAAAAAAACAAATTGAAATAAACCAAATCAAATTTGGGCTACTTCCTAAAGAGTGTTGTCATTTTACATCGTTGGCTCGATGGATGAATTCATCTTAATATAATTCCTTGATTAATACATACATGCTTAACTGATCAAAAAGCATACTAAGAGAATATTAAAAGAATAAAAAAAAAGATTATTGTAAAAGTATTAAAATAATTGAAAATTTAGGTTTCTGTTAATTTTAACTAGGTTTATTGTTTTGGCTTCTTAGCAACGATGCAAAAAACTTGATCAAATGTATACCATACTATAAGCAAGTGCATCAGGTCAAGTTATAATATAAAATAAAACAGATGTAAGTTCAAGTGTCAATCTCTTTGGGAACCAGTATATGAGAATCTAATTACTGGTAGTATTCTAAAATACCAAATTACCTAACTTTACAACACATAATAAATTATGATTAAATAGGAAAGATGAATACATATTAATAACATAAGAAAAGTAAAATAAGTAAGAATAAGTAAAGTAATAAATCTAATTAATTAAACTAAATAAAATAAATATGTAACATGAATTAATTAAAATAAGAGGATATAATCCTTAGGGAATCTTTATTAATTACTCTCTAGTTCTATTCAACCTTCCAATCTCAATTATTTTCTAAATCATGGAGATTCCTAATCTTATTCCTACGGAAATCGGATTCTAAATTAGTTAGACTTGAACCGATGAATACTAGCTAGAAAACCATTACAAGATGAGGATTCCTTCATTGATCTAAAACCGCTACGCTTTTGCAAACTTAAGTGACGAACTATAGTTGAGATCAGTACAAATTCCAAACTGTTGAGCACATTGCATTTATCTAAGCTAAGTTGCTTGACCTCAAGAGGCTTTAAAATGTTAGAGCTCTGACTTGACCTAGATTAGGTCAACCCAATTTCCAGAATCTCTCATGATTTCATCCAAATTGAATCCTATAAATGCTAAGTTATCTAAGTACTCACTTTAATAGAACCGGCTGCATTACAAACCAGTAGTCATCACTAGAAACATGTCTTCAAGCACAACATTTCAAAAGGATTCTCTACTTTTCCATACAGAACATTATTTATCATTATTACCCCTTTTAGTATATTTAAGGAATCTTTTGTATCTTATTCTTTTTGTCTTTTCATAGTACACTTATAACCCTAGTAGGGTTAATATATATGTGAAACCCTAAAAAAGTTAGTATACACTAGGTTAATCGCTTAGAAATATTTAGAAATATAATGGAGATAGGCCAAAATCTCAAAGAGAGATTTGAGAGATAGGATCAATATTTATTAGCACACTTATAAATAGAGGCATGAGTTGCCTTTATGTATAATAAATAGCCATAGAATTAACTAAGTTAATAGTAGAAATGTTTGGTTAACCAAAGTCAACATAAGATTTAGGAAAATTAATAAGACAAGTAAATTAATTCTTATAGCAAACAAAAGAACAAGAAGTTTTGTTTACTTAAAAGACTTTACATAAGCTAAAAACATCACGAAGACAAGTTAAGAATTAAATAAAACCTCAATTGAATAATTACAAACTAAAGATATATACAATCTTATGAACAAGTTGGAAAAGAAAGGAAGACAAGTCTTCATCATCAAGTGGTGCCAAGATATCTTCCAATTTCCCAATTTCTCACATGTTGAAAAGACTAAGGGAAGACTAAAGGGCCATCTAGAAGAAAAGTGAGACAAGAAATTTGACTATGATGGATGATGAGGTAAGGGATAATGTATAATGCTTATAGAAGAAAGAAACATGTATTGAATGTGTTTCAAAGCCTTTTAGTAAGCGCCAATGATGAACCAAACAAATAAATTTTAATGTCTTCCAATTATTACCTAAAAACAACCTAGTCCCATATGGTCAAGACCTTTACTTGAGAGATAAACTATAATTTTCACTACTAACTTAACTAAAATACTTAAAGACTATAACAAGTACACTAAGAAAATTTAAAAAATCGTGGTTTTGGTAAACCTTTTACTTAATAATTCATATTTACACCATAGGATTCTAGAAGAATAGGAAGATAAACTTAAATTGGTGAAGTGATGTCATGGATGATGAAAGAATTGAATACATTAACACATGAGAAAAATATTGTCTTATGATTCTTCAATGTGGGATGACATTTCTATAAGAAGGAAGACTTCATTTGCCAATTAAGTCAATATATAATCATAACAAGAAACCACAAAGATAACTAATTTTCGTAAGTGATGTCAATCTTCTTATGTAAGCTAAATTAACCTATTTCAATAAGTACCCAACCACCTAACTTTAAACCACCAATATTGTCTCCATTTTCCATAGTAAACTTTCCTTTTCAATCTAATTCCCACTAACCATTCTTGCAAGATTCCTTAGTCATTTTTTGCAGCATCATAAAGGTGAGCTTTAACCTCCCTATCAAACCATTTTTTATTTTACTTCATATATGAAAACTGTTTCTAACTTCTTTTTTTCAACATTTAGGAAATTTCTTTATGGAAACAAGGTAACTCTTCTAACTTCAAAACAAAATGAACTTCAATTAAGATCTCTTATGTTTTCCAAAAAGACAAGATTCTTTACCAAAACCATGTTTAAACTTTGTTTTGATTCATATCCTAAACTTTCTCAAATGATGGAGTGCTTTTTAGAGACAATTTTTTTTCTCATAAGTCCTTCAAATAAGTATTACTTTTGTTTTATGACTAGTTTATAATTTGATTCCTAAAGTTTTCTTAAGAAAAGAAAGTCTTCCTAAACACTTTACTCATTTTAAAGAAGTTTAAGGAAACCAAAAGATTTTCTATAAACAAAAGATTGAAATAGTAAAAACTGAGATAAGTGTATAAACGCATGCCTTAAAACATTTGACATATCATAACCAATTAAATTTACCATGACCATATGGATATATGAACTATTCAAACTATGAATGAGAACCATTCGCGCGTGATATGAAAGACTTCTTGAAGGAAAAAACTTATGGAAGAAAACTAAAAAACTTAGTAACCAAATATGTTTTCAATTAATTTTATTCTTTTAGGTACTTTCAACTTGGATCTACTAGAAGATTATTATGACAAAAAAAAAAGGAATGGCCATGTAAGTATCTATAATAATTATCACTTATATGTGCTTGTAGTATTATCGCACCTTCAATTTTCATAAAATTAATTAACTCTAGTTAGGATATTTGAGGTACATATGTGTTTGATTTGTTTGTTATGACATTTACAAATTATTCCCAAAAAGTAAAGTTGATAATTGTAATGTAATGTGACTGTTTTGATTATGTGATCTTATGTGTGACCACTGAAATAAATGAAAGTTAAGCATATCGGAATTTAAATACTAAAGTGGTGATGCATAGTATGTTGCATAATCTCAATAACTACCACCACTATTACACATGGAATAGAAAAGCAAAAACCATCCTTATTTATTGCAAACTAAGTGATTTGAGGATGGTCATGCATTAGATAAGGCATTGTCCATTTTTATGTTTTGAGAAAGCATACATCTGGAGGCCAATCAAGGATTTGATCACTCCTTGACCATTTGGCTGGTTAGGGAAGGCATTATTTCTTAATTTTATTTGGGCCTTTCTAGAACTGATCAAGAGATCCTTCACTTATGACTTATTTTCAAGGCTTTTGTGAATATTTCTTTTGGTTTTTCTGCCTAATCGGAAGATCCATCTTCTTGGGGATTATGTTGATTATAAGATAAACATTTGTTGGTTTAGGGAAAATATTACCCATTTGGTTCCTTTGGGACATATCAAAGGCATCACCCCTTGATCTTTATGACAGCATGTGTAATACCTTAAGATTTCGAGCCCATATAATAACCTAACAATCTGAGCTTCTAAATTTAGAGCACCAGGCTATATTATCTATTTTATTTTAAACTTCACAATAAAGTTAAAAAAGTTAAATAAAGTAATTCAAGTAAAGTCAATTTCTTAAAATAAGCAATATAAAAATATTAATTTAAGAATAACATCAATTTATTGGTAAAGTCAATAATTATAAAAAACATGAAATTCGAGCTTTTATATATAGTAAGATATTAGAGATAAATTAACTAACTTAAAAAAAAAAATAAGTGACATTGAATTATACATAATATACATGTATTTACATGTGATATGCAATATATATATTAAATATATACATATAATAATAATAAATAATTAAAATAAGGATAAATAATATAAAATAATGAAAAATTAATTAATAAAAATAGTGGAGAAGTCATCAATTGAAGTGATAGCTTAAAATCAATTGGAATTGATGACTCAAAAGATAAAATATAAGAAATTAACATCTCATGCTTTGAAAAATAAAAAAAAGACATGTGTATGAACATTAATAATTTTTATTAATTCTAATCCATTTGGAAATTATAAATAAGGCATGCAACCTTCCAAAAAAAAAATTCGAAAGTTTGAAAATACAAGAAAATTAGTCAATTAAATTTAAAAAAACATTAGAGGAAAAAAAAGAAAATTACAACAAAAATAGAGCATAAATCTAATCTAGGCCGATTCAAAGGGTTGTAGGAGTTCTATGATGGTAGCTATTTTGGATCAAAGAAAGGAACATTAGAGAAGGTGTTTTGATAAAGTTGAGTGGCCAAAAGATAGCTGGTTTAGGTGAACTAAATTTTCAATTGAAACTTTGTAAAATTTTTAAAAATAGCAAATGATGTATTAATTTTATTTTAGTTAAATAATTAGTAGAAATATAGGGTGCTTAAGAAATGGTTCTATTTGGACGAAAATTAAATTAAATTTTAGAAATATTAAATAATGTCCTTTCAAGCTAAAATTCTGTATGCAATATAATTAAAATATATTATAGTAACAATAATTTTTGAAAATAAGTAATTCTACTATTTATTATAATTATTTTAAATAAAATTGGTAATTTTGTTGTTTTATTGAATTAATTGGTTTTTGAAAAAATCAATATATGTGCACTATGTATTTAGATTTCTAGAAGTATATAATGATATTTGGAATTTTTAATTTTTATGTCACATGTAAATTTGTTTATTTTCCTTAATTTTCTACTATTTCGAGCTAAAATTTCTATTTTCATAAAAATAGATAATAACAAATTTAGTGTAATTCATGATCAATAATTAAACTATATATTTCTATAAGTCTATAAGATTTTTGTGAAATTAATTGGGCTTATATACTATTAATCACGTATTTTTCTAATATAAGCTTATATATTGACTTAACATGTAATATTATAATTAGTACTAGTTAAATACTTATCGAATTCACATAAAATAAACACATTAGGGTATATTAATTTATTTACCGAAATTAGGATTATTTTTTAATTACAATATTTAAAAAAAAATAAGTAAAAGTCAAAAAGAAAAAAAAAGATCCTAAGTTTCTATAAATTTTATCGTCTCTTCAAAAGTGCCTACATATCCGCTAGCCGAGATCAGACGATTGTAATTCTTTCTAAAAACTTTTAATGCATTAGTTAATTTTAAATTTTGAAAACCAACTGAGTTTACGTTTTAACTAATTTGATTTACTTAAAAAATCTAAAAGGGGTCCCAAATCTTAAGTGTTGTTATTTTAAAAAAAATGCTCTAATGATCTTATTTTTTATTTTTATATAAAAGGTCTTTATTAATTTTTTTTTAAAAGACAACTTTCTATGTGATGAATCCCCAAAAAACCGAATCCTTACAAAATCCTAATCCTAACAATCCCTAAACTAGTATATATATATATATAGGTATATATCTATATTGTAAACACTTACATAAATCAATACTTAATCTATAAGAAAACTAATACTAAAATACACCCAAGTTAATATATGCAGGTATATCTATATTTTCATTATTAAATAATGATCTACCTAAATAAATTAACAACATTAGGAAATAAACTTGATATAAAAACTAACACTAAAAGTTACCTAAACTAATATGCTATATATATATACTATGTTAAATAGCTAAGGAACTAATAACATAATAATAATATAACAACATAGTAATAATAGTAGATAAATCAATAAAAAGAGAGAATAAGAAAGGAAAAGAAAATTGAAGAATTCAAACCTTGACTTGTTTTACCTGTATATGGACAATGCTTGTGATGTTGTCAATCTTGAGATGACTTGCTGCTTAGAGTACTGGGCTCGTGTGTGCAATCTTTAAGCATATGTGTGTGCTTCTAACAGTAGAGTTCAACATGTGAAATTGCTTCAGCATGTAATCAAGTCACAACTGGCTTGATATTCGGTAAATTCAACAGTGTTTGTTACTGTATTGACTCGCTACTTGCACGTCTGGATGGAGTGCTAATCGGAGCTATGCAGGTGTGTGGATTTGAATGCATGTGCAGTGAAGAGCTTTGTTCGGGGAGTATCACTGGAGTTGTGGCTGCAGTTGCATGGATGGTGGTGATCGTAGTGTTTGCTATTGTGAACATGACTTGTTGTTAGCATGTTCAACAGTGATGAAATTACGATTGGAGTTTACTGCTATTTGTGATTTGGAAGATAATGCATAAGGAGCTGTATGTTTTTCGTTTTTTTCACCATGAATGAAGGATTCATTTGGGAGTATGTATATTTATAAAGGCCAAACATGATCATATCAAATCATATCTATTGTATCTAATTAAATTAGATTCGAATCCTTTATATCAATCTAAATCTAATCAAACTAGATTCAAATGATTTTGATTATATATGAATTCTGTACATTTAACTTGCTTTTTTGTAAAAAAAAAAAAAGGGATAGAAAATAAAAGATACATAAGTGTTTAATGAGATTCAAACCTATGACCTTAAACTAATTCCAATGCCAATGCTCCAATGCTTATCCGTTAGGCCATTAGCCTATGCCTTGATTTTTATTACAATTAAATTATACCTAAACCACGCGACTCTTTAGAATAATTATTTGAACTAAGTTAAAACTAAAACTATTTGTCCCTAATATAAGTTACTTCCTAAAAATCTACAAAATCTTTATAATTTATTCTTTTCTTATTTTTTATTTTATTTTATTTTTTTTTTGGTATTTTCATTATTCTTATCTTTTATTATTCTTTTTTTTTCTATTTTTTTAATTAGGACCCTTTTTGTAAAAAAAAAATGAAAAAAATAAAAAATTAGGACTACGGAGGGGTAAAAATTAGGTGTCTACAGCTACTCCTCCTTATGGTGAAATTTAAGTAAAACTTTGCCATAAAGACAAAAGAGACACCGTTTTTGTCTCAAGATGACTCTATCTTATGGAACACTAAGTCATTTGACAATGATTTGCTTGGAATAATGAGAACTTAGTCATATCCAAATGAGTTAACTAACTAAAGCAGTCAAAGTGCCCTTTAAGCTAGCTTAGACCTAAAGAATGAAGAAACTTGGTCATACCCTAATGAGCTGACTAACTAAGGTAGTCAGGGTGCCTTTTGAGCTGGCTAAGACCTAAAGAATAAAGAAACTTGGTTGTGCCCTAATGAGCTGACAAACCAAGCCAATCAAAGCACCCTTTAAGCTGCTTAAGACCTAAAGATCGAAGAAACTTGGTCGTGCCCTAATGAGCTGACTAACTAAGGTGGTTAAAGTGCCCTTTGAGCTAGCTAAGACCTAAAGAATGAAGAAACTTAGTTATACCCTAATGAGCTGACTACCTAAGGCAGTCAAAGTACCCCATGAGCTAGCTAAGACCTAAAGATAAGGAAACTTGGTCGTACCCTAATGAGCTAACTAACCAAGGCGGACAAAGCGCTCCTTGAGTTGGTTAAGACCTAAAGATAAGGAAACCTGGTCGTGGCTTGATGAGCTAACTAACCAAGGCGGTCAAAGTGCTCCTTGAGCTAGTTAAGACCTAAAGATAAGGAAACTTAGTCGTGCCTTGATGAGCTGACTAACCAAGGTGGTCAAAGCGCTTCTTGAGCTGGCTAAGACCTAAAGATAAGGAAACTTGGTCGTACTTTGATGAGCTGACTAACTGAGGTGGTCAAAGCGCCCTTTGTGCTAGCTAAGACCAAAAAATGAAGAAACTTGGTCGTACCTTGATGAGCTAACTAACCAAGGCAGTCAAAGTTCTCATTGAGCTAGCTAAGACCTAAAGATAAGGAAACTTGGTCGTGCCTTGATGAGCTGACTAACCAAGGCGGTCAAAGTGTCCTTTGAGCTAGCTAAGACCTAAAGATAAGGAAACTTGGTTGTGCCCTGATGAGCTGACTAACCAAGGCAATCAAAGCGCTCCTTGAGCTGGCTAAGACCTAAAGATAAGGAAACTTGGTCGTACCCCGATGAGCTAACTAACCAAGGTGGTCAAAGCACTCCTTGAGCTGGTTAAGACCTAAAGATAAGGAAACTTGGTCGTGCCCTGATGAGCTGACTAACAAAGGTGGTCAAAGCGCTCCTTGAGATGGGTAAGACTTAAAGATAAGGAAACTTGAATTGGGATAGCGCTCCATGAGCCTTCTAAATCCCTTGAAGAAATTTTGAGTTAGGTAACGTTCTGTGAATAAGGCGACTGAGAGTCTAAGAAACTCTAGATGGGGACTATGCTCTATGAGCTGGCTAGCTCCCTAGAAGATTATAAATTGGAATTGTGTTTTAGGAGCTAGCCAGAAGCTTACGAAACTTTGGATTGGGACTGCGCTCTACGAGTTGGCTAGATCCCTAAATGAATTTGGATAGCACTTCCATAAGCTAGCTGAAGTGCTAAAGAAGATATAGATAGGAATAGCGCTCTATGAGCTGGCTATATCCTTAGGAAAACAGATAAAGGGTAAGCACCCTTCGGACTCACTTAAACTCTATTGATAGTTGAAATTAAAACTAAGGAGCATAGCTGACTCGAAAAAACTCTTGATTTGAGAAATTTACAAACGAGCAATTTGGTGAAAACTGTTTATAACATGAATTGAAAATTTAGTTACTATGGATGAAATGGACTGGAAAATGAATGGAAAAAATTGTAACAAGCCTTTACTTTCTCTCTCTCCTTTTCATGTCTTTTCATTTTCTTTTTTCCTTCTTTTTCCTTAAAAGTTTGCTAACAGAAACAAATTCCTATTTAAAAGGCAAATGCTATAATCATATAGGGTATCTCATATCTACCCTAGTTTGTAACCTAGACAATGAGCTTCTTGGATAGGCTTTAAACATTTATTTCGTAAGGAAAAGGTAACTCACAATTAGTCTAGTCGAAGAGAATTTCCTTACGCACTCTTGGTCTGGCTTTCACTCTTGATTACTATTCTAGAAATATAATCCAGTTTGTAAGTGATACACTGTAATCGATCAGTTAAGTCTTTTTGGGTTCAGTATTATAAATTGGGCTTTTAGTCAAATGGTTTCAAAAGAAGTTAATTGAGGGGGCCTATTTTGAAAGAAGTGCTTTCATCCAACTAGGGGGTACAGGTCAAGAACCCATAGGAATGAACTAGATGTATGCTTACCCCAGTTTCAAAAGTAATTTTTATGTTAGATAAATTATTCTTCAAAATTAGAAGAGCTTTAAGTAGGGAGGTATTGTGGGTGGGAAGGTCTTATGTTTGAGAATCGAGTGGATAGAAAGGGTTTATGTTTGTGAATTGGAGTGTGATTTTGAACTGAATGTGGAGTTTTTGGTTTATGGTTGAGAACATGATTTTGAGTGAATATGAGGGTTTATGTTTTTTATTGGGAATGCGATTCAAGGCCTTGTGTTTTTTTTAGCAACTTAAGCCTTCTTTGATTGGGGATTTTCTCAAGCCCAATATTTAGGTATTTCTTCATTTTCCTTTTCCCTATTTTTTTTTCTTTTTTTATTTCATTTATTTCTTTTCTCTCCCCATAAATAACTATCTCTTTTGTCAAGTTTTTGTCTCTAGATGAATCAAGGCCCTAACTCCATAGGCTCAAAGTACATTGGCTTAGGTAAGGTATGTGTAGCCTTTGAGGTATTTGGAAAAATGTTAGCTCTTCTTCAAAGGGAAAAATTTATCGAAAACAAAAATTATCATTGAATTGTTATTACTAGGGTAAGCACAAATCAATGTTATCCATCTCTCCTAATCAATGACCCTAACCTTTGAATTGCCCCACTGTGGGGGTAGTTCTTGATAGGGTTTACATTTGAAAGGATTCCAGATCAGTCCAATGGGGTTATCAAAGGATAATTGTGTTTTGGATTTGAAAATGAATGCCTAACTTCATTCTAGTCTGCATATCAAATTTAAAATGGACCTCCTTTAAGGAATGAGTCCAAAATATCCTCACCATGATGTCTCTTAACTCACAAAGTGTTTAAAGGTTAGTGTATAGGATATAGCTCACCTCTTTTCATATAAAACTTTTTAAAAGTGAGTTACTAATTCCTTACATAGGGATTGATTGACCTTAGAGTATTGACCTTACTCCCCAATTCCTTGGAACATACCTTAGTTGTGAAATTTCAAAGACCAAATGCCCCATGCCCCAAACTTATAGGTCTTAATGCCCTTACGTTTCCATATGTGATTTTAGGTTAGGTTCTTTAGAGTTTGAATGGGTTAGAACTGATAACTTTTGAAGTGGAAGGGACTAATGAATTGCCCTTTTTGTTTGTACTGGGGATCAAGCTTAGGATAATGTTTCATGGCTTTGTGTTTTGACTCAGTTCATGGTTGGACTTGATGGCTCAAGCCTTGAGTTAGTTCAACTATCTTGATAGGCTAGGGCTCGAGTTTAGTTGGTTATTTACTTGGGCCAATTGGGTCTATTTAGGTTAGCTACCTTAATGGGCCAAGTAATTGTGTTTGTCTCGAACCTTATAAGAATTTGTAACCGTTAGCAAATTTTTTTCTTTTTCTTTTTTTTCCTTTTTTTTTTCTTTCTTTTTTTCTTTTTTTTTGAAAGAGAGAGAGGAAAAGTTAGGGCTTTTGTATTATAAAGACCGAATGATGGAATTGTAAATAGAGGGTTGCTTTACTAGAATTCTTATACAAACCTAAAACAACATTACTGAGGGTCTATTTACAAATGAGGAATTCTAAAGGAAAAAGACTAAATAAAAATCTAAATCATATTTATTCCGAATGATAAAGGCTAAGGAGTCAATCTATCTAAAAGAATGAGTATTTTTGGCTGGTAGAATACTAGGCAAAACAGTAACTACTTGAAATTATTTTATAGGTTTGATTCTTTTTGTTTTGTTTCTTTTTATCTTTTTGTTTTTATTATTTTTATTTATTTACTCTGCGAAAGTTAGGCTCAACTGATGTGGGCCTAAATGAAAAGTGATAGATTTAAGCCCTAATAGATGTATTAAGGTCTGCAAGTAGGTAATATTCATTGGGCTCTTCTATAGTGGGTAAGATGAGCCCAATCTTGTTCCGAATAAATTCTTACTTATTTAGGCTAAAAAGTTGGAATCATATCTAGAGTATCTCTTAAGGCTAATGAGGTGGGTAAACGTAGATCTATTTGAAAGCCCCTTAACTCGATTTAGTCACAGTTATGTAAAAAAAGAAAAAATCAAAATTACAATCATCACCTATTCTAAACTTGACACAAAATTATTATAAATTATTTACAAGGAAATATTACAACTATAACTTCACAACTGCCTTTATCCATTTATGTTTACCACATCATAGGTTCTTGTAAATTTTTTTTTAAAAAAAGTTTTTGTGTAATACAAAGAGTAGGTTTAAAAGGTTCTCTAGTTCTGTAACCACCATGTTTTTATAAAGCAATAGTTCTATGGTCGTATCTAAACTTGAGTGGGGTAGCTTGATCGGTCTCAGAAGGTGGTTTCCCCACAACATCTGAAACTTACACAATAGCCCCCCGCCTAAGGTCTGAAGACGGCCTGGTTTTGACCGTATCTGCCATGCGTTTATGATGTAGAGAAATAAAAACAAAGCAAACCCCTAAAACTATCTCCTAAATAAACTACAATAAAAAAAATGTTAGTAGAAAGAAATAAAATAAACAAATATATAAAGTAACATGCCTTAGTTCCCTTTTTCTCTCTTTCTTTATTTTATTATTTATTTATTTTTAAATAATAATAATCAATTTTCGGTAAATTTTAGTGGCTACCCCTCTAGAGTCCCTAGTGAAGTCACCAAATCGTCGAACTTGATTTTTCGATTTTCTATTTAAAATTGATTTCCCCTTTTCCGATTAATACTAAACCTTAACCCATTTAATATTAATCCTTGACTAAAGAAATTAGGAAATTTCGGTGTCCTATTTAGGAAAAAATTTTGGAGTCACCACTTGACCGAAGTTAGGAAAAGAAAAGGAAACCGTAATTAATTAGGTAGATTGACTACGATTTGACTACTAGTCTTTGATTTCAATTTGAATGAAGAACCAGAGGGTTCCGAGTTTGAGAGCTATCTTATTAAACTCTAACGGGTACCATTATTTATTTACCGAAATTAGGGTTATTTTTTAATTATAATATTTTTAAAAAAATAAAAAAAATAAGTAATAGTCGAAAAGAAAAAAACAAAGAACCTAAGTTTCTATAAATTTTATCATTGCCCCGAAGGTGCTTACGTACCCACTAGCCAAGATCAGACGATCGTAGTTCTTTCTAAAAACTTTTAGTGCATTGGTTAATTTTAATTTTTAAAAACCGACCGATATTACATTTTAATTAATTCAATTTATTTAAAAAATATAAAAGGGGTCCCAAATCTTAAGTGTTGTTATTTAAAAAAATATTGCTCCAATGATCTTATTGTTTATTTTTTTTAAAAGGTCTTTATTAATTTTTTTTTAAAAGACAACTTTCTATGTGATGAATCCCTAAAAAACCTTATCCTTAAAAAATCCTAATCTTAACAATCCCTAAACTAGCATATATATAGGTATATATCTATATTGTAAATACTTACTTAAATCAATACTTAATCTGTAAGAAAACTAATACTAAAATACACCCAAGTTAATATATGCAGGTATATCTATATTTTCATTATTAAATAATGATCTACCTAAATAAATTAACAACATTAGGAAATAAACTTGATATAAAAACTAATACTAAAAGTTACCTAAACTAATATACTCATATATATATATATATATATATACTATGTTAAATAGCTAAGGAAATAATAACATAATAATAATATAACAACATAGTAATAATAGTAGATAAATCAATAAAAAGAGAGAAAAAGAAAGGAAAAAAAATTGAAGAATTCAAACCTTGACTTATTTTACCCGTATATGGACAATGCTTGTGACGTTGGTGATCTTGAGATGACTTGCTGCTTGGACTATAGGGCTCGTGTGTGCAGTCTTCAAGTGTGTGTATGTGGTTCTAACAGTGGAGTTCAGTACATGAAATTGCTTCAGTGTGTAATCAAGTCACTACTGACTTGATATTCAGCAAAATTAGTAATGTTTGTCAATGTATTGACTTGCTACTTGCGCGTCTGGATGGAGTGCTAATCGCAGCTGTACGGGTGCGCGGATTGGAATGCATGTGTAGTGAAGAGCTTTGGTCGTGGAATGTCGTTGGAGTTGCGGCTGCAATTTCATGGATGGTGGTGATCATAGTGTTCGCTACTGTGAACGTGACTTGTTGGTGTATTCAGCGGTGATGAAATTGCTATTGGAGTTTATTGCTGTTCATGATCTAGAAGACAGTGCATAAGGAGCTATGTGTTTTCCATTTTTTTCACCATGAATGAAGGATTCTTTCGGGAGTGTGTGTTTTTATAAAAGCCAAAGAAGATCATATCAAATCATATCTGTTGTATCTAATTAAATTAGATCCGAATCCTTTATATCAATCCAAATCTAATCAAACTAGATTTAAATGATTTTGATTAGATATGAATTCCATGTATTCAACTTGCTCTTTTGTAAAAAAAAAAAATGGATAGAAAAATAAAAAAAAAACATAAGTGTTTAATGAGATTCGAACCTGTGACCTAAAAATAATTTTGATGCTAATGCTCCAATGCTTATTTGTTAGGCCGTTGGCCTGTGCCTTGATTTTTATTATAATTAAATAGTACTTAAACAACGCAACTTTTTAGAATAATTATTTGAACTAAGCTAAAAGTAAAACTATTTGTCCCTAATATAAGTTACTTCCTAAAAATCTACAAAATCTTTATAATTTTTTCTTTTCTTATTTTTTATTTTATTTTTTGGTATTTTCATTATTTTTATCTTTTATTTTTTTTTCTATTTTTTTAATTAGGACCCTTTTTGTAAAAAAAAATGAAAAAAATAAAAAATTAGGACTATGGAGAGGTAAAAATTAGGTATTTACAACTTGTTATCCTTGTAATCTCGTAATGATCAGGTGTTCCCGACGAAGGTGAGGATCTTTTGATTGATTATTACAACTAGCGTGAGTCGTCATAGTCATGTGAGTACTCCTGATGACTCTATACTTATTCTATGTTTGTAGTTAGTACACTTAAATTAAATAGTAATAACTTGATGCGTAGGGATTCAGGATATGCATATGCTTCATATTGATTGCTTATTGTGAAAAATATTGTTTAATACAATAATTGAGGATTTGATTGTTACATAATTTGAATGGTTTGCTAATATTGATTGACCACCTCATAATTTGACTTAATTATATTTGGCGGCTTATCTTAAATAAAAAAGGTCATGTATTATCCATGCATTACATTACTTATTCCAACCGTTACTTTATACAGAGGTAAAGAAAGGCCTTATAGGGGTTATTTATATATATTAAAGTGTTTCTATATGGTGTACTTGTACAACATGACCTTACCTGAACCTACGAGCTTACTAGGCAGTGGAGATACCAGCCATATGGCTAAGGATCGAGTCTAAAGATCTCCATTATAGGGTGTGAGCGTAGACATTAGGGGCCACCTCACCCTAAGCTTGAGATTTTGCGTACTATTAGACTTCTTAGAAATGGAAATATATTTTTCAAAATATGAAATTCAAAGTTATGGGTAAAACCCCAGGTGCTAAAGCTCAGTCGTGATTGATGCTGATATATCTCCAACTCTTATCTTAAAGGGCATTAAAATTCGATATTATACGTAGTACCAGTCAATTGCATATATTGTTTGGCATAACCTATGTGCATGTATTCATATGGTTGTAACAAATTGTTTGATAACTTGTTTGCTAATATAGTATGAGGGACAACTCAATAAGCTATTATAGCTTACCCCCCAATAGTTTTTCTTTTGCAGGTGCTAGATATTTAGGCATAGGTTAAGAGCTGAGCATTGAGTACGTGTATTGATATGTTTTGGAGGTTAGAATTAGAGAAAGATTGTATTGCTCATTTGAGACTTTAAATGTTACTACTACTTATATATTTAGATTTAGTAACTTCAATAAGTTTGAATTTTAAGTTTATTCTCTTTGATTTTATTATCTGGTAAGAGATACCGATTCTCTACATTTCTAAGGAACTGTACAATATTGGATATCTATAGTTATTTATATCCTATAATATGTTAATTAATTAGCAATTCAACATCCTTAGTAATTAATCATTTAGAGTCTTGCAATCTCTAACTTGTAAGGTGATTTTCATATCATGGGTATACACATATTATAGAAATTTTAGGTAAACCTACTAGGCCCCCTTTAGGGTCTTGACAAGGTAAGTGTATTAGATCTTGTCACTTTGTTCTACTTTATTTATATACTACAATAAACAAAATAAGGTCCATCATATGATGTACTTAGGAGCTCAATTATCATAAAGACTTACCACAAGAGATGAAAACCAAATGAGTCCTTCGAAGTATCAAAGAAAATAGAATATTAAGGTCGGTGAATTGAATGTAATAGCTGACATGAAGCTGCTCAGAGGATATCACTCACCTACAAACACAACATGACTTGGCACTTCACTTGATGTAACGCACAAGCTAATGCTAAGGTTCATTAGCTACTAATCTTGAGCTACTTGGTAAGACTAGATAAGAGTATAGAAACAGACTTGGAGTGGAATGTCTCACAAGGACTAAGTATATTCAAAATGTCTATAAGGAATGTAAGATGTTTTGGCTACAAAGAGAAGGGACTATTTATAGTAAGTCCCTAGGACAACATTACGATTAAGGAAAATTACAAAAAGGCATACATAAAAAGGGGATTCCTAGTACATATGAAAAAGTGTAAATAGGACAAATGATAAAAAGGGAAAATAGTACAAAGTTAGGTGAAATGGATAGGTGGTAGCTCGTCAAGGGTCCCATACTAAGGAATCTTTAAGCGTAGTAGCTGAGTTAGATCATGACGTGGCAATACTAGGTTGCTAAGAGGAGTAAGGAATGCTGTAAATATTAGTAGTAGGTCGAAAGAGAAGTACTTGGCTAGCAAGAGCCTATGTCTTGGCACTCAGCAGGATACTCTCAGTAAATGAAGGTTTAATTAGGACTCAGTGTGCGAGGCTTGGGCCCTCATCATTCGGCAAAAAGTTCTTGGTAAGAGAGTAGTCGATGTCAACATAAGGGTCAGAGCAAAGTAGTGTATATCTACCCAGAGCTCTTAAGGAGTCTAGCCACCATTCTGCTATGTATTATTTCTCATCCTTGGTAGGTTGACAAGGGAGAATTCTTTTGGCAAAGGATTGGAGGCCTCTTAGGCGTATGCGAGTAAGTAGGCCAAAGGTTGATAATCCATCAATTTTTGTGTTACGTTGTGTTATGTTGGGAGTTAAAGTAGTCTGAATGTACTAAAGAGATTTTAGGTAATGAGTAGAAGGTTATGTTGAGTATTGGGTTATCCAAATTGTTAAGAAGTTTTCTAGTGTTCATGGAGTTGCTAGTGACTAAGATAGTAGCGCTCATGTTGACCATGGTCAACTTGACGTTGATACCCCAAGGTTAGTTGATGATAAATTTAATAGGTTAAACAATCTTGTTGAGAGTCTTATCACAGCTATGTAAGGCAATAGGCAATAACCGCAAGGTTTGGCTAATCATGGCCGAGTAAAGAGCATGCAAGAACAAAGATATGGCCATGTTAGCTAAGCTAATCACGTAGTTTAACATTACTATACTGGAGGAGTAGCAATCTAACCTACTTGACGAAGACTTGAGTTAGAGGAAATTGAGGAAGTAGATACAAAGACTGATGAAGAGGAAGAAGAGGAAGAGAATACTATGAGGCAAAAAGGCAAGGGCACTAAGCTCCTCGAAGATTTGATAATGTCAAAGTTCAAATTCTAACATTTATTGGTAGTGGAGATGCAGATAAATACCTAGAGTGAGAAAAGAGGTTGTTTTACTTATTATGAGTAATGAAGATATAAAGACTGATGAAGAGGAAGAAGAGGAAAGAGAATACTATGGGGCAAAAAGGCAAGGGCACCAAGCTCCTCGAGGATTTGATAATGTTAAAGTTCAAATTCTAACATTTACTGGTAATAGAGATGTAGATAAATACCTAGAGTGAGAAAAGAGGGTGTTTTACTATTATGGGTATGTTGAGGCTGTAAAGGTTTGACTTGCTACACTTAAATTTTCTAGATACACCATCATATGGTGGAAGAATCTAAATGAAATTAAAGTGAGAGATGGAAGACGAGGTGTGCAGACTTGGGAAGAGATGAAGGGGTTGTCAAGGGAAAGATTTGTACTTGAGACATATTTGCAAGATACATTCACTAAGCTACAAGGGCTATGCCAATGGAACTAAACTATTGATGACTATATTAGAGAATTCTATATGTTAATGATTTGAGCAGATGTGGATGAGCTTGAAGTTTACACTATATCACAATTCATCTATGGACTTAAATGTGAGATCTAAAACATTGTGAAAGTATAGAGGTTTTACAGCTTAGAGGAGGCTATTAAGATAGTGCAAAGAGTCGAGAAGTGGAGAAGAAATAATCTAAGTAGACATAGGATGAGCCTTTTTGTGGACTCTTGTTCCATGCCAACTTGCCCATCTAAATTTGAGAAAACCTATCCAAGTACAGGGTAAGAATGACTGACTTAGTGATAACTAAGCTATCCTAAAGAGCTAAGCTGATGATAAGTCGACCTTGAGGACATATGATAAAGGACAGACCGTAAGACAAAAGATGAGTTAGGTGAAGTGCTTTAAATGCTTAAATTTTAGAGACATGTCTATTGAGTATCCTAACCGACATGCTATGATGCTTCTAGGTGATGTAGTAGATAGCATCGATGAGAATGATCTTGAGAAAGAAGAGAAAGATGTTGAACGAACAAAATTCAAGGAGGAAGAAGAGACTTATGTCTATGCTGACTAAGGAGAAGTGATGACATTGGTGTTGAGACATGTATTAAGCTCATTGTTAATCTTTAAGGAGGTTCAAACAAAGAATTTGTTTCTCACCAAGTGTATCGTCAAGGGTCAACTATGCACAATTATAGTGGATGGGGGGAGTTACACCAATGTGGTCACTCAAACCACTGTATAGAGGTTAGGACTGCTAACCTCTAAGCACCCACAACCTTATAAGCTACATTGGCTACATGATAAGGGTGCTCTATATGTTACCAAGCAAGTGGTTATACCGTTCTATGTTGATAATGTGTATAGGGATGAAGTAGTGTGTGATGCTGTACCCATGGGAGCTTTACACTTGTTGTTATAGAGATCTTGGTTGTTTGATCAACGTGTTATTTACAATGATTAACACTTATGCCTTTATAAAGGATAGAAAAAAGATTATGTTGCAATACAGGGCTTTAAGCTTTTGAGAAGGCCAATGAGTCAATGTTCATAGTGGTGAGGAAATTGCTAGAATTGAGGAATTTAGATGATATACCTAAAGAGGTTCAAAAGTTGATAGAAGGGTTTTCCGACTTACGTCCAAATGAACTACCTAAAGACTATCCCTAGTTTGAGGCATTGAACACTGCATTGATTTATGGCTAAGCATTGCTTTATCGAACAGACCCTCTTACAAAATGAATCCCATGTAGGTTGTTAAACTAAAGAGATAGAGAGACAAGCTAATAGAGTGTACATATGTGAGAGAGAGCATGAACTGTTATGTCATAGCAACTCTACTCATCCTTAAAAAGGATGGTTTACAACACACGTGCATTGGTAGTCGAGCTATCAATTGAATTATTATTAAGTACAGGTATCCAATACTGAGGCTCGATAACATGTTAGATGAGCCACATGGTGCTCGAATATTTTCAAAGATTGATTTTTGAAGTGGCTATCATCAAATTTGCATGAAACTTGATGACAAGTGGAAGATTGCATTTACAATGAGGCATGGTGATTTGCCCAAGAGCTTAGTAAATCACTAGAGCTTCCCGTAGGAGATAGTAACTAAGTGGATCGTTCAAGATATCAAAGAAAGAGGAAATGAGTCAACAAATACATTAGCTTCCATGAAGTTGTTCTTTGAATATGACTCATCAAGGAACATTACATAACTTAGTATTTCACTTGATATGAAGGACTAGTTGATACTAAGATCCACTTGCCACTAATCTTGAGCTTCTTGGCAAGATTAGATATGAGTATGAGAAAAGATATACTTAAAGAATGGTGTCTTGTAAGAATAAGAATATTCATTAACAATGTTGTGTAAGATGATTGTAGTTACAATAAAAAGGATTATTTATAGTAAGTCCTTTAGGGGCAACAATGCAATAAGGGAAAATTACATAATGGATAATGTAAGAAGAAGATTCTTAGTACAAGCAAAAAGGAAAATATAACAAGGGACAAAAAGGAATATAGTACAAATGTCAGAAAAGCAAGAGACAAGTGGCGACCTATTAATAGATTTGTGTTTTGGAATCTTGGGGCATTATGGCTGAGTTATGCTAGTGGGTTACTCTTGCTAATCTATATTGAAGGCTACCGTGGTGATAGAATAAGCTTATAGCTCAGGAAGGTAAGATAAGAGAGCTAGGTGTAAATGGACCTTGGCTTCAGCACTTGGCAAGTCGGCATCTAAATATTAGACCAAGTGAAGCAGAGTGTGTTCAAGCTAGGCGCTCAAAGAGTTTAGCCAACTACCGTTTCGATATTGAAACCTGTTAAGACAAGTTGAGATGCTTGAATCCTCTTAACAAGTCTTTGTAAGCCTCTTAGTTAAGCTCGGGTGATAGGTCCTAAGGTTAGCAATTCATCACATGGTCTTTATGAATGGTTGGTTATGCCATTCAAACTTACTAATGTGCTAAGAACATTTATGTGGCTCATGAACCATGTGATTCGCCCTTTGATTGGATGATGAGTAGTCATGTACTTTGATGACATATTAGTGTAAAGTGCCAACGTGGCCGACCATTTACAACATCGTCAAGCTATTTTTGATATTATGTTGTATGAGACTTTCTATGGGAACTTAAAGAAGTATACATTTTGCTATGGTAAAGTTGTCTTCCTTAGTTATATAGTGTTTGGAGAGAGAATCCAAGATGATGAGGAGAAAATTTGTGTTGTCTTGGAGTAGCTGACGTCAAAGAGCATTACTGAAGTATGAAGCTTTCATGGCCTAGCTTCATGATACAAAAATTTTATTAGGAACTTTAGTACCATTTCTACCTTAATGACTAAGCTCACTTGAAAGAGTAATGGATTTCGTTGGAATGACCAAGTTGAGTAAAGCATTAGTAAGATTAAGGAGAAACTTGCTACTACCCCTATCTTAGCTCCAATAGACTTTGACGAGCCAATTGAGTTAGAATGTGATGCTTTAGGTATTGGTATTGGTGCCATATTGATGTAAGAGCACCGACCCGTTGCTTATCATTGTGAGAAGCTTAGTGGCACCATTCTAAATTATTATGTGTACGAGAAAGAGTTGTAATCTCTTTTTCGATCTCTTACTATACAGCATAATTACCACCCACCTTGAGAGCTTATGATTTATATGGACCATGAATCCTTGAAGCATCTTAGGAGTTAAAACAAACTCTCAAAGAGATAAGCCAAGTGGTTGGAATTCATGAACAAATTTTCCTATGTGATCAAGCATAAGAAGGGTAGTCTTAACATAGTTACTAATGCTCTATCATGTTAACATATCTTATTGACCACTTGTAAACCAATTTGTTGGGATTTTCCCTTATTACTGAGCCATATGCTTAGGATATACACTTCTATACTACTTTTAAAAAGTGCCGAAAAGGAGTTGTCGTTAGAGGTTACTACCTAAAAGATAGGTATTTGTTCAAAGAGAATAGGTTGTACATGTTGAACTATTCCACACCTGAGCTGTTTGTTAAGGAAGCTTATAGTGGTAGATTATCTAGCCATTTTAGGAAACAAAATAACCGACCTATTGAGAGAGAACTTCTACTAGCCTAGTTTGGCTAAGGATGTCCACAAGGTCATCAATAGTTGTAAAGTGTGTGAAAGAGTGAAATGAAGGAAGGAGCCACACGGAAGATATGTGCCCTTTCCAACACCAACCTTACTTAAGGTTGACCTCAACATATACTTTGTCCTAAGGTTGCCTCAAACATCTAGAGGGAGGGACTCCATCCTTGTAGTAGTGGATCACTTTAGCAAGATGACACACTTCATTCTGTGCCACAAAAATACTGATGATTTCTATATTGCTGATTTGTTTTTACAGTAGTTATCCAACCACATGGAGTCCTGAAGACCATTGTATCAAATTAAGATACAAAATTTCTAAGCTATTTCTAAAAGATACTTTAGAGGAGACTTAAGCTAAACTTATATTCAACTCTAGGTGCCACCTTTAGACTAATGGCTAGATTGAAGTAGTAAACAAGACATTAGGTACCTTACTTCGAGTTGTTGTAGGAAAGAATTTAAGAGATTGGGACTTATAGCTATCTATTGTGGAGTTTGCTTATAACTAAACCATCTACAATACTATTGGGAAGACTCCTTTTGAGGTCATCTATGGCTTCAACCCTATTATCCCTTTAAATATGATCAGTACTCCTATAGCTACCGAAGAGAGCTAATCTAGAGTTAACTGAACTTAAGGATTATAAGTGTCATACTAATTTGTGGCAAGGAAGATCACCAAGTTCAATGAAAGACAATAAGAGATAGATACCCATAGCCACTGAACTATTTCTTTCAATCTAAGTGACCTAGTATGGATCCACTTAAGCCAAGATAGATTTATGCACTTGAGATAGAGTAAACTATCTCTACGAACAAATGGTCCATTTAAGGTCTTGAAGAAGATCAACCACAACACCTATCAGATTGAGCTACCTAAGAACTATGATGTCACCCCCGACTTGAATGTATTTGATATGATCCCTCATTGACTAGTGGAAGTCACTGTAAAAGTAAAGGAGGAGCAACCCTAAGAAGCCCTTTAGATTTGAGGACAAACCCTTCTAATCCCTAAGTAAATGATAGGAATAAACTCTTCGAACCTATCACATAAAGCCGAACTTGCTGATTGCAAGGACTAACCCAACAAATACTAGCTCGAGAACCCTTGTAAGATGGGGATTCCTTTATTGATCTTAGATTCCTACACTTTTACAGACCTAAGTGATGAACTATAGTTAAGATCAATACAACTTCTAAGCTATCAAGCACCAAGCATTTATCCGAGCCAAGCTATCATGTTGCTTGGCCTCAAGTAGCTTTAGAATGTCTGAGCTCCAACCTCATTCTAATTAGATTACTAAGTTTCTAGAATCTCTCTTGATTTTATCTATGCTGAATCCTATAAATGCCAATCTATCTGAGAACTCACTTTAGCAGGACCGGCTACATTGGAGACCACTAGTCACCACCTGACATCTGTCTATAGGCACAACATTCTAGAACAATTCTCTACGTTTCCATACAAAATGTTCTTTGTCATTTTTACCCCTTTTAGTATATTTATGGAATCTTCTATACCTTATCATTTTTTATCTTTTCTTAGTACACTTATAACCTTAGTGGGGCTGGTACATAAATTCCCTTTCCTTGTCCACAAATATCATATATACTTCCATTACTAAATTACAATTTTCTTGGCAAAGTAACCCATATGTTCTCTAACTTTCCTTAGCTCTTATCTAACTCCTTTAGCAAGAGTTAATGATAAGCAATCTTAATTCTTGCTTGTATGTTGTAGATACCCCATTTGTGCCTCCCTGGAAGTTTTCTTTTTAAAATAAGGTAAGAGGTCTTAATTTTGGAGAAATACAAAAATTAGAACATTTAGGAAAAAGCACAAAATTTTTTTTTATAAAAATACATAAAAAGAAGAAAATACAGAAAAAAATCACAAAATATAAAAAAATCTATAAAAAAGTGAAAATTTTTAAAATAAAATGAAAAAATTTTAAATAGTTTAAATAGAACAGAATTTTTAATTTAGCCTTAGTATTCCTTTTTAGGCCTTAAACAATAAAGAGGGATTTTAGACCGAGGCTTGCATTCAAAGCTAGCTTAGCCAACTTAGTCCATGTATGCAATTTGATTGCATATATGGATAAGGTGTAAACCCTACAAAATGTTGATAACACAAAAGCAAAATTACGTGAAAGAGTCCTTGGATAGTCCCTAGAACCACCTAAACATAATAATAAAACCTAGATAAAGGAATTGAATCCTAAGTGTTTAGTCAAGAACCCTAATTGCAGTAAGACTTAAAAACCTTACTAAACGAGCAAGAACCTTAAGACCCATAATACTCGAAAACCATATGATGATAATGAAACCCTAAAATGATCATCTAACCCTAATTAAATGATACAATATCTTAAAACCACAAATAAACATTAATAATAAGGTTGAATCAATCAATACAAGTGACTTATATCACTAAACGATCAAAACCCTAACTTTCAAGCTTATACACAAGTTAAATTACTATAAACGAGCACCAAACCCTAAGAAAACCCTAAGTACATGTGTAGAGCACTTTGATTAACCAGAGTATAGTATCAAAGTTCAACAAAACTCTAAGTGTATCTTAATTACACCTAATTAACTTAATTATGCTTAATTACCATCAATAAATCTATTCCATAACCAATCTTCATTACATCTTAATTAACTACAAGTTAAACATGATTAGAGACCAAAAGACAAACCATTAATGACCTTAAAATATCTTGTACCCTAAGGGGACAAGATCTTACTCAATTTGGCAAAAAGCATAATAGTATATGGTTCCTTTTTTATGCCTTGTCCTTGATTACTCAAAACACACACTACTTGTCCCTTATCCTCTCTCATCCTCACGATTGGCCACCCCTCTCCCTTACTCTTTTTTTTTTTTTTTTCACAAACTCTAAAATACTCTCAAATACACTCACAAACCCTCTTAAAAGATCAAACACTCAAACTCCCCTTCTTCCTTCCTCTCAACCACCACCATCTACCTTATTGCTAACCACCATAACACCACCATCACCACTCCAAATCACTCACCACCACACACACCCTCCCCTAGTTCATTGACACATACGCATATACATAAACTCACAGCACACACACCACAAGGAGGCCATCCTCAATCTTTCTCCAATAAGTATTTAGGCTAGTTTTTCTTTGGTTTTCTTATAGAATAATGTTAGAAACTAATGTTTTTCATTGATGAACCTTACCTTACAAAAAATCTCTAGAAGTTCTAAAGTGTTTCAAGAAGGACAAACAAAGGTTAGTAAAAGAAAAACAACTTTTGGTAGGAGATCTAACACTAATAGATTAAGTAGTGTAATGTAGTGTAGTGTTAGATTTAGAAGTAAATCACCAAGTAGGTAAATAGAACTCCCCATTCCCAATGTGTGCCACCTCTTGTATGTTCCCTAACAACATTTGTACATGCTTTCATGTAGTGATTATGGTTTTAGATTAGTAGGAACATAGCTTACTTAAGTAGAATTGCTATAAAAATCAAGTATTGCATGAAAATGGAAGATTTGACCCCCTAAGAGCAGTTAATGGCCACTTCCATGAACCCATCAGATCTGTAAATTATTGTTTATTAGCAAAATGACATGTTTATTTAGTGTTAAGAATGATTTAGGACTTAATTAACCAAGTTAAGTATGCTAAAGTATGGTTAAGGCCCTAAAGTAGCTTAGTTAGTGATTACAAGCTTAAAAATGGTATAAATGGCCACTAAAACTTTAAGGCATTGGGTAGATAAAAGCCCATTTAAAATACTTAAAAGAAGGCCTAAATTATTAAGTGTGAAGTTTAAAGTAAAAAACCAAGCCCAAGACACAAAACTAGGCCCAAACTAGAAAGTGACCCAACTCACCATTTGGGCCTACGACCTTGTAGGGCCTAAATTGAAAACTTGTTGACCTAGAAACTCAAAAATTACTCCATGAAATGAAAGAACATTCAAAAACGATGAAAATGACTATAAGATCACTGAAAATGAAGTTAAAATGAGGAAAATATGTCCAAATTACGAAAACAACTAACACAAGATTATTGAGTGGTAAGCTTAGTTAGCTAATGCAAATAGATTACTATTATCTTCTTCAAGTGCTAAGGATATTGACTTAGACACAATTAAGGACTATTGGGACTGTTGGGTGTCATGGATGAATGAGTATACTACTCCCCTACTTTGCTTGTTTTGTGCTTATGGTTAGCGAATTATTTAATTATATCAGATGACCAAAATTGTTACATGATTGGGGCATACGGGATATTGTATGTGTCTATTATGGTTGATCTTGCTTGTAAAATATCTTAAGTTAATACGAGCTTATATGCTTGCTACATTAGAGCTTTGGATCTTAGAGTGTTTGAATACAATTGATTGGTCACCCATGAATCTGAACTAATAAATACTTGACCTTAATTAAACTAGACATGCATTGCATCTTATAAGATGACGTTAAGGGTGTTAGCATCACACAGTAGAATAGGGGATCATACCTAGTTGGATCTACATTGTATATTGAATATTGAAATTGTTATCATACGACGTATTTCGTACGACATGTTCCTGCCTCTACCTTTAGTAACTACTTGGCTTCAGGGAGTACTACCTTCTACTTAAGGCCATACTATGTCTATAGTTGAAGGAATTATTAAAGACAACAGACTTCAAATTGGATGTAGATACTTAGATCCTAACATACCAAAATACTTCCTAACCCGAGCAACGGTAGGCTTTAAAGCTGTGTTGTATATAATTATCGACTAATTATATATATTGTTGCATTGCATATGTTTGACCTTACATTGATGCACTTGATTAATAACTTGTTTGATATTACTTGTTAGTAAAGTAGGAAGGTTACTCACTAAGCAATCAAGCTTACCCCTTATAGTTTATTGTTGTAGTAGGATCTTTAGCTTGATTCGTATCACAGGATGCCTGAAGTTAGTTGCACTAGCTTCGGGTTATGGGATGTGAAGAAGACGAAAGCTCAAGTAAACCATTTATCTACAATTGAACTCTATATTTTTCAATTATTAAATATCTTTAGTTTGTTAAGTAGCCTAGACTACTACTATATTCTAACTATAGTATTCTATAACTGTCTTAGGTGAAAAACCTTGTATTCCCTCTTATTTATGTTATGTTAGTATTAATTGCATGCTAAAACTTTGATTTATGCACTTTGTTATTACTAAATGCTAGTTATTAGGAGGAAATGGTAGTTATGAAATGCTTCATATAGTATGCTGAAGGCCTTTGATCAAGGATGGTGCTTGATCTTAGATCTTTACGTATCATATGGTAGTATTGCCATGACTCAAACCCCTTTGGGTTGTGACTGTATTTAAGTGGTATCAAAGTGCTTAGGTTTAATAAGGTAAAACTTGACCCTAAACATTTAGGAAGAACCTACTTGGTGAGCAAAGAGGGGTAAAGCTGGGTTAGGATATTGGTTATGTAAAAGACTTTAGTTTGAAAGAGTAATAAAACCTTAACTACAAGAAAAGTCTTATGATTCTAAGAGGACTTTCCAACTTTCATGGAGCAATGACTCGAGTTCCAGATGGAGGAGGATGAGACACTTCTAGACTACCGACACCATCTCTACTTGCTTTGTGAGGATTTGACCTTAGTGGGATAGCCTCATAGTATGAGCATTATGCTATTGTAGTGGAGGAGTAGGCTTACAGATCATTGGAGATTCTGACGTTAGGAGCTACTCATGGAATTAGATGTGCTAGTTTACATAGATATTGAACTTAATCATGTTTTAGAGCATAAGTCTTAGGTTAATGGACTTACTAAACCACCCTCGATGGTCACATTCCTGGTCACTAACTCTTATTGACCCTTACCCCTAGCTTTTGATGAGTGGAGGTAGGTTAGGCACTAAGTTTTATTCGCCAGGGAGCATAAGGGTAACCACCTAGCGTTGCTCCATATCAATATTTGGTGGGCTACAAATGCTTTAAGAGAGCAGATGGAGTTAAAGTTTAGCATACTAGAGTTTTCGAACGATGAGATTGAGATATTAGTGGAGCTAGTACTAAAGGATCTCACTCTAGACATGATGGAGATGGACATGCTAAGTAGGAGTTAGTTTAAGATGAGATTCTATAGGAGGCTGTACCTTCGATAGCACTAAGTAAAGACCATGATCATCATATAGAGTTGATGGATGGAGGAGACGAGATAGAGATTGGGGAGTCTATCCTTGAGACCCCTAAGCTTGTAGTCTAGGATCACGAGGAAGAGGATTGGCTAGAGTTATCAACTTACTCTAATGTGGATTCTAATGTACATAGCTCTAATGACCCAAACGAGTTAAGTTCTATAGATGCTGATGCTTATGCAGAGTTTGCGAAGGTTGAGATGGGTTCTACCACCTGCCTATAGATGTAGTAGATGCTTATATGCTTTTGTATGAGGCTACTAAATTTTGGGATATACTTGTCCTAATTTTGTACTCTAAACTGTGTTGTAATGTCTTAATGTAGTATTAGGATTATGTTTAAGCATAGTACTGGTGGAGACTCACTCTCTAGAAGTGAACATCGCTTGGTGTAACATCATTATAAATTAATGAAATGGAATGTTTATTATGTCCAAGTTGTGATGTATTTCTCTTATGTTATAAATATGAATATGAAATTATCAATTTCCTTGAGCTTAAAGAACTTGTTGAATTGTATTGACCTTCGAAATAGGCAAGGACAAGGTAGGCCACTAGTAAGGTGGGATCACCAAGTAGATCCACTATAGCCAAATCCTCCTAAGGATCTTGTGAAGGAGATATTGGTTGTAGTATAGGAGATGTTAAGAGCCTTTCATGAGAGGGATAGGACCCCACTAACACCCATTCTACCCCTTGTATTGGTGGAGAAGGTATCGCACCACCACTACCTCTAACTAAGTAAGTGCACCTAGCTCTTACAACACCCCCAAATCATCGGCTTTAGAGGTCCTTGATGTCGGACTTTATTAAGTATACTTGGTACTTTGATGAGGTAGCCAACTACCTAGAGGAGGTAGGGGATTGGCTCATGTAGATTGAGTAGACATTTGAGGCATTTGAAATTCCTCATCACTTACAAGTCACTTACAGTACTTATATGTTGAGAATTTATGTTAAGACATGGTGAGAGTCAAAGAGGAGGATAGCAAGGGAGCTGATTACTTAGGAGGTATTTTGGAGATAATTCATTTCCAATTATTTTCTTGAGTGATTGAAGTTGTAGTACAATGATGCTTTTCTCTTTATCCAAAAGGGAAACCGTACCATTGACTAATATGAGGTAGAGTTCAATAGGTTATTGTAGTTTGCTGATGAAGATTTTTAGGGTAGTGGTAGGTTAAGGGTGTAGGTTTTTGTTAGAGGGTTAGATCTTGACAGCAAGTGTCGTATGCATGAGTTCTGACCTCGAGATTTTCATGAGGTTGTTGAGATAGTGCAAACTGTTGAAAGTGCCAAGAGATTCAAAGATAGAATGGAGAGGCCCAGGGTAAACATTTTTGTGAAAAGAACCAATTGAAGGACCTAACTATGCTAAGAAAGGAAAGAGGATCATGTTGAGTCATAACCATCAATTGGGGCCAAGTATGTTAGGTTTTAGATCAAGGATTGGTATAGTTAGATGTTGGAAATGCAAAGGGGGACATTATCCTAAAGAGTGCCCCCAACTACAGCATAAGTGTTTCTTATGTGAAGATGGCAATCATCGCATAGTTAAGTGTCCTAAGAAAACTACCACGACATGCTTTATATGTAAGCAAGTAGGACACATTGCTTCTAATTGCCCATAGAGGAGAGATACACCAATTACTCAGCTAGCTTATACTATGGCCCTTCCCGGTCGCTTAATAGCCTACAGATAGGTAAGAGGCCTAGGACCTTTGCAAATTAGACTAAGAGTGCTTGCACATGCCAGAGTTTATAACGTGGAGGCCAAGTGGGACTATATGGATGATAGGCTAGAAGTGGATGTTACTGCCTACGAGAATGGAGATACCATAAATACTAGACATGTTGTAGTTATCTAACTAAACTCATATTTTCTTTTTTCAAATTCAATAGTAGATTTAAGAATGAGAAATGTAGGAAGTAGAAAATGAAGAAATGAGGATAATCAAAAGATGCTTTAAAACTAACCAACCATAGTTGAATAAGAGCAATAGCATCATATAGTAGAATAGGGGATCATGCCTATAAACCTTACTTTTAGTGGGCCTAAGACTTAATTTAGAGTACTTTCCGAACATTCCCAAAGATCAACTAAACCAAAAACTTAAGTTTATATTTAGAAACAAATTAAATTTTTCTAATTCAAAAGCCAATTATCGATAAAATTCGAGCTTGAAGAACTGCAAGCTCTAAAGTCATTTAAAACCCTAAACCTTAAAACCATTAAGGAATTTTAACCCTAAGTAATTAATCGATAATTTAATTTGAATAATTTCATTCAACTTTAGAAAATTTCACAATTTTATAAAAATCAAATCATAAATTACAAAGCAATGCATGATGAAAACCTTAAAACAATTTTCTATAAGACCATGTCCTTATCTTCATGCCTAAGCCTTACACTTTAATAAGTAGATCAACCAATCACTTTAGATAACTTATCAATTGAGAGTTGGAATCATTTATCAATTGATAACTTATCAAAATCTAGTGATAAGATATTTTCCTTATCGCCCCTTCACTTATACTACATATGGACAATTTTTCACAAAATTTCATATGCTTAACTTCATTAAATGAGACAAGACCATTCCATGGCCCAAAAGGACTTTAAATGGCAGATTTAAACAAGGAAGAAAGGGGGGGCATGCACTTGTCTTTCAACCATCAATCACTTTCTCTTATACATTACTATTCACCCCTTAATACTTACATCATCAATAGTTGCAATTGTTGACTTTTGTGTAAGCTACAAGACAACACTTCAAGACATTTTAACCACTCATTCTCTCTCAATTCCAACCGGCCACTTTCTCCATTATTTCTCCCACTTTCAATTTCACTTTCACATCTTCTTTCTCTCATTTGAAACAAACATAAAAAGGAGAAACAACCTTACTCCACAAAATCAACTTTTTTCCCATTTTTCAAGCTTCAATCATGGCAACTTCTCCTCTTGTTCTTGTGTCATTTTCTTTCACCATCTAAGGTCTTTTAAAACCACTAGAACCTTCCACAAACCCCACTCCAAAAGATCAAAAAACTCGGGTTTCCAAAAGGTGGTGAAAAGGAGGAAGCAAAGTTGAGAGCTTAAGTGGAACCTTAGTGCACAACCACCATAATTTGCTTTAAGGACGAGCAAGCGTTTCTTGTGATTTGTAGGATAATGTTTATGATTAGGAAACTTTGATTTCTTGAAGAGATAAGTAAGGTTTAAGTTGTTATAACACCAAAAACCATTTTAAGAAATGAACTCATGAAACCCTTACATGAAGTTGAAATATGAGAATGTAAAGTTGGTGTTTTGTGAAGATGCTTGTGTAACACTTTGAATGGAAGATTTTAAGTTGAGAAAATCTTGAAACAAGAACTTGAATGGAAGATGAACATGCTGGACGTGAGGATTCAAAGGTCCTTTGAATGTTGATTTTATTTCCGTTATGTTAAACATGCTCAAATTTAGACTTAAGTTAAGGAAAAATCCATCATACGAAGTTTTATGAAGAAACCAACTTTGTATGATATGAGCTATGATATGGAGGTTGTATTAAGTATAAGATCTTCTATTTCTTTGTGTGGAGCATGAATGAAAGAATCATCTTGTAGAAGAAAAGTTAAGTTAAGATTTGGATACAAGTAGTTTAAGTGCATAATCTAACACCTAAATTAAGGAAATGATGAAACAAGTTGAAAAACCAAGCAAGAACCCCTTGGAATCATCACGACCAGATCTGGAACATGGGAAAAAGAAGCTTAAAAATATGATAAAAGTGAATGAACAAAGTGAAAAGATCAACCAAAGCAAGTATGGTAAGCATACAAAGCCTAAAACTCAAAACCGAGCCTAAAACTCTCAAAAGAAGCCTAGAACTCTAAGTTGAGCCTTCAATAAAATTCTGACCAGCACCTTAAAACATCAAGAGAGGATGTTTTGAAGCCCATAAGAAATCCACCTAAGGCCTCATAAGCTCACCAAAGTCACTAACTTTAGTTTAAACTAAAAACCAGCCCATTTGACAACTTAAGCCCACTAAAGGGCTCATGAAGTGATTGTTAGCCATAGGAATATAAATCAAAGTTGTAAATCTGATCTCAAGGAGTATTTTAAGCTTAGGATAAAATCTTAAGACCAAGCCCAAAGGATTTCTCAAGTTATCAAAAAGCCCATTTACCATACAAAGCCTAAAAGCACTCCAACACATGAGGAACGCTACTGTTCTGACCCATGGATAGAATTATATGCCTCATTTCGAAAATCTAACATCACCATGTTAAAGTACACTCGAAAACGATGAAGATCGACCGTAAGATCATAAAAATTAGATTTAAAATGAAAAAGTTATACAAGATTGAACTTTAAGTAAAAACCGGGAAAAATTACGAAAACTAGTCAAGAATATAACTTAGGGAAAATTTACTTAGTTTTCTAAGTTTACTTCAATCCCTTATAAATATTATTTCAATGACTAGGACACACCGTGTATAGAGACGACTTGCCTCCGGATTACTTTAATTGATCTATATAGCAGAGTGAGTAAATTCCCGATGACTCTTTACTTGATTTTACTTGTAAAATAAATGCACCTAAACTTATATATATAAATTTGGATGCTTATGCGATATGGGAGATGCATGTGTATGGACTTATGGATGAATGTGATGACTTGTTAATTATATATATGATAATGGGAAATGTATGGAATGAAATTGTTTGATCATCTTGAAAATTGAGTTAATCACTTATATGATTAAGAAATCAAAATGAATCATGCATTCCCCATATTACATACGAATAACACTGACTACTGCTTCACGCAAAAAATGGGAAGAGACTCATAGGAATATGAGTTTCCTATAGGATTGGGCATTAGCTATGTCATTACATATATTGAGTTCTTGTCCTAAGCTAATGGGCTTACTAGGCACTAGGAGATGCTAACCGTCAGCGAGGGGTCGAGTCTTGTGGCTTCAGCTTAGGGCGTGTGTTTGTGGATTGCGAAGGCCATCACACCGCTATACTTGAGATTTTAAAAATACAATTTGATTTCGATAAAGGAAGTATACATATATATATATATATATATATATAGAGTTTTGTTTTGGCATGAGCATGATAGTATAAATGAAATAAAACCCAAGGTCTAGAACTCGGATTTTGGTTAATTATCAGTTAATTATCTCCAAACCTCGACTTCAAGGGACGAAATTCTGAGTCATATGCAATTCCTAGGTCACTGCATGCATTGTTTAGCATACTGATTGTTCATGCATTCATATGATTGTACATCTAATAAATTTCTGCCATGTGGTACTAACGAAGGTACTTATCTCACTAAGCTTAAGCTTACACCCCTATAGATTTTTGTTGATGCAGGAGAACCTCTTCATTAATCCGAGCCGAGGCATGCCTGTAGTATGTCTCGTGTAGGGATGGGTTGGAGCAATCAGAGAATGAAGAGGACATTTTGTAATAGATTTATAGACGTTTAGATACTTTTATATTTTTGCTCATAACACTGATTTAATGCAGTTTTGTTATAAACTGCATTTGTTTGTAATATTTTTTTTGGTGTGGGTCTCACAAGCCCACACAATTAGCTAATCTATAACATAGAAGTAATTTTAGTTAAATTGCTCTATATTACTTATCTATGGGCCTAGTGGTAACGTAGAGTGGAAGGAGCCTTATGTGTCGTATAAAAGGCCTATGATCAGTAAGGGGGTTGATAATAGACCTTTATACGGTACATGGCGACTTACCACGACAATGATACTGTTGGGTCGTGATAATGCCTAATTGGGTCCACATCGTATAATGCATATTGAAATTGTTATCGTACGATGTATTTTCGTGTAACAAGTTCCTATCTTGACCTTTGGGAACTCCTTAGCTTTGGGGAGTGATGCCTTTCGCTTGAAGCCATGCCATATCTACTATTGATGGTAATATTGATGACAAGAGACTTCAAATTGGATGTGGATACCTAAATCCTAACATGCCAAAATACTTCATAACCTAGGTAACATTGGGCATTAAAACCATGCTATATACAATTACCAACTAACTATATATATTGTTACATTGCGTATGTTTAACCTTACATTTATACAATTGATTAATAACTTATTTAATATTACTTGTTAGTAAAGTAGGAAGGTTACTCATTAAGTAGTCATGCTTACTTGCCTATAGTTTGCTATTGCAATAGTAGGATCTTTGACTTGAGTTGAGCCAGTACTGGCTATGGGATGTGAAGAAGATGAGAGCTCGAGTGAACCATTTATCTATAATTGAACTCTCTATATTTTTCAATTATTAAGTATATTTAGTTTGTTAAATAATCTGGACTACTACTGTATTCTAACTGTAGTATTGTATGACTATCATAAGGGAAAACCTTATATTCCCTCTTATTTATGTTGTATTAGTATTAATTTCATGATATAACTATAATTTATGTGCTCTACTATTCCTTAATGTTAGTTATTAGAAGGAAGTTATAGCTATGAAATGCCTCATGTAGTACGTTGAAGGCCCTTAAGGATCTGATATGATCCTACTATTTTTCTCCGTTGACCATTATGCAAATGAAAACCAAACTTGCAACCATTGTCACACCCTAAGTCGTACTTCACAACTATGGATAGTTACACCAAACCCAAATCTCCTATCCATCATCCATTGCAACAATTACTCTACAAACACTACTACATCCTTGTCCATCCATCACAAACACTCAAATACAGTGGAAACTAACCCCTCAAATCCGACTCTTTATCATCTAACCATGCCCAGCTCTTTGACAATCACAATTCAATGAACCTAGTTGCTCTATACATCCTTAACTGCAACAACGTCCTTCTTTCAACTACGAACAACAATCGAACCCCTTACCCTTGCAACCTATCTTCATCCTCAATTCGACCAGTTAGGCACCAACAACCTACATGTGACCATAGAACACATAGTTGAAGCAAAACACATCACCTCCCCTACATCTACAAACAACCTATTGTCTATGCCCTGACCTCACAATCAGCTAACATACAATTCACTTATGATACCACCGTTGACTGAACCCTAACCATCCTCCATAGCCTACTCAGCTATCAACCTAGTAGCATTACCACCTATGATCCGAAGACCTTCTTGACATCTATGTACACGCTTCCAATTTAACATTAACTCCACCACTATACAAGTCATTTACCACCACCTTAGCATTGACCACCCAAAACCAACACCTTAGGCCACAACACTTGGGCAAACCTCTAATCTCCAATAGAATTGCCATAAAAGTAGCCTTTCCCATAAGTTTTGGCAATCGAAGTGATAAAAAAAATCACCTCCTACAACTGATGGCTCTTCTCTCCTTATTGTAATGCGACCTGATTTAGCATTTAACTTGAAATTTGACCCAATAACAAATGAAACCAGCTCGATTTAACCTAAGCCCAACTCGTACACTACATCCAATCCAAATCCGGTCTCCTTTAAATTTTGACTTTTTTTTTAGGTTATTTTAATCCTATTGTAATTATAATAAAAAATAAATAAAAGAAGGAAGAAAAAAATCTAAAAAAGAAAGGATAATAAAAAGGAGGAAAAAAAGAAAAAAAAGAGAGAGATAAAACAGCTTAATTTTGTTATTATTATTATTTATTTATCTCTCAATTAAAAATTGAATAAGAAAAAAATAAACAAAAAAATGAATTAAATAAAATCAATAGATTAGTGAATAAAAATCATTTTACCACTTAAAAAATTAATTTTCCAAAAAATAAAAGTAAATGATCCTTTTTTTTCAAATTAGGACCTATTTTTAGAATTTCCACAAATGAAATTTGATTTAAGCTCCTTTAAAAAATTTATTTAAAAAGACATTAAATAGGATAAAAACGTAAACCTGTTCTTTTTTCACAAATTAAAATCAACCTACCCACCTGACGTTTTCAAAAAAAACTACGTATGTTTGGTTTCAAACAGTAGGTATGTTAGCAACTTCGAAGTAACGTAAAATGTAAAGAAATTAGTTTTTCCATTTTTAGTTACTCAATTTAGTAAAAAACAAAAAAAAAAAACTTAAATTTTTCCAATTTAGTTTTATTTATCCAATTTAATAGAATAAGATCTAATTTGTTAACTAAAGATTGAATTTCGTTTCAAAAGGGTAATTTTGAAAAGTAAATCTAAATTCGAAAAATTAGTAGTGATACCCATAAGGGTTTAAGAAAGTATCCCCCATACTCGATCTTTTGGTTTTCAAAAAATTGTTTACTTAGAAATTAGTTTTTCAAGTGAACTAGTGGTTGGGCTAAATCGGTCTGCCCAATTGATTTAACCTAACCCTCTTTTTTTTTACTTTGGTTAGGTGGCAACTCCAAAGAATTTTCAAAATACATTTAAAAATCGAATTTTTCTTAATTCTTAGTCAAGTGTTAGAATTAAATGATTTATGTTTAATACTAACCAGGTTAAAGAAAATTACAAAAACCGAAAAAACTAGGCTCCACATATGTCATATCAAGTAAAGATTAAGTTTAGTAAGGTTAGTTGGTGCATCATATCTAGCTAGTAGTTATTTGAACTTTGCTAAACTCCCTTGTTTTCTTTTCATATCTATCTATTATGATGCGGCCTCCATGTGTATGACCTTAGAGACACATCACTAGTGCTGCATAAAGGAACTTGATTTCAATAATATTTACTAAAACCGATTTAACAGAAAAAAATTCTAGACTATAATCTTAGCCAAGGGGGCTCTTTTTGAAAATACTAGCCTAAGGATCCATTTATAAAGATGTGAGATAGGGAACATTATAGTCTACAATTAGAATATTTGCTTATTAAAATAGAATATTTTTACCTAAGGGGGCTCTCAAAATAGAATATTTGCTTAAAAAATAAAAGACTCACTTGTTAGCGGATGACCATGCCTTAGTTACATAGCCTAGTAGCTAACTGTATACTTATTCTTCACATAAAATCTTAAAATTTGAAATGATTAACTTGATGATAGGAACACATGTGGGGACTATCGTCATAGGTGGCCCTGGCTATAGTCCTTCGTAGACTCCTTTTATTGCTTGATCCTCATCCAAACTTCCTTTGTTTCATTCCTTAATTAATGATTTGGCTTCAAATTACTCATAAAATGACTAAAAATCTTTAAAACTTCATAAAATGTTCCCGAAGTCCCTAAAAATGAAATTTAAATGAATTAAGCATAAAATAAGACAATAATAACTTAGTTATGGCCTAAAATAGTGCCAAAGAACCATAGAAAATATATGTTGTTTTGGCGTTATGAGATATTAGGGCTAAATGATATGTTGGATGAGCCATATGGTGAAAGAGCGCTTTTAAATATTGATATAAAGTCTAAATATCATCAAATTCGCATGAAAGAAGGTAATGAATGGAAGAGAGCCATCCAAACTCAACATTAATTGCATTAGTAGCTTGTGATGTCATTTGGTTTATCTAATGCATCGAGCGCATTCATGAGAATAATGAACATTGGGTTGAGGAATTAGATAGGGAAGTTTGTTGTTGTGTACTTTGATGACATTTTGGTATATAGCCCAAACTTGACTAGCCATTTGAATCATCTCTAAGCTATGTTTGAAGTATTGAGGACTGAGAAGTTGTTTGGAAATTTGAAGAAGTGTTGCTTCTACCAAGATGAAGTTGTGTTCTTAGGATATGTCATTAATAGTGGAGGCCTAAGAGTAGATGGGGAGAAGATACACTCTATTATGGAATGGCCTACACCAACCTCATGTGCTAATGTTATAAGAAGGGGAAGATGAATGTAGTTGTTGATGCCCTATCTAGATGGCATGCACTTTTGTTCGACTTATAGGTAAGATTGCTGGGGTTTAGTAGTATTAAAGAGTAGAACTCATAAGACGAGCATTTTAGATTGATCTATGCTCAGTGCATTAAAGAGAGGATGCTAGATGATTACTTTGTTGAAGATGGCTATCTTCTCTACACTAGCAGACTATATATACCGAGCTATTTGATTTGTGACTTGCTTGTTAGAGAAGCTCATAGTGGAGGCTTATCAAGACATTTTAGAGAAAGGAGGACATATGTGTTAATACCTCATTTTTTGCCACCCTTAAAATTCTTTTCTTATTAGGCTAGGTTTAAAATATATAAAAAAAAGAAAAATTGAATAAAGAATAAACAAATAATAAAAATATAAAATTGAAATATATATATATATATATATATATATAAAGTGTCAAGTCGAGTTAATCATTTAGGAACGGGTTAGATTATAATAAAATATATGTGTGATTTAGTGAATTTAGAGTCTTTTGGGCTTTATTAGAAAAATATTATTTAAGGAAAGTCTAGTCACATTTGAACTCATGAATGTAGACCTTGCTCCAATTTTAAATGTTTTAATTGGGCTAAAAAAGACTTAGAATTTATTAAATGGGCTATGAGCTATAGTTAATTATGATGGACTGAGTCCGGCCTAAGATAGAAAACCTAAATAAAATATGTGGTTTCTAGAAAATTGATCTTGAAAATGGATTAGATTAAATCTTGAATAAATTTAACAAATCTAAATAGAGTATTATCATATCTTATAAATATTGGATTTGTTATTTGAATCTTCACAACAAGAAAATCCAAAAAATTCAAGTTTATGGTCCATAAATAGTAGACATTGGGTTATAAAAAAAAAAAAATCAAAACAAAACATGTTTTACAATCACACAATATACACAAACTCCACTTAACAATACCCTTAATCCATAATCCACTATTCACATCTGTCCTCACTCATTATCCACGCTCAAATACAATTCACGCCACTGTTCAACACATAGTCTAAGACTTACTAACAACCTTCACATACCTACGTCACTGTATACAAACACAACATAGTTATGACTTGCACTTCACATACACACAAGCCATGCATCATTCAAAATCTCTAGTAGTGTTCACTCTCACACAAGTCAAGCTCTAGTGTCTACATTACTCTTACGTCTAAGTCCACACACATTAAACCACACAGCACTTCACATACGCCATACGGTCACAACAATTCAGACATGCATCCACACTTCACCATACGTCCGATCACTACACTTCATCGATCACCATATGTACACTTAGAATAGCTCATCACACTTCCAAACACAATCACATGCTCCCACACGTCTATGCTCACATACAGATGTCAACTAGTCATGAATGTTGACTAGACACAATCACACACTCCACACAACTACTCACAACCAACACTTTGCACACACGTCTAAGTCTACGCATGTTACACAGTTAGTCTATGATCAACCATGTCTAAGAATGAGCTTAACGTATACGCGCCACGTATACAACCTGATTGTGGTGATTCGACTTGCTTAGGTAATTAGATAAATTATTTTAGTTATTTATTTATTTATTTTTAATTAATAGCTTAATTAACTTTTTTTTTAGTGCATGTTATTTTAATAATTTTAACATAAGTTAGATGTCATGTGTTTTAATTAGATAAATTTGAAAATTTTTTTAGATAAAATGTATAAATTTCACTTTTTTTAAGATAAATTGCATATTGCATCTTTTTTTTCATTAAAATTGCACTTTTTAGGAAATGTTGCATGTCTTCTTTAAGATTCATATCTTTATATCTTTGAAAAAGATATGTATCTAGATTGCATATCTTAATAGATATTGCATTTAGGAATTAGAAAAATAAATTTTTGACATGTAATGGTTTCCTCAAAATAAAAATCTTAGTTAGAGTTTTTTTTTTTTTTAAAGATTTAGTTAGTTAGTTTTTTTAAAATAGATTCATGAAGTTAAATCTTTTAGGTGTTTTCTTTGAAAAAATAGTAAATTGATAACTAACATAAATCAAACTTGATTTCTTCTAAAAAAAATCAACCCACTAAAACTTTTCAAAAAAATAGAACTATGTTGGTTTAATTCCGACTAATAGGTATGTAGACACTTCTAAGACAACCATAAAAAAATTAAAAAATTTTTTTTTTCTTGTTTTTGAAAATTCGTAATGAAAATTATTAAAAATTCATTTTAATTATATTTTTGCATATCGGTACATATTTTGTCATTTTTAGAAAAATTATAAAAAATAAAAGCTGATTAGTTTTTTTTTTTTTATTTGTACACGGTTACTCAGTCTTATTAGGTTAGCCTCCGAGTTTAATTTTCTAAAAATTAATTTTTTAGAATGTTTGTTGAGTAGTAGCTACTTTTACCAATTTAATTAGTTAGCAACTCTAATTTCAACTTTTTTTTTTTGGAAAACTAATTTTGGAGGAAAAATGTTTTTCCTTAATTTAATGCTGAGTAATTTATATTAAATGGGATGAGCTTAATATAGGTTAAATTAAAGAAAACCAAAATAGGGCTCAATAGAATTGGCGACTTTACTAATGAACCTAGTGAGCTAGCTATATAAAAATATAAAATTAATTAATGGGATTTCACTTTTCATTTCTTTTTTATGAATAATTGTACTATAGTTGTATTAATTGGGTTTAATTGATGTAGGCCTTTAATAAAAGTTTGGCTCAATAGGCTCATAATTAAGGATTTGGTAGAGGGGGTAAGGGTATCGCTCCATGTAAAAATAATCATTCGTGTACTTAGATGTGATTGGATGTGGGTTACCTTAGCAACTTATGACAAGCTATCATTATATAACCCTTAAGTCGCTTAGGTCTTAACCCTCGCCTGGCAGCAATAGGTGAGCTTACTTAGCCTTCGATATAGCCCAACAAGTTTTTCTTCGAAAATTCTAGGAGCTATAGGGCTTGAGCCCCCATATACCCTATTCTCCTACATCATTTTTCTGAAAACAGGGATAATAATTTTTAAATTATAGGAAAATTTTAATTATTATTATTTGCAGTTAGTTGGGCTTTCATTTTCAATAAAAAAAAAAAGAAAATTAAAATAATTAGTACCATTATATATAAGTTTCTAAAGCTTTATTTTTTGTTTTGATCTACTTATATATAAGTGTATTTTTGACCCTAGGCTCATAATAATTCCTATAATTTATTAATTACCAACCCTTATTACATTACATGTATGTGTAGCATACTACATTTATATTTTTATTTGATTTTTTTTTTATACGAATGCTTGTTTCCATGTGACTATTTTTGTTTTCTACGTTATGTGTGTGTTTTTTTATATTGTCGCTTAATGAGTAAAGGGCTATGTAATTTAAAATATTTGAAGAAGCTACAAAATTATTCATATCATATACAACCTTTTTGTAAATTTAGTAGTTTCGTTATAAATGATTACGTTATTTCATGTTTTATGTAATATAGATATGGAAAGCTATAGTAATGTCAATCCCAAGCCCATCCATAAGGTCCATCTTGATAAGTAGTCTTTCCCTAAGGGTATATTAAAAGATTCGTTGAATAAGCTTTTACCCACTAAGCAAGATTACATTCACAAGAAGATTGGGCTAATCATATCTCTTATGCAGATTTAGCTTCATTGGCCACTAATTCAAGCCCTAATCCATTATCAAGATCTAGAATCCTTAGCTTTTAAGTTTGGCTTACATGTGTTAATACCTAGTTTGGAAGAGTACTTTAAACTACTTAGTTCTCTACCCCTTAAAGTAGGTATAACGGTTATAGATCTCAGAGTCTAGCTTGAGAAAGCCTTTAAGACTTTGTTGGGAGTCAAAAAGACAACCCTAGCACCTTTCTTATCTTACAAGGGTAAGAAATGTCTCATCTTAAGACTAGTAGAATGGTTTTCAAGCCTAGAAACTTATCAAAAACATTGTCAGATCTTTTGTAGGGGATATGAATCATGGATTAAGAAGAGAGTAAATGCCTTTATCATAGCAATATTCGAGACAATGTTATTTCCCTTCAGTATGGTTAAGTCCATTATAGGGTAGCTAAGCTAGTAACCTAATTTTTAGCTAGCAAATCCTATATATCGATATTATTGGTAAAGCATTTTAGGGCACTCACCCATTTAAGGAAGTAGGGGCATGGGTATTTGATGACCAATCCTATAATCCTTATTATATGGTTTCTTAATCACACATAAGGATATGGAGGGAACCTTCTTAAAGCATTTTTAACTAATCAAATGAATTTGATTGATGAATTTGCTCGTCACCTTAAGGTATTAGAAGAAGCTCAGTTTAAAGGATGGGTAGCAATCATAAGCAAGATGCAGCTAGGGGATTTTATGTAGACAACTAGGTTGAGTAACTACAGTTAAGCCATCCAAAGGTATATAGATTATGTTGGGGTCTCTCTCATTGGCATTATGGGTTGTATAGGGAAATTCCTAGCTTATGTCACCAGACAGTTGGATCTACTTCAACAAATAGCATATAAGGGTTCATTAGAAGATGTTACATTAGGTTATCAAGATCCTTACTTACCCTCTATTACTTTGATTCAATGACTAGCAAAACTTATGAAGCTGTAGGAACGAAGGGAAGTCAAGAAGGTAGTAAACATAAGAACTTTGAGGGGTAAAGTTAAGGAATATTAGGCTATTAAGTAGTTTATCTACGATTAGTTGAAGAAGACTAGAAAGATTTGGTATGAAGCTCCAAACGTATTCAAACATGAGCTAGTGCTAAAACACCATTCACCTACCGAGTAAGCCTATCAAGACACCATATGGGCTAGAGTTGAAGCCTAGTTTTGTGAATGCAAAATGATCATTGAAGAATTAAAAATGGGGAATGAGAGGTTGCTGTAAGAAAACCAGTTCTTAAGGAGTAAGATTCGAGAAAGAGATGTTATAGTCCGAAGACTCATGAGAGAAGTTGATGAAGCTCATCCTAGCTAGATTAGTCAACTTTTATAGATATAGGATTTGATTTTTTTTAGGACAATTAATTAGGTGTTTTTTTTTTCCTAGTCTATTATTTAAGCTTGATTTTATAATTATTAATAAATTTGTAGCTTCATTAAATGAAAGTCTAATGGTTGCATAGTCTTTTGCTTATTTTTTTTTATTTTTACCTTTCATAGTTGCCTTTTAAAAAAAAAGAAAAGAAAATAAAAAATGAAAAAACAAGAAAAAAATTTTAAAAAGGAGAAAAAGGAAAAAAATTAATTCACAAAAATGTCTAAACTCAAGTCTTTGTAGGATTTTAAAGATAGCTCTGTTAGAAGGCCAATATTCACTCATTCCAAAGCAAGAGTGTCAACTCATGGTAGTGGAAACATCATTCAAACCAATCCTGACTCGATAGTAGCAACCCTAGAAAAAAATATGATCAAGATGGCCAAACAAATTCAGGCTCTTACTTAGGCTATTGGAATTCTCAATGATCGCCCAGCATCTCAAGTCAACCTAAATTTGAATGTAAACGAAACCCCTCTCCCTAAATTGGAAGATGTGGAATCAATCCCCAATGCTAAAACATGAAGGAAGGAGATTGAGGAAAAACATAAAGTGTTGGAAAGGAAGTTTATGCCAAAGTTGTTTAAGAAGATGAAAACCCTATAAATGGTTAATGGGCTTGAGCAAATGGGAATGATCAATTTGCTAATGTATGAAGATGATGACTTTTTTGAAAAGTTTAAAGTTTCAGAGTTCAAGAAATATGATGGGACTAGCTGCCCCAAGCTTTACACCAGGCTATATATCAAAAAGATGGGAAAGTGCACAAGGTATGATAAAATGATGGTTCAAATTTTCGAAGGTAGCTTGATTGAGCCTACCTTAACTTAGTATGCTTAACTAAACTTGAATGAGATTGATACATTAGATAAGTTAGCCTGGGCTTTCTGCATCCAGTACAAGTTCAATATTGAGGTGGCCCTATGCTTATGGGATTTGAACAATTTGAGAAAGAAGGCTAATGAAAGCTTTAAAGAGTATGCTTAAATATAGAGGGGCATGGTAGTTAGGGCGACTCCTCTGTTAATAGAAAAAGATTTGACCTTTACTTTTATTATCACTCTTAGAAGCCCATACTACCAACACGTGGTAGGTCATCCTACCTCTAACTTTACAGAGATTATAATCTCGGGGTACCGAATTAAGGAAGCTATCTCTACCAAAAGGCTTCCTAATCTTAATGTAGTTGATAGGAAGGCACCACCTATGAGATTCTCCAATAAGGCCAAAGAAGCTACTGTAAGCATTGTCAATACTAGCAACCCTTATCAGACCTACAACACCGGTAGCCATGTTAGGAGATTCTAATCCCCCTTAGAATCTAGATTAGAATAAGTGCCTACAAAGGAGACAGTTTACCAAGATCTGCATTTCTCTAAGCTAGGTTTTGCACAATTAAGAAAAAAAGAATCTCTTGATATTTGAAATACTGAAGGAAGGATGGAGACTAAGGGATTATAACCTAAAGCTCCATTGCAATTATCATTTAGGGTAAGTGGGACATTCTACAAACCAATGCTGGAGACTTAGATACAAGATCCAGGATCTTATTAATGCTAAGTTGGTGTAATTAGACTTCATTCAAACTCTTGCTCCTAATGTGAGTAACAATCCTCTATCGGATCATGCACACTTAATCAATATGATCATTGCTGAAGTGCTTGAACCAAAAGTTGATTTAAATAGTCTCCTTATCACCATTGAAGAGGTAGCTTAAAATTTATGATAGGTTGGACATTTGTAGACTATGAGTCTTAGAGATAGAACTCGGACTAAACCAGTAATGTATCGATTGTTGAAGGATGGGAAGATAAAGAAGGTTGACATTATGGCTATGATGGTTCTAGAACCACAAAAGAAATTCACTCAAAGGGAGCCTAGAAAAAGGTATGAAGCCGGAGATCCGACAGTTGTTACCTTGGGAGAGTCGTCAAGCAAATTTGAGTACTTAGTTGATTACGATTGTTTACCCACAATATATGCTAATGAACCAACCATTGGATGGGGTTCTAAATTTGAGGAAGAAGATAAGCTTATTGTAGAAGCTAAGAAAACAGTTGAGATTTTTAGGATGATTGGAGATAGGCCTAAACCATTAGTTTTTTAGTACTAGAAGAAGAATGAGCAGGTTAAAGAATTAGGTAAACCTAAGAAAATTACTTTTAATGTTCCAATAACGTTAGAAAATTCCAATGCAGCCCCTTTAGATTACCAAATGGTGAATTAAATAACCAAGTCCTTACCACCTATGGTAAGAAGGCTTACTCGCTCAAGACAAGTCTATGACAAAAATAAGGAGGCTAAGAGAAAGATTACGGTAGAAGAGGCTTCCTGAAGGATCATTGAAGATATGGATGAGAAAGAGCAAAGCGTTGCCAAGAAGACATTTAAGGCTAGTGAGTATAAGATTATGAATTAACTAGCCAAGGTACCAGCCTAAATCTCCCTAATGAGCTTATTGTTGTCATCTAATACTCAACGAGAAGCCTTTTTGAATGATGTCAAAGTACCTAAAGGCATTTCCATTGAAAAGTTGAGATTGGTGGTTGTAGACACCTAATTTTTGTCCCTTTTATTTTTCAAATTAGGTTATAGGGTCCTAAATTAGAAAAAGTTTAAAAAATAGAAAAATTAAAGAAAGCCAAAATAAAATAAATAAGAAAAAATAGGAATTTTAGAAAAATATAAAAAGATAAGAAAATAGGAAAAAGCACAAAAAATAAGAAATTAAATAATAATAATAATAATACAAAAAATGAGAAATTTTGACAAGTCACAAAAAATTGGAAAAATAAAATATTTTAGAAAATAATATTTTATTAGAATAGATATGTAATTTTAATTTAAGTTTAGGAGTTAAGCCGTTAAACTTGGGATTAGATTTAAATCTAACTTTGGTTGAACCAGTCCATATGTACAATTTAATTACACATATGGACAAGGCATAAGCCAATAGCTTGATGATTAAGCCTATGGGTATAATACTAGCATTAAGCAAGAGGTCTTGGGTTCGAAACTTAGTAAAGGTAAAGAGGCCTTTTTCTTACTTTTTGTTTTTAATCACATCAGAGACTGCCATGTGTTAGGATCTACTTGTGCTACGTATCCTGACACATGGCATCATTGGATTGGATGGCCTTTGCTAATGTAGTGCCACGTATCAGTCATGTAGCATGCCATGTTAGTTGCCACGTATCAAGTGTGACACGTGGTAGGTTGGGGTTTGTCGAGTTGGCTAATGTGACGCCACGTTAGCAATTTCCCTTTCTTTCCCTCAGTTTTCCCACATTTTCTCTCGATTTTCCTCCTCTTTCCTTCTGAAGAATAGCCTACTCCCTCTACTTTAGCTTCAATTTCTACATAAATTCCATATACAAGCTCATAGTTTCTTGCATCAATCTTATACTAGACATGGCATGCTTTGAATTGGTGATAAGAACAAGTCCAGATTCAGCAAAAAGCACATTCAAATTGTCATTCAAAAATTGGAAAAAAGCTAGGTTTTCGAGCATTTCTCATTAAATTCAATTCCAACTTTCCTTTGTTTCTGAGTTGGATTTGTGTATAAATTGATGATCATGGGACATAGATGGACACACACAACAAACATAATCAATCTCCATACTCTCTTTATCCATTCCCAATCACTTTCTCTCTCTAACCTGTCTTCGATTCTCTCTCTTCACTCCAACTCGAGCTAAGTTACCACTCTAGGAAGACAACCCGTGACTCAAGCTCCCCAACCCAGTTGCTTTCAACCTTTGCTGTGACCCTTAGCAACTCCACTAAGGTAGTTACCATCCAAACCCTGACCGCCGCCCCTCTCTTTCTTCGAACCACCACTCTTGGCGCCCTTCAACCTAAGCTAACATCACAGCTACTCTCTCTGTACCCTTAGATCCCCAAACCAACACTCTATTCGTGCCTAATCGCTACCACATCGGAGGAATGAACACCACCACCGATCGCCACTTTCAAAACTACTTAAAACGAGCTCCATTAACTATAGCATTTTCTCTACCCCCCTTAATCCCAATCAAAAACACACAAAACCCCCTTTTCCCCTTTAATTTAGAGGCTAGATCAGGCTGAATCGTGCCCTATTGGTGCTAGTGAAGAAGAAGCCAAGATTCGACCTGACTTAGAGGATTAACCTACGACCTAAGTCCGACCTACGCATCCTGCTACCTTCGCTCGATTTCTTTTTTATTTATTTATTTTCTTTTCTTTTTTTCTTGTTTTGTTTTATTTATTCAATTATTTGTTTTATTTATGTAAATGTAATAAAAAAAAGAAAAAAAAGAAAGGAAAAACAAAAGAAAAAAGAAGAAAGAGAAAAAAAAAAAGAATAGAAAGTATTTTATGTTATTTTTTTACGTTTCAACAAGAAGAACCATGAAAAAAAAAATAACAATAATAAATAAATAATAAAATAGAGTAAAAATAGAAAAGTTATTTTTGACACTTAAAAAATCAATTTTTTCAATGAAAGTAAAACAAATCTTTTCTAAACTAGAGCATTTGAGGTTTTCCAAAAATAAAATCCAACTTAAGACTCCTTATAATCTTTTTTTCAAATCAACTCAAAATAGGTAAAAAGGTAAACCCGGCGATTTTTCCAAAATTAAAATCAATTAACCCGCTATATTTTTATTAAAAGAACTACGTATGTCTAAACTCGAATAGTGGGTACGTAGGCATCCAAAGAGTAGGTATGTAAGAACCTATACGTAAGTATGGGGCAACTTAAAATATGGAAAGTTTTATTTTTTTTTTCCATTTTTAGATATGTATATACATTAATCAATTTAGTTACATGTATTATAATTAACTGTTTTAGAAATTAAAAAGGATATATTTGAAAAGCGAAGTTAAATTTGTAAAGTTAAAAAGTGATACTCGTTTAAAGTTTAATAAATTAGCCCTCGGATCCATATCTCTAGTTTTTAAAAAATTCTATTTATAACTTGGTTGTTTAATCGATAGACTGATAACTAAGTTATAACCAATCCACTCAATTGGTTATAACTTAATCTTTTTTCTCGACTCTAGTTGGGTGGCGACTCCATATCTTTTCAAGTTGGGAAAAATGGACTTCTTTAAACCTTAGTCGAGGTTCAATATTAAACGGGTAGGGTTTAGTACTAATCGGCTTAGAGAAGACCTAATTTTATAAAAGGAATCGGGGGGGTGAAAAACTAGGCTCGACAGCTTAGCGACTCCACTAGAGAACGTCAAGAGGGCTAATCACTTAAAAACATTTCAAAATTAAAATTGATTTTCAAATTACCCGCATTGTGTAGTTATTTATTTATTTCTTTATATATGGATTTGTTTATTTTCTTCGTGTACATATTTGTTTGAATTAGCATATTAATTTTAGTTGGCATGAGATTTATTTTGCTGCATCATGAATGCATGATAGATACAGTTAAACCCACATAGTCATAGAACCTTAAGACGGGGAGCCGTTGTGTAATGTCTTGGATGTAGTAAGGTAACCACCATTCAGGGCTGATTAGGCTACCCCACTTAAACTTTGATGTGACTAAAGAACTGTTTCTTTGTAAACGTATGAGGTCATAGAGTTTAAGGGCCGTTAGAACCTACTTGTCTTGCATTACACTTCATAAGGTCAACAAATAATTAACAAAACGGCAATGTTACATAAAAAAGAGAAAAGAAAAAAATGATGAAGATTCTAGAGTTTTTCCTTATATCCTTCTTAGAATTGATGCACATAGGAGGTCTTGTATATTTTTTCTTCTTGTAATTAGCCTTTCACTTGTAATTTATGCTTTCTTTGTAATGTTTCAGAAATGGCCAACTCGTCTAACACCAGGGTTTTCGCTAAAGAAATTTATGTCCATAAACCTGCAAACCTAAAGCCTATACTCTACCAGTGGTTTCAAACCTTCAATCTGAGAGAGCAACAGTTCATTACCAACAAAATTAGACCCATACTCTCACTAGCCAAAGTGAAGGTTAACATCACGCTAGTAAGGGCCTTAGTCTATTCCTAGGAGCCCAAAAAAGTGGCTTTCCAATTTGAACCACATCTAATCAGCCCAACTCTAGAGGAGTACACCCAACTGCTCCAAGCTTTTCCTTGGGATGAAATATACATCCCAAAACTCAGCTTCGGCCCAACATATATCTTCTTAAGATTCTTAGGGATTCGTAAGACTGAGATAAATGAAGCTCTAGACGACTGCAACAAATACGCCATCAAGATATGGGATCTAGTCCATTGGTTCCAGAATGAGCCTAGCTCCAACAATTAAGTGCCGTTTCTTGGGAATTGGAGAGAAAACCGAATCAAGGCCTATGTGCTAGTTACGTTTGCCACTATCTTGTTCCCAAGTGGGTCTCTTCTTATACACTTTAAGGTAATAGAGTTAGTAGCTCAATTCTAGGAAGGTAAATCTTACATTCCTGCCTTACTTGCTGAGGAGATAAGGAATCTTAATTTCCTTAAGGAAAGGGGCTATGGAGATCTCAAGTCAAGCATGGCATTATTAATGATTTGGTTCATCAGTCAAATCAAGTGCTTTGGGTTGGATTTAATAAGGGGAGCATTCGTGAATAAGATTGAACTTATTGATTCTCTTGTCGATAAGATCAAATTACTAGAAGATATCCTTACCTTTCTCTAGATAGAGGTTCTATAAGATTTCCGAGTAGAAGACATACTATCGATTGCCAGGTAGAGCAATTATACTAAGGTCATACTAATTTACAAGAATTACCATGTTGTACCACTGATTGGGATGAGCTGGTGTATAGGCTACTATTTAAGCAACATGGTAAGACAATTTAGAGGGATCCAGGACATAGTTCACAAACCTTCATTAGAACCATTCACTCTTAATCTCGAAGAGCCTTACTGCATAAAAATGGTATCCCAACTTCACAAGATCAAAGCTTAGTGGGACACTCGGACCATAAGCCCAAACATTGATCTGAGTGAGTTTATAGGAGAAGTGGACAAACACTGGGTCACTAATGAGTATTTATATAATCAACTTCATAAGGTAGGTGCAATGCGATATCGGGCACCAAAAGTCCTTCAAACCTCCCCTATGTGCCCTAACTCTGAAATGGTGACCTATATGGACCAAATGAAAGCACGTATGGAGATCTTCCATAATGAGAAAGATAAATGGGAAAACCTATGTCGAAAATCTAGACAAAGGTCACACGCCCTAGAACACCAGTTGAAGATGGCCTAGAAGAAAATTCAAGAGTTTGAAGAAGCGGCAAAGCATGACTAAAAGAAGAAGAAAATGTCATCTGGCCCATAGAAAAAAAGGAAATTAACATAGATGAATTTGTAACCTTTTCTTTCTTTCATGTAATAAGACCTTGGGAATCCAAAAATAATGAATAACTTGTCGTTCCATTAATCATTTGTTGATCCTCTCCTTTTCATCTGTGTGATTCACTTACATTTCATTCATTTGCATTCTTTTTCAAAATATCCCTATGCTAACTTGTTAAGAAGTGGCTTTCACCAGGTTACTAAGGTAGCTCCTAAACGTCAAACCTTCCAAAGAAGCCTAATAAAAACTCATTCTCAAACTATAATGGCCAACTAAGGAAACAACAACAATAATGGCAACAGCAACCTCGAGGTTATTAACTCTACGGAGTTGAGATTCCAATCTTTGGAATGAACAATGGGAAAGATGGTAGATCAATTGAGCTTCCTTGTTGATAGCATCTCTCTGCTTAGGTCTACAACCCCATCAAATGAAGAGCACTCCAAAGCCTAATATAGAAAGAATACTGAGGCCCCAGCCCTTGAAACAAAAGAAGCTTACCCTAAAGGCAATTAGGGTTTTGAATCCTTTGAAACTGATGGGGTATTTCCAAAGGCTAACCCAACCTTTGAGCTGAATACTTACTCATTCCCAATCAACCCGAAGCCTAAAGTTGACTATGACAAATTGAAGGAGCTCGAAGAGTGGTTAACTCGACAGATCACCAAAAATGAAAACGTGAGAAGGGTATGATGGATTCAAGTACACTGGAATAACAAATTTCTCTACCTATGATTATGGAAGCTTCCCAAAAAAATTCAAAGTACTGAACTTTGAAAAATACAATGGGACTGGATGCCCTAAGTTACACACCCAGCTATATGTACATAAGATGGGCAAGTATGCATAATATGATCAACTCATGGTCCAAACCTTTGAAGATAGCCTGACAGGCCCTACCTTAACCTGGTATACCCAGTTGAACTTAAATCAGCTGAATACATGGGAGAAGCTGGCTAAAGCATTCTATAAGCAATATAGATTTAATGTCAAAGTGGCACCAACAATGATGGATTTGGTTGCCCTAAGGAAAAGGCACAATGAGTCCTTTAAAGAATATGCTCAAAGGTAGAGGTCCCTAACTGTAAGGGTATCTACCCCTATGATTGAAAAAGAGCTAACGACAACTTTCATTAACACTCTTAAGAGGCCCTACTTTGCTCACCTAATTGGACAAGCCTCTTCTAGCTTTACAGAAATAGTGGCAATAGGGTGTCGAATTGAGAGTGCCATTTCCTCTAGTAAGTTGCAAGAAACAACAGATAGAAGACCACCCTCTGCTAAACCCACAACCAACAAGCTTAGAAAAGCTACTGTTAGCATGGTCAACTCGAATGCAAGACCTAACTCCTAAGTTTCTTTTAGGATGAATCCCCTACCAGCTCAACCACAGTATAGAAGCTAGCTACAGGCTAACAAGGCCCCAAGACAATTCACTAGAATACCAGTTCCACTTAGTCAGGTGCTCGAGAAGTTAAGAAGAGATAATCTGCTACATCCTAAGGCTCCCAATGAAAGGTATAGGCTAAAGTTCTTTGATCCCAATACAAGATGTGAATATCATCTAGGGTAAGTAGGCTGTTCAACTGATTCCTATCAGAGGTTGTAAAAAAAAATCCAAGATTTGATTGATGAAGGCACACTATAGCTCGATTTTATAGAGGCTCTTACGCCAAACTTTAACAACAACCTACTGCCAAACCATAGACCTGTCATCAATATGATATCTGACCACTCAGAATCTTCCATCAACATGAATGGTTAAAACTAAGAACCAAAGGTTTATAGGTTCTACAAAAAAGAGGTCCTATAAACTAAAAGGTACACAATCTACGTACCTGTGACCCTCGAAAATTATAAAGCTGCCCCCTTCAATTACTAGGCAATAAACTAGGGGCAATCAAACTCGCTTGTAGGGGGGATCACTCGCTTCGGAATAATCTATAATCCAAAGGAAGATTTAAAAAAGAAGGGCATACGAGAAATGCCAAACACCGAACAAGCTGAACATGAAGAAGGATTAATTGCCTTCACCAAAATGATCAAGTTTAGTGAGTATAAAATAATGGACCAGCTTGCTAAGACTTCGATACAAATATCCCTCATGAGTCTATTGATGGCATCAGACCTACACCGAGAGGCCTTATTCAGAATTCTAAGGAATGTTAAGGTCCCTCATGAAATCCTAGCTGAAAGGATTGGCTCTGTCACCAATTCCATTTTCACCATAGATCAAATTTCCTTCTCCGCTGAGGAATTGAGTAAAGAAGGTACCTAACACATAAAGCCTCTGTTCATAATAGTGAGGATAAATAACATCATCGCAATAAAAGTCCTCATCGACAATGGGTCGTCTTTAAATGTTTGTCCTTTAGCCACCCTGGATCTATTAGGTGTCGATATAATTGCTATCAAACTTAGTTCAACAACGGTAAGAGCTTTTGATAGATCTAAGAGAGAGATAATAAAGGAGGTAGACTTATCAGTTGATATCGGCCCACAAACGTTCAGCATCCCATTCTAGGTTTTGGACATTCCAAGGACCTTTAATTTGTTGTTGGGAAGGCCTTGGATACATTTAGCAAGGGCCATATCATCAACTCTTCACTAGAAAATTAAGTTCATCTCCAATGGCCAGGTCATTACAATTCTGGGTGACCAAGATTATGAAATCTATAAGAGACAACCATACCCTATATCAATATAGAAGAACAAGATGACTTTGGACTCTAGATGTTTAATGAGGTGTGCATGATCACCAATTAACAGAAAGAAGAAAGGCTGTAATACAAAGAAGGCCAGTTTGGGTCCTATGGGTTAGGGTACATTCCAACCCAAACAGAAGAATTGCAAAGAATGCAAGCCAGGGGCAGAAAGGGTGACAGGTTGTATCACACTCCAATGAGCTTCCTACTATTGTCAAAAACTTTCATCAAGACTAAAACCCAAAACTCAAATCCCGCTAAAGAAGGCTCTTCCAACAAGAATGAAGGGGCTGGCCTAATTAACAAAGCCTATCACTTGAATAATTGGTTCTCCATCCCTATAAATAACAATAAGTCTTCCCTAAGGTAAAGGATGAATCATGATCCAGTATTTTATAGAATTTTGTAATAAATTACGTCTGTTCTCCAAATACTTGTACTTAATAAAGAGTTTCCCAAAATAAAATCAGCTTCTTTTCTCTTTATTCCTGCTTGACTTACACTCTTCCTTTTACACACTTTCTTTTTCTTTCTAAATCCAATGACTCGAATAATGGCCATGGATACCTCTTGCAAATAGGCAATGAGAATATTGATATCACTTTCGACCCTACTGGGTTAGTCATCGTAGGTGATGTTGATGACCATAATGGCATACAAAAAAGCTGGCAAAAACATAAAATGAGTAGAATTTCCATTGATGAGCCAATAGAGATAATTAATGTCGATACTAACGTAAACCCTAAGGTATTGAAGGCTGGGGGAAATTTGGAAGAAAATCAAAAGATAGAGATGACCACATTACTATCCGAATACCATGATGTATTCGCATGGTCTTATGATAATATGTCCGGATTAGACCTATTGATCGTGGTCCATCACTTACCTACACAAGAGGATATCAAGCCTCAGAAACAAAAGTTGAGAAGGTTCCGACTAGATATCTTGTTGAAAATCAAGGAAGAAGTCAAAAAATTATTGGAAGTCGGCTTCATTGAGGTATCTGATTATCTTGAGTGGGTAGCTAACATAGTACCAGTAATAAAGAAAAATGGGAAAGTCAAGGTATGTGTGGATTTTTGAGACCTCAATTAAGCAACCCCTAAAGATAATTTTCCTTTACCCCATATCGATGTATTGGTCTATAACACAGCCGGAAACCATATTTTCTCTTTCATGGATGGATTTTCTGGGTATAACTAGATTCAAATGGCCGAAGAAGATAAAGCCAAGACTACATTCATCACAACTTAGGGCACGTTTTGCTACAAAGTGATGCCTTTTGGACTTAAAAATGTCGAAGAAACTTACCAAAGGGCCATGGTAGCAATTTTTCATGACATGATGCACAAAGAAGTCGAGGTATATGTCGATGATATGATTGCCAAGTCTAAAGAAGGAGAAAATCTACGGAGATTGTATGATAGGTTGAGAAAATTCCAACTGAAACTTAACCTAGAGAAGTGTACTTTCAGGGCAACTTTAGGGAAGTTATTAGGTTTCATAATTAGCCAAAAGGGCATTGAAGTGGACCCTAATAAAGTTAAAGTGATAGTTGACCTGCCCCCACCATGCACACTTAAAGATATCAGAGGTTTGTTGGGCCGTTTAAACTATATAGCCCGGTTCATATCCTAACTTACAGACAAGTGTTGTCCTTTATTTAAGTTGTTAGAAAAGAATGCTAAGATCAACTAGGATGAAGAGTGTAAGCAGGCCATTACAACAATCAAAGAATACCTCATGAACCTTCCATTTCTGGTAGCTCTAAAACCTGGGAAGCCTTTATTCCTATACTTGACAATATTACTAGAGTCCATAGGGTGCATGCTTGGCTAGAAAGATGAGGAAGGAAAGGAATGGGCTGTATACTACTTAAGCAAAATATTTACTGAAGGGGAGTAGAGATATTTAGAAATTGAAGGAACCTATTGTGCGTTGGTCTGGGTAATGCATCAGCTCAAACAATATACACTCTACTACTAGGTTGAATTACTAACTCAACATGACCCCCTAAGGTAATTGGCAGACAAACTGGCCCTAATTGGCAGAATCTCAAAGTGGCAGGTGCTACTATCAGAGTTCGACATTACATATGTGAATTGAAATTCAGTCAAAGGATAAGCCTTATCAGATCAATTAACAGAAAACCCCTCTAATAGTACTCCTTAAGAAGTATAAGTCAATTTCCCCGATGAGGGTATCTTAGTAGTCGGAGGAAACTCTAATAAAGGAAAGGATAACAAGCCACTAAAATGGAAAATGTTCTTCAATGGAGTAGCCAACGTGTTTGGGTGTGGAATTAGGGCAATACTAATATCCCTTGAAGGTACTCAGTATCCTGTAGCCATAAGTCTCATTTTCCTATACATTAATAATATTACTGAATATGAAGCATGCATCATGGGACTCAAGATGGCCTTAGAGAAAGAAATTCAAGAATTAGAAGTACATGGGGACTCTTCACTCATTATTGCCTAAGCACAGGGAGAGTACAAAACTAAAGATCCTAAGCTAGTGCCTTATTACGAGCATTTAATGGAATTAACAAAAAGTTTTAAAGAAGTCACCTTCAATCACATACCAAGGACTTATAACCAATTTGCTGATGCTTTAGCTATGCTAGCATCTATGATCCAGATATCTGGTGGAGTTGAGATTCAGCCCCTTACTATTGAAATTGAAGACAAGCCTACCTTTCGCTTAACGATTGAGGGTATGAACGATCAAAAACAGTGGCATCATGATATTAAGATGTTCTTACAACAAGGTGCATACCCTGAAGAGGTTGAGAAAATAGACAGAAAGATGATTAGGTGATTAGCTACTCAATTCTTAGTAAGCGAGTCCACCTTATACCGGCGCTCATTTGACAATATACTCTTAAGGTGTGTGGCTAATAAAGAGGTTAAGAAGTTAATGATAGAGATACATGAAGGAGTATGTGGCCCTCACATGAATGGATATATGTTGGCAAAGAAAATCACGAGGCTAGGGTATTATTGGTTAATGATGGAAAGTGATTGCATCAAACATGTTAGGCACTATCATTTATGCCAAGTTTATGCAAATAAGATAAACATCCCACCTTGGGAATTACATGCCCTCTTAGTACCATTGCCTTTTTCAATGTAAGGCATAGATATCATGAGCCCTATCACTCTAAAAGCATCCAACAGACATCGCTTCATATTAATCGCCATCGACTACTTTAGCAAATGGGTAGAGGCTTCATCTTACTCAAATGTTACTAAAGGGGTCATAGTTAAGTTCTTCAAAAGAGACATCTTGGCTTGGTATGGTACTCTTGAAACAATCATCACTGATAATGGCACCAATCTCAACAACAAGCTTATGACATAATTATGCTGGCAATTCCAAATCATTCATAGGAATTCTACGCCTTATTGACCCTAAATGAATGGAGCTGTCAAAGCAGCAAACAAAAACCTCAAAAGAATCATTGAGAAAATGGTTGTTACATATAAGGATTAGCATGAGATGTTACCTTTTGCACTCATGGCCTATCGAACTTCCATCAAAACATCGATTGGAGCAACACCATACGCATTGGTATACGACACTGAAGCAGTGTTACTAGTAGAGGTTGAGATCCCATCACTTAAGGTACTATTAGAAATTCATTTAGGTGAAGCCGATTGGGTAAAGAAACGCATTGAACAGCTAAATCTGATTGATGAAAGGAGATTGATAGCCATGTGTCATAATCAATGTTATTAGTAAAGAATGGCTCAAGCCTTCAATGAAAGGGTGTAACTACATAACCTTAAAGAATGAGATTTGGTGTTAAGAAAAGCTATCCCTAATGTACAAGACTCTAGAGGGAAATTCGCCCTCAATTATAGGGGTCCTTATGTTGTAAAGCAAGTATTATCAAGAGGGGCTTTGATTTTGTCCCAAATGGATGGTCCAGATTTGAGAGACCCTGTAAATGTCAACATTGTAAAATTGTACTATCCATAAGAAATCAAGGGGAATTTTGCTCAAAACGCGAAAATGCTAGTCATTTTGAATGTCATTATAGTATAATTTTCATTATCTACAAGCAAATTTGCTATCCTTGGTCGTTGTTGTTGTTGGAATAATGACCCTCTCCATGGACAAGTCTAATTCCCTTTACCTCATTTAATCAAACCTATACACTGCAAACACGAGAGGAGTTAAGGAATGAGATCTAGAACATTAGTAATTAAGAAAATTCTTTAAATACTTTATTATGGATTGATCCCCCTCAATGGGAAGTTTTATTATCTGTTTTTTTAGAGGAATGTGAAACTCAATTAAGCAATCACAATAGATGGGAATGAGGCTTTTGGGTTCATAAAAGTTCCAAAGAAACAAAAATAGTAAGTGGTTTTCTTGCATCAGGCTAATTTCCATGATTTTTCCAAAAAGAACCAGCAAAGTCTCAAATGTTGTATGTCAAGAACATTTGGGTTGATGACAAGGGACTAAAACAAAGAGTCAGTAACTTTCTGATGGGGGCTTTTCAAAAGGGTTTGACAGATTGGGTGCTATCGACAAAGACCGGGTAAGTATTTCTACACAATGTTAGCACACCAATTTTTTTTCTTGCATTTAGACCAATTTTTACTCCTAAAAATCTTTTTAACCAACCCATAAGGCATTTAGTTTCTACATTTAGTATTTAGCCAACCTATGAGGACACAATCCTAGCTCAGTTCATCCTTCCAATCCATACGGTCCCTCTATTCACCAAATATCTTACAAGCAAGCTCCTTTCTTCACCAAGTTCTGTAAGGCACTTCCTTTCACTAGGTTTCTCTTAACGAGCTTGTAAAGCAATTACCTTCATCATCTTCTTAACTAGCCTTTAAGGCATTGTTTCATTCTTCTTAGGGTCTTAGCCAACTTTAGGAGCACTTTGCTTGCCTTGGTTAGTCAGCTTATTAGGGTACGACCAAGTTTGCTCATCCTTCTTAGGGTATTAGCAAGCTCTAGAAGTGCTTCGCCCGCCTTGGTTAGTCAGCTCATTAAGGCATGACCAAGTTTGCTCATCTTTCTTAGGGTATTAGCCAAATCTAAGAGCACTATGCCCCCCCTTGGTTAGTCAGCTCATTAGGGAACAACCAAGTTTGCTCATCCTTCTTAAGGTATTAACCAACTTTAAGATCGCTTTGCTTACCTTGGTTAGTCAACTCATTAGGGCACGACCAAGTTTGCTCATTCTTCTTAGGGTCTCAGCTAGCTCTAGGAGCACTTTGCCCACCTTGGTTAGTCAGCTCATTAGGGCACTGCCAAGTTTGCTTATTCTTCTTAGAGACTTAGCCAGCTCTAGGAGCACTTTGCCTCCCTTAGTTAGTCAACTCATTAGGGTACGGCCAAGTTTGCTCATCCTTCTTAAGCTATTAGCCAGCTTTAGGAGCACTTTGCTTGCCTTGGTTAGTCAACTCATTAGGGTACGACTAAGTTTGCTCATCCTTCATAGGGTCTTAGCCAACTCTAGGAGCGCTTTGCCCACCTTGGTTAGTCAGCTCATTAGGGTACGACCAAGTTTACTCATCCTTCTTAGGGTATTAGCCAACTCTAGGAGCGCTTATCCAGCTCTAGGAGCACTTTGCCTCCCTTAGTTGGTCAGCTCATTAGGGTACGCCCAAGTTTGCTTATTCTTCTTAGGGTCTTAGCCAGCTCTAGGAACGCATTGCCCACCTTGGTTAGTTAGCTCATTAGGGTACGGCTAAGTTTGCTTATCCTTCTTAAGGTCTTAGCTAGCTCCTAGAATGCTTTGCCCATTTTACCTCGGTTCATAAGAGCATGACCAAACTTCAATTCTTCTTTTAGTCTTTCAACTAGCTCTTAGAATGCTATCCTTCCCTTCTCCAAATCCCCAATGGATTGGACCTATGATAGTTAGCTAGCTGTAGCGTTTCATAGAATAAAATCAGCTCTTCGGGCAAAAATAGTGTCTGTTTTATCTTTGTAGCAAGGTTTTGCTCAAACTTGACCACAAAGAGGAGCAGCTGTAGACACCAAATTTTTGCCCCCATTTATTTTTCAAATTAGGTTATAGGTAACCTAAATTAGGAAAAGTTTAAGAAATAGAAAAATTAAAGAAAGCAAAAAAATAAATAAATAAATAAGAAAAAATAGGAATTTTAGAAAAATACAAAAAGATAAGAAAATAGGAAAAAGCATAAAAAATAAGAAATTAAATAATAATAATAATAATACAAAAAATGAGAAATTTTGAAAAGTCACAAAAAATTGAAAAAATAAAAGATTTTAGAAAATAACATTTTATTAGAATAGATTTGTAATTTTAATCTAGGTTTAGGAGTTGGGCCATTAAACCTAGGATTAGATTTAAATCTAACCCAGGTTGAATGAGTCCATATGTGCAATTTAATTGCACATATGGACAAGGCACAGGCCAACGACCTGACGGTTAAGCATATAGGTATAATACTAGTATTAAGCATGAGGTCTTAGGTTCGAAACTTAGCAAAGGTAGAGAAGCCTTTTTCTTACTTTTTGTTTTTAATCACATCAGAGACTACCACGTGTCAGGATTTGATTGTGCTACGTGTCCTGACATATGGCATCATCGGATTGGATGGCCTTTGTAGACGTGGTGCCACCTATCAGTCACGTAGCATGCCAATGTATCAAGTATGATACGTGGTAGGTTAGGGTTTGTCAAGTTGGCTGATGTGGCACTACGTCAGCACTTTCCCTTTCTTTCCCTCGGTTTTCCTCTATTTTCTCCTAATTTACCTCCTCTTTCCTTCTCAAGAACAGCCCACTCTCTCTACTTTAGCTTTAATTTTTACTCAAATTCTACACACAAGCTCATAGTTTCTTTCATCAATTTTGCACAAGACATGGCATGCTTCGAATTAGTGATAAGAACAAGTACAGATTCAGCTAAAAGCACATTCAAATCATCGTTCAAAAATCGAAAAAAAGCTAGGTTTTCGAGCATTTCTCATTAAATTCGATTCCACCTTTCCTTTGCTTTTGGGTTGGATTTGTATACAAATTGATAATCATGGGATAGAGACGGACATACACAATAAATAGAATCAATCCCCATACTCTCTTTATCTATTCTCAATCACTTTCTCTCTCTAACCCACTCTCTCTCTCTTCACTCCAACCCAAGTTGAGCCACTACTCTAGGAAGACAACGTATGACTCTGGCTCCCCAACCCAGTTGCTTTCGACCACTGCCGGAACCCCTAGCAACTTCACCAAGGTAGTTACCACCCAAACCCTAACCGCTACCCCTCTCTCTCCCCAAACCACCACTCTCGGCATCCTTCAACCCAAGCTAACATTACGGCCACTCTCTCCATACCCTTAAATCCCCAAACCAACACTCCATTCATGCCTAATTACCACCACGTCGGAGGAACGAACACCACCACCGACCGCCACTTTCAAAACTACAAAAAACGAGCTCCATTAACTATGGCATTTTCTCTACCCCCCTAATCCCAATTAGAAACACACAAAAACCCCTTTTCCCCTTCGATTTAGAGGCTAAATAGGGTTGAATCATGCCCTGCTGGTGCTGGTGAAGAAGAAGCCAAGATCTAACTTGACCAAACCTAGAGGATTAACCTACAACTCAATCCAGCAATCTAACCCGACCCATGACCTAGGTCCGACCAGCACATCCTGCTGCTTCCACTCGATTTCTTTTTCATTTATTTATTCTCTTTTCTTTTTTTTCTTGTTTTGTTTTATTTATTCAATTATTTGTTTTATCTATGTAAATGTAATAAAAAAAAAGAAAAAAAAGAAAAGGAAAAAGAAAAGAAAAAAGAAGAAAGAGAAAAAAGGAAGAATAGAAAGTATTTTATGTTATTTTTTTACATTTAAATAAGAAGAACCATGAAAAAAAAAACTAACTAACAATAATAAATAAATAATAAAATAGAGTAAAAATAGAAAATTTATTTTTGACACTTAGAAAATCAAAATTTTCAATAAAAATAAAACAGATCTTTTCCAAACTAGAGCATTTGAGGTTTTCCAAAAATAAAATCTAACTTAGAACCCCTTATAATCTTTTTCTCAAATCAACTCAAAATAGGTAAAAACATAAACCTAGCGATTTTTCCAAAATTAAAATCAATCAACCCGCTATATTTTCATTAAAAGAACTACTTATGTCTGATCCTGAATAGTGGGTACGTAGGCACTCGTACGTAAGTACAGGGTGACTTAAAATATGGAAATTTGTATTTTTTTTTACATTTTTAGATATTTATGTACATTGATCAATTTAGTTGCATGTATTATAATTAACTGTTTTAGAAATTAAAAAGGGTATATTTGAAAGGTAAAGTTAAATTTGGAAACTTAAAAAGTGGTACCCGTTTAGGGTTTAATAAATTAGCCCTTCGATCCAGATCTTTAGTTTTCAAAAAGCCGTATTTATAACTTGGTTTTTTAATCGATTGACTGGTAGCTAAGTTGTAACCAATCCACCTAATTGGTTATAACATAACCTATTTTCTCAACTTCGGTCAGGTGGCGACTCCAAATCTTTTCATGTTAGGAAAAATGATCTTCTTTAAATCTTAGTTGAAGGTCAATATTAAACAGGTGGGGTTTAGCATTGATTGGCTTAGAGAAGACCTAATTTTATAAAAAGAACCGGGAGGGTGAAAAATCAGGCTCGACAGTGGTCAACTCTATGTTTACAATGGATTAGATTTCATTCTCACCAGATGAGCTAGGCGAAGAAGGTAATTGACACACAAAACCCATCTTCATATTAGTCAAGTGTACAGGGAGAATTGTTACTCAAGTATTGATTAATAAGGGTTCTTTACTAAATGTGTGTCTATTGAAGATACTAAGTTTGCTTGGAGTGGATTCAATTGAGATAAAGCCCAACTCAATTTTAGTAAGGGCTTTTGACGGATCAAAAGGGAAATACTTAGAGTTATTGGGTTAGAGGATGAGATCAGTCTACAAGTGTTCACTATTCCATTTTAGGTCCTAGATATACCTTAAACCTTCAATCTTCTATTAGAAAGGCTGTAGATTCACTTAGTAGGGGGAATTCCATTTGGTCTACATTAGAAGGTGAAATTCGTAGCCAATGAGCTGCTAGTCACTATTCTTGTAGAGTAAGACTATGAAATTTAGAAAGAGAAAGCCATTTCATATATTGGAAGTGAAGAATTGGAGGAACCAGGATTGCAGATTTTCGATGAGGTCAACATGATTAAAGTATCAAGATAGGGGGTACGAGATCACTTAAAACAACCTAAGTAGCAAATTAAACATTTGGGCTTAGATATGAGCTCACTAAGGAAGAAATCTAAGAAATGAAGACCAAAACTAGAGGGAAGAGAGGAGATCGGTTGTACCATGCTCATATAGATTTTCTAGACATTTGCCAAACATTCTTAGTACTAGTATGTGTTCAAGAACCTAAAGTAGCCAATTTATCCAAAGCTTTAGCTTAGTAGTGCAACATTAGTGTAGATGAGGAAAGAGACATTGGCACCCCAATTTCTTTATGCAATTGGTTTTCCATTCCTATTAATAGATCTCTTTAGAAAAGAAATATTAGATCAATTAGGAGCATTCGATTTCATAGTTAGTTTGATTAGTTAGGCCTTTTCTTTTAGATAATTTGAATTCATTCAACAAAGTTAGTTCCTTCCTTTCTTTCAAATATTCTTCTTTGTTATTGACTTGTTACCCTTGTGCCTTTTTCTTTACTCTTCAAATTTGATAAAAACGATGAACATAATGGGTATCTTATGTCGTTAAATGATGAAAGTACTAATATCACCTTTGGCCCTACTGGTTTAGATGTTGGAGAATATATTGAGACCCTAAGCAAAATACAAGAGAGTTGGTTTCAATTTAAATAAGAGAGAGTGATTATTGATGAATCAATAGTTGTGATTAATTTAGGAACAGAAGAGAATCTACATAACATGAAAATTAGGGGTAATTTGGCGGATGATCAGAAGTAGAAATTGTCACATTTATTATTAGAATACTTAGATATATTCACTTAGTCCTATAAGGACATGCTTGGTTTAGATTCATCAATCATAGTTCACAAGTTACCTATAAGAGATGATATTAAACTTAATAGGAAAAAGCTTAGGTGGTTTAGGTCAAATATACTCCTTAAAATAAAAAAAGAAGTGAAGAAATTACTATAAGTAGGGTTCATAGAAGTGTCAGACTACCCCGAGTGGGTAGCTAATGTAGTGCCAGTAATGAAGAAAAATAGGAAGGTTAGGGTATGTGTGGACTTTCATGATTTAAACCAAGTGATGCTTATGGATAACTTCCATTTACCACACATTGATGTATTGGTGGACAATACGGCTAGAAATCATCATTTCTCATTTATGGATGGTTTCTCAATATATAATCAAATCAAGATGGTAGAAGAAGATAAAATCAAAACTACCTTCATTATCACTTAAGGAACATTCTATTATCGTATCATGCCTTTCAGGTTGAAGAACACTGGGGTAACTTATTAGTACACTATGGTTACACTATTACATGACATGATGCATTAGGAAATCGAAGTTTATATAGATGATATGATTGCTAAATCTATGAAGGAAGAGAATCATGTTAATGTTTGCAAAAACTATTTGAACAGTTGAGAAAGTTTCAGTTGAAGCTAAATCTAGAAAAGTGCACCTTTGGGGTAACCTCAAGCAAACCATCAAGTTTTATAGTTAGCAAAAAAGGAATTGAAGTGGACTTAGATAAAGCCAAGGTAATTGTAAGTATGCCTATGCCAAAGACAATAAAAGAAGTTTGGGGATTATTAGGGAGGTTGAATTACATTGCTTGGTTTGTATCATAGCTAACTGATAAATGCAAGCCATTATTTAAACTTTTGAGGAAGAATATAGTAATAGAATGGTATGAATAATGTGAGCAAGTGTTTACCAAAATCAAGGAGCATCTCATGAATCTGCCAGTACTGGTCACTCCTACACCAAGACTACCATTAATAATCTACTTGACAATCCTCCTCAAATCGATGGGATGTATGTTGGGGTAGAGGGATGAAATAAGAAAAAAAGAGCATCCTATATATTACTTATGTAAGAAGTTCACAGAAGGCAAACATAAATACTTAAAGGTGGAAAGCACATGTTGTGCCTTAGTATACGTGATATACAGGCTTAAGTAGTACATTCTCTATTACTAAGTGGAGTTGTTGACAAAACATGACTCACTGAGATATTTAGTAGAAAAGCTGTTATTGATTGGGAGAATATCAAAGTGGTAGATGCTACTTTCTGAGTTTGATATCAACTAGATAAGTCAGAGTTCAGTCAATGGGCATGTAGTGGCTGATCAGTTGGCAAAATACCCACTAGAAGATGACAATGATGGTTCGAAAGCTTAGTTTCTTGATAAAAATGTGATGGTGGTAAATGAACCGAGTGATGAAAAATCGAAAAGGAGAATGTATTTTTTTGGAGCAGCCAAAATATTTAGACATAGGATAGGGGTAGTATTAGTATCACCCGAAGGTAATAATTTTCCTATGGCAGCTAAGCTAGCATTTCTATATACAAACAACATAGTATAATACAAAGCTTGCATTTTAGGGCTCAAAAATGGTGCTACAAATGGGGCTTAAAGTGCATGGGGATTCCTCTCTTATAATTCTCTAGAACTTGGGTAAATATAAGATGAAAGACTAGAAGTTAATACCTTATCATGAGCATTTAAGAAAGTTGATTGAAAAATTTCAAGAAATTTCATTCACTTATATTTTGAGAGCTTAAAATCAATTAGCTAATGCACTAGCTACGTTAGCATCAATGGTGAAAGTCATAAATGGGATACAAATTCGGCCCTTGAAGATTAAGGTAGAGGAAAGACTAACCTTTTGCTTGGCCGTTGAAGGGAAAGAATTAAAGAAGTCTTGACATTATGATATAAAAAAGCTACTTCAAATAGGTGAGTTCCCTTATGAAGCTGATAGAAAAGAAAGAAAAGCTTTAAGGAGATTGGTTGCTTATTTCCTATTAAGTGGAGCTACGTTATACAAAACATCCCTTCATATGACGTTGCTAAGATGTGTAGATGAAGAAGAAGAAGTCAAGAAATTAATAAAAGAAGTGCATGAAGGGGTCGGTGTTCATCATATGAACGAGTATTGAGAAGTGTAAATTACTCTACACTTTTAATGCATGTTTAGGCATAGAATTGATTGTAATTGTGATTTGATTCTTAAGTTTTGGTACATAATTGTATAAAATATTAATTTTAGGTAAATTACGAGCAAGGGGATGAAATATACACAAGAACAATGACTTTTAAGTCAATCATAGCTGTGAGGAGAAGAAAACATTAAAGTAGTATCAAGATTTACTTAATCATGGGCATGATAAAGAAGGAATGAAAAGACTAGCACAAATCATGGGTGCGATTACGGAAGTATTGATGACCCCCCTATCAATCACTATCGTGATTGTATAGCAGGAGGGTAATCACGCCTTCAATCACAAGCGTGATGAGATGTAATTAAACGATGAGGAGTCCATGGTATTCATCATGGTTGTGATTAGTGAAGAATATTGTTTTCTAAGACTATCACTCCCTAAGTCACAGGTATGATGGAAGGGATACAACTATTCTTTTCAACTTTTTCATACAAACTAGTATGTAGAAAACGTTAGGTAACGCCTTAAAGAGGTAGACTTGAGTCATTTGATAGGAAGAATATAAATATACCACAACTTTTGGAGAGAAGGAGAAGGAGGACATGATTTAGAACATCAATTCACAAACAAACACCTAATCATCCGCATCTGTACCATTGTGTTCCTATTGACAACATTATTTGTTTAAGTATTGTATCATACATTTCTTAGAATAACTCAAGAGGGACGACAAGATTCAATGTTTGTACGTTGTAATGATTTCTACAGTAAAGTTCAAATGGGGTTGTATTTCTTATTTGTCTTATGTTAATTTTATTTTTATATCTGCATTGTACTAATATACTTTGTTATTTCATCATGTGTGAGTAGTAAGTTAGGACTTGCTACATCACTTAGTATGATCATATGTATGGAATAGTAGTTTCTTGATAAATGTTAATTTCAAGGAATTGCACTTAATGAATCTAAGTATGGTATAGTGCACGATATTGACTTAAGATGGATTTCAATAAAATATGTCGAGAGACAACTCTATTGAATAGATCTACTTTATTGAAACAACTTACTCTCAATAATAGAGATATTATTAGGAAAGTTGCTGCATCTTTATGAGATTCGATACATTAACAAGACATTAATGCAATCCAAGTTAGCTGTTAATTAAGAAGAGATTCTAATGGATACAATTAGGATTAGAAGTAAATAGTTTTGAGAAGAATGCTTACATACTGTACTTACCTGTAGATAACAAGTATCAGGATAAAAAAAAAAAGTATTTTGGTAATATCATGCTTAGTAATGAAGTAAGTCTGCATGTTAAGTGTGTTGTTAGTAATTGTTTTGTAACTATTGTGTTAGTGGCATTAGTTTATGGATTAGTGTAGTTTAGTTAGCAATTTAAAGTTTTAATAATTAATCACTTGATAAATTGGATTGCTAGATAATAGGAAGAATAATAAGAACTAGTGTTTGAATCCTTTTCCCAATGGAGACGATCTTATACTCATCCGTACAATAAAACGATAAGTACACTTGCCTATTGAACCAAGTTAAGGATAGAATATAGGAATTTAATTTGCAAAACTCGGAACCTTTATTTAGAGGCGATCAAGTTTTTGGCACTATTGCCAAGGAAACGACATCATCATTAGGAAAATTAGGATTTATGTTCTTCTAGCTTTAGTTTTCTTTTGTATTTGTTATTAGTTTAGTAAAAATACTTGTGCTCATATTGGCTTATTTGTTGATTTGCAGTTTATGACCTAAAGCAGCACAATTGATTTGGCTTACTTTGATCCTAAACCTGAGAAAACACTCAAAAGTTACTTGAAGAAAGTTTGAGAGTATTTTGAGAAGCAAGTATCTACTAGTAAGGAAGTATGAGCACAAGTATCATTGAGATCCAGAACAAATAATCCAAATCAAAACATCAAGCTACCATTAGGAAACTAGTTCTTGAATTCAAAAGATGGTATTTAAGGAGATTCGACATTGAATTTGGACCTACCCCTTGATGGAAATCAGAATGTAATACAAGCAAGAAATAAGCTAGGAGTAAATCTGCTTATGGCTCAAGCCAATAAGTTTGAAATCAAGACAAGTATCATTGAAATGATCTAGCAATGTGTTTAGTTTGATGGATTTAGTGATGAAGACCCTAATAACCATTTCTAGTAGTTCTTGGAGATATGTGATGCATTTAAGATAAGTGGAGTTTCATAAGACATTGTTAGACTTAGACTATTCTTGTTTTCATTAAGATCCAATGCAAAGCGGTAGCTTAACTCTATGCTAAGGAATTCCATTAATGCCTGGCAATAAATGGCTAAGCTATTTATGAGAAAATACTTTCCACCCTCCAAGATGGCTAAGCTAAGGGAAAATATCTCTTCCTTTAGTCAAATGGATTTAGAAACTCTATATGAAGCATGGGAGTGGTGGAAGGAATTGTTAAGGACGTGCCCCCATCATGGTCTTCCGGATTGGTACCAAGTTCAAACATTCTACAATGGATAGAACTACACCACCAAACAGCTCATTGATGTAGTTGTTGGAGGAAGCTTCAACCATAAGTCACCGGAGCAATGTATTCAATTATTTGAAGATATGGCCAATAATCATTAACAATGGTCATCTATAAGAGGAAGAGAAAGAAGGTTAGTGGGAAAACATGAGTTGGATGCCACTTCTATTTAGTACATAAGGTGGTGGTGTTGACAAGGAAGCTTGAGAGTCTTATAATGGGTTAGAACAAGGCTTTGTCACTTTCGGATTTAGAGTTAGCTAGCCCTTCAAAGATGGATCAAGTAGAAGAGGTTGACTACATGGGGAACTTGATCAGACCAAGAAATGATCCTTTGAGTAACACTTACAACTCAAGTTGGAGAAATCATCCAAATTTCAAATGGGGCAACAATACCGGTTGGAGTTCTAACATGCAACCTCCTAGATTTTAGAGACAAGTGCCTCCTTCTCAAAGTAAGACAATTTCCATTGAGGAGATGTTAGATCACTACATCAAGACCTTTGAGAATCACCACTAAGCTATTGAAGTAGCCTTAAGAAATCAAGGAGCATCAATACATAACTTAGAGAATCAGCTTAGGCAAATTTCTAAGATGTTATCTGAAAGAGCCTATAGATTGCTATAGGGTAATATAGAGACAAACCCTAAAGAGCGTATTAAGGCTATGACTCTTAAAAGTGGCAAGGAGTTACAAACCTTAAGGAGGAAGTCTTACCAGTAGCACCAAAGGAGTATAAGTCACCTTTGCCATACCCCTCTAGACTAAGGAAGGATAAGGATGATGAGCATTATAAAAATTTTTTGGAACTCTACAAATAATTGCACATCAACCTTCCTTTGGCGGAAGCTTTGGGCCAGATGCCTCAGTATGCAAAATTCTTGAAGGAGCTTCTTTCCAATAAGAAGAAATTAAAGGAACCTTCTACTATTATCTTGGGTAAAGAGTGCTTTACAGTTCTTTTGAACAGGTTGCTTTGGAAACTCAAAGATCTTGGTAGCTTCATTATCCCATGTTTGATAAGAGATCTTCTAGTAAAGTGGGCATCGGCAGATCTTGGAGTCAGTATCGATTTGATGCCCTATAGTTTATTCAAGAGATTGAATTTAGGAGAGCCTAAAAGTACGCGAATGAGCTTCTAGTTGGCAAACAAATCCATGTGGTTTCTAAGAGGAGTTGTAGAACATGTTTTAGTGAGGTGCATGACTTTATTTTTCCTATAGATTTTGTAGTATTAGATATGGATGAGGATATCAAGGTTACACTCATTTTAGGAAGACCATTCTTGGCAATTGCTAGTGCTGTGATTGATGTCAAGGATAGGAAGTTGGTCCTTTAGGTCGAAAAAGAGGAAACGGTGATCAGAATGCCTGACGACTTTAAGAAATTAATGAGTGGTGATGATGAATGCTTTGTTATTGATTCTTTTGACTTCACCGTTTCTAAGTTTTTACAAGATGTCTTCAATAAGGATCCTTTGGAGTCATGCTTGACAAGAGGACATGAGGTAGATGAAGTCAAAGAAGTGAAAGATGTGATCACTCAGTTAAAGGTATGCATTACACAAGTGAACAATTTCAGGGTTGAAGAGATTAATAGGAGTTACATTACTCATTTAAAGCCATTTGTTGAGGAGCCCACTGACTTAGAAATGAAGCAATTGCCTGCTCATTTAAAATATACCTTTTTGTCTGAAGATTCTAAGCTGCTGGTGATCATATCATCAGGGCTAGATTCTTACCAAAAAGTGAAACTTTTATCAATCCTAAAAGAGCATAAGAGGGCAATTGCATGAAAGATATTAGACATCAGGGGAAGTAGTCCTTCCTTTTGTACCCATAAAATTTTGATGGAAGATAGATTTAAATCGGTAGTGCAACCTCAGAGGAGCATGAATCCCAACATGAAGGAAGTTGTAAACCCCTAAAATTTTTTATCTAGCTTTTGAAGTAGACTCAAGCATGTTAGATAATCTACGAGTTGACAAGGCTAATAAAAGTGAAAACCCTAAAAGAACTAATCAATCACATATGAAACTTGTTTAACCTAAATGTATGTAAACACTAAAGATTTCATTCAAAAGTGATAAAAACCTTAAAATGATAACCTTAACGACATGCATGCACTAATTCATCACAATATACCTTAAAACCCTAATTGATAATATAACCTTCATGTTTTGCTAAATCATTAGTGAAAGATTAGAGATGACTTTCAATCATGCATATATATTTAGAATCCTTAAGTAATCCTTTAGAAACTAAGATAACGTATCATAGATCACATTTATCTTCTAAGTATATGATTAAGATAGTATTACATAGAGTAGGGGTGTGGTTGAAGCTTAGGTTAAATGTAGTGAACCTTAACACCCTAATTGATACTTTTCATACTAGTTATACTAAGTAGCTTACCGAATGATGAATATAGGATATAAATACCTACAGTGAGATCTCATCATCTATTTTTACTAATCAATTCACTAAATGCCTCATTTCCTTAAATTTTCTCTTAATTTTCCTTAATTACTACATTATGTAAATGGCATATGCTTATGGAAAGTTGACAAAGTCAACACATGTTCACCAAGGTCAAAAGGTTGACTAAGTCAACATTTAGAAAAGTCAATAAAAGACACTAATGCTTTAGAAAATATCTAATCCATCTCATGATTTCTTTTCTTTTCTTTTCTTTTAGCTTTTCTTTTCCTTTTCCTCCTTTAATTGCTGTCTATACCTTGTCCCCTTTCTAGACCCCACTTTCTTCTTCTTTTCAAACATAAAACAAAGAAAAAAAATCAACTCTTTACCTTACTCCATTGCCATGACCATCCCCTTTCCATTTCACTTTCAAAATTTTCTAAGTTTGTCTCCATATTTCAAGAACAAATTAAGGTATGTGATTATGTTATTATGTATTGCTTTATATTACTTATTAGTTAGGTGATGAGGTAGATTAGATGAGTAGTTAGGTGTTATGTGTATCCATGTTGAAGAATGCATAAAGTTTCTACCTTTAGGTGTAGAAGGATATAAATCATGGTGAAGAGGAAGGAGATGCATGTGTATATGCCCTTAAGTATGTGTACATAAGGATATACTAGAGGAATACAAGTGTGGAGATCTTTTTACACAAGTATTTACTATGTACATAACCTAAACTAGGACAAGTACTAACAATACATACTTATACCATGCTAAATACACTCTTAAAACACAAAAAGAATGAAATTAGGTAAGTTTTCTTAAGAGGAAAATTTGGCATACGAAATTTGTATAAAAATACATTTATGACCGTATAGGTATGTGGGTATATATACAAATATAAATACGGTAAAAGTATAAGTATATGTAGTATACATATAAGTATAGTAAAGGTATAAGTATATAGTAGTTTATGTAAAGTGTACATAAGACACTTAGGTATGACATAAGCATAAGGTAAGGCATATGTAATTAAATGATGAGGTAAGTAGTGATGTAATTAAAAGATGACATAAGCTATGACATAAGCAAATGATGACATAAGAGATGACACAAGCGATTGATGATGTAATTGATGACATAAGCATAGGTTTATAAAATAAGAAATAAGAAGAGTACATAAAAATTAGGTACATAAATTAATAAACCCTAATACACTTCCTAAATTGAATTAAACTTAATTAAGTATATGAATTAGTAATAATAAGGTAAAATTCTGTAAGTATAAGAATTTTAGGGTTAACTAAATCATTAAGTATAAACAAATGATATAAATATGAGCAATAAGAATAATTAAGTTTCCATAGTTAAAATTTCCATAAATATAGTCCATATCGTAAAACACGGGTCTTAACGTTCAAAACGGACATCACTATGTGAACGTACATCAGAAAACGATGAAAAATGACTATAAATTTATAAATATCAGAAATAGAACGAAAAAGTTACATACAGTTAGTAATAAAATCTAATAGGATAAAAGTTGATAATAATCTAAGTAGAATTAGGTAAATAGATATTTAGAATTATTAGTTAATTCAATTACTTACTAGCATTATTATATCATAATGATCAAGTGATCCCAAGGGAGGCGAGGATTTCCTGATTGATTACTACGACTAGAGCGAGTTGTTATGGCCGAGTGAGTATTTACCCTATGATTCCATGCTTGTATGTGATTGTAGATAGTGGACTTAAATGTTATGGTTAATTGACTACTGTATAGGGTTGGAGAAATGCTTGTGTATGTTATTATATGCTGAGTTGTGAACTTATCTTAAATACAAATAATGCCTTATTTGTTGTATAGTAGTATAGAAAATGATTGTGTATACTATTGGATGGTCACAACATAATTTGAACTTAATTATACTCGGCTTATAAAAAGAAATTGGTACATGCATTAATATGCATTACATAGACACAATTCCGATAGTCATATCACACAGAGGTAAAGAGAGGCTATTCGAGGGTTGTTATTATGAATCTATTGGTTCTATACAATGCATTCATACAAAATGACCTTACCTTGGCTCGCGGGAATACTAGGCATTGGAGGCGCTAACCACTTAGCTAAGGGTCGAGTCTAGAGGTCTCCATTTAGGGGTAAGTGTAGATGGTAGGGGCCCACTTATGATTATACTAGACTTTGGTTTTTATGAAAGTAAAAGACTTATTTGATTTAAGTACAGAATGTAGAGTTCCATTGTAAAGTAAGTTCTAGTATAATATCTAAATCTGATTGTTGCCGTGTATACTCCAGCCCTGACTTCGAAGGGTGTTAAATCCGAGTTACGTATATGAACTAGTTAACTATACATATTGTTTGGCATTCTATTTGATCATTCATTCATATGCGTGAATATAATATATTTATAACTTGCTTATAGTGTGGCTGAGGGTTTTCCTCACTAAGCTTAGGTTTATACCCCCTTAGACTTTTGCTATAGGATAACTTGTTCATAGAGGCTGGCCGGAGGATGCTACAAGTTAGCTTAGGGACTTGGGCAAGAGCAAGTCTTTTTGTATATTGAGAGAGCACAAATTATGTAGACTTTTACTTATGTACTTTCATTTTACCAGTAATATAGACTTAGATATACTAAATTACTGTGTATTATAATCTTTGTAGTTCAAATTTTATATAATATGTTTATGTAATGATATCATGTGGATCTATATGTTCTTAGGAAACTAGTGGTTATAGAGCCTTGTATATTGTGTAAAAAGTTCATGATTAGATGAGTAACCAATTAGGGGTTCTTCATACAGTATACGTCGTCTACTGCGATTAGGCCATCCTTAGTTCATGACAGAAGTAGTTAAGAAAGAGGTAGTAAAATTGATGGATGTAGGACTCATCTACCCAATTTTAGATAGTTTGTGGGTGAGTCTAGTTCAAGTAGTTCTAAACAAGGGCAGCATGATGGTAATACCAAATGAAAGGAATGAACTGATACCTTAGTCTATTCGTTGGGTATTATTGCTTTAAGAATTTGATTTAGAAATAAGGGACAAGAAAGGGGCCAACAATTTGGCTACAGACCATTTGTCTAAGTTAGATAATCTACATTTGGAAGAATTAGATGAGAATGACATTAATGATAAATTTTTAGAAGAAAGCTTGTTTGCTCTTTGTATAGTAGTGACCCATAACATTCCATGGTTCACTAATATAGCAAATTATTTGTTAGGGAAGGTTCTACCTCAAGACTTGGATCATCGTCAGAAAAAGAAGTTTTTCTTAGATTTAAGGCATTACTTTTGGGAGGATCCTTTTCTTTTTAGAGTGTATGCTGATTAGATTATCCAACGTTGTCTATCAGATGAAGAAGGACAAAATATTTTGTTTCATTGCCATAGTAGACCGATAAGTGGTCACTATTGTGCAAATAGAATAGCTTAGAAGGTATTGGAGGCTAGTTTTTACTAGACAAGTATATTTTGGGATGCCCATGATTATGTTGTAGCTTATAATAGGTGCCAAAGAATTGAGAATGTTTCCAAGAGGGATGAAATGCTACGAAAATATATATTAGAATGTGAAGTTTTTAATGTTTAGGGATAGACTTCACTGGACCATTCCCAATTTCTTATGGTAATAAGTACATTCTAGTTGCAATCGATTATAAGTCAAAGTGGGTTACAACTCAAGCTTTACCAACAAATGATGCTAGGGTGGTAGCAAAATTTTTGAGAAAGTTATTTGCTAGATTTGGAGCACCATGAGCATTGATAAGTGATAGAGGAACCCACTTTTCCAACAACCAAATTGAATGAATCCTTAATAGATATGGGGTATACCATAGGATGGCCACTCCTTACCATCGATAAACAAGTGGCTAAGTCGAGGTATCTAATAGGAACCTAAAAAGGGTTTTGGAGAAGACTATAGCCATAATAGAAAAGATTGGGCTAACATGCTAAATAATGCTTCATAGGCATACTAGACTACTTACAAAACTCCATCAAGCACTACACGTTATCGATTAGTGCATGGTAAGGCTTGCCATTTACTAGTAGAGATTGAACATAAGGCTTATTGGGCCTTGAAGATAATAAATTTGGATTATGAAACAACCAATAAACTTGGGTGTTTCCAACTTAATGAATCAAATGAGTAGCATTTGATAAATTATGAGAACAATTGAATGTATAAGGAGTGAGCTAAATGTCTTCATGATTCCAAGATTAAGCACCCTAAGCAATTTAAGGAGGGTGATCTGGTACTTTTGTACATTTCTAGACTTAAGTTATTTCCTTGAAAACTTAAGTTTAGGTGTTCAGGTCCATTTTTAGTGAAGAAGGTATTTTCATTTGGAGTAATGGAAGTTGAGCATTTAGAAAAGAGGATGTTCATGGTTAATGGGAAAAGGTTGAAGATATACCATAAGGAAGTAAAACGGAAAGAAGGTAAGGAGGAGTTAAGACTTCTCCAATTTGAGGAATGAAGGTGAATACTCTACAAATGTTGAGCTTAAGATGTTAAACAAGCATGTCTTCTCGATTAGACTATCAATTTCATTTTGTTTGTTTTGAGTACTTTGAAATTTGTTGAGTTTTAATTTAATTAATTGTTGTTATTGTTAGTAGTTTGGATTGTTTCAAGTATTTTGTTCATAGTGTGATGCATAAAGAAAGGAATCATTCAGTGAAAATCATCAAAATTCAAAAGGAAAACAAGAATTCCATAAAGTATGGGGATGTAGATGGAGATTAGAAGCCCAATACACTTCTCGGCTGTGATAAAGGTATGTATTTGAATTTTTCAAGTATAGCATCTGTTACGGAATTAATCATGACCATGATAAATTAACAGCGTTAATTTACCTATCCATTATGGCTATGATCACTCCTTTATAAGATTTCACACTTCAATCACGACCATAATCAATACCTTGGGATTTTTTCAAGTTATCATGGCTGTGATACAATGAGATAGGTGTGAAATTTTAGACCACAGTACTAGTTATGGGTTTCATCACACCTGTAACTATCAAAGGTGGAAGGCTATGATAGTTCAAAAATTTTAGCCACTAAGCTTATCATGGGACTCATCATGCTCGTGACCAAGTTTAAGAAAGGGATCATGGCTATGATCATGTTCCTGTTGCCCCACTATATAAGAAATTTCCCTCTCTCTCTCTCCTCATTTGTCACATTTCAAAACTCTACCCTGTGATACTCTCACTACGTCGATTCTTTACAAACCTTACCTATATTTTCTTCACTTTAATCCTTATTTCACTTACTTCTAATAGTTGCACATTCATCTTTTATCAACCTTATGCTCTAGTAAGGTATGATCTCTATTTTTTTTTTCTTTCATTTTTCTACATTTTTTTAGACTTGATTCCTATTTTAGGGTTTTTATTTATATGTTTACCATGATCTGTACAAGTGTTGTTTTAGTAGTAGTAGTGTATATATCATCCTTAGACATAGATTTTGCATGAATTCATGAAGGAAGCTTGCATATTAAGATTAAACCCTATTTTCTATAGATAATGGTAAAATTGGGGATTTTGTAATTTGAGCCTAAGTTGATGAATTTGTCTCATCATACTACTTAGGTGTTACGTAGAATTGTATTGCTAGTTGTTGTTCTATATGATTAAAGTGTTATGTTTTTGTGTAATGATGTGAAGTTGATTGTTGTATAGTTAAGGGAAGACATTAATCCTTAGTTGATGCTAGGGTTACAAGTTGAGTCATTCGGAATTCATTTATAGTGTGTGCTTGGAAGTTAGTTAGGTTTAACCATGTAGTCGATAAATACTTTAAGTTTGGAAGTTCCAAAAAGTTGAAATGGGTTTACTTAGTCTGAAGTATACTTGAATTGCACATGAGCTTAAACTAACATTGATATTTACAAATGGCACCAAAAAGATCAACCACCTCTCAACATAAGAGATTGAGGGCTGATAGGTCTCCTTCTCATCCCAAATGATTTGCCACAGCAAGTTGTAGTAGGATGGTTGCTCCACTAGCTAGTATGACTGAGTAAAAGGAAAGATTCAAGGAGTTTGCAACTAAAAAGGTTATCAAGTGACATTATGTGGCAAATTAGGATGTGTTAAGTGAGTATGGAATAAAGATAGCTATGGAGTAGTTATTAGGCAATAAACCATGGCTGAAGCTGTTTACGGTTTAAGAGATGACTTATAAGTAAACAACTCTAGCTTTTCTATCATCCTTTAAGATTAAGTATGAGTATATTGGCTCCAAGACGAATAATGAGGTGGAGTTCTTTAGATTTAGAAGGGCTCACACCTTCAATATGTTAACATTCATATGGGCGATGGGATTTTATACCTGAGTTGAACTTGAAGATGAGGAGTTTGTTGGTCTACAAGTGACTCTACTTTGAGGAACTTTCGTAATTGAGTTTTGGAGAGAAATCTCCAATGAGAGCAGCTTTAGGGCAAGCAAATCTAAAGCTTCTACTTTAAAGAAGACTAATGCCTAAGTCTTCCATTATATCCTCGTGAGGACAATTTATGGGAAGCAAAGAGCCTTGGAGTAGTAAGGGACCATGATCTATTACCGTTATACAGTGTATTAAAGGGGTTTCCGTTAAATATGGGCATCTTAACCACATTTCGACTTCGTTAGCAAACTTTTGACAAGAGTAAGGGTATATTTGTAGGGGGACTAATCACTAAGATCCTGAGGAATTTGAGGTTATAGCCTACAAGTGATAAGCCGAGTGACTCTTATGTTGATACAAAATCGATTCCGAGAACTCCTTTTAATCAATGGGGTATTACAAGAGTCTCAAATCTTGATTTGGATATTGAGGACCCTAGTGTGGCTGATTTTGCGCCATCAACATCTAGCTTCTTAGTTAAGAATTTAAAGAGATTAAAAATTGATGTGGCTAAGATTAAGGAGACATGGAAGGGGATTGTTGAGCTTTTGTAGAATATAGCCACAAAAGTGAGAGTGGCTATTCCTTCTTGTTTCTCTCATCCTCAAACTCAAGAGGATGCAAGTCTCAGCTAACCTATGGTTTCCGTACCAATACCAGCCCCCCAAGAAGAAGAAGAAGAAGGAGATGAAGAGTCTAAAGAGGAAGGCTCTAATGATGAAGGGGAAGAGTCCAATGAGGACAATAGTGATGATGAAGAAGGAACTGAAGAAACTTGGCAAGCACTAGTTGGAAAAGGTATTAAGGATGAGAGTAAGGAGGAGTCATCTAAGGAGGACGAAGACGGTAGGGATGAGGAGATTGAAGCTAATGATGACTGATTTGTTTCTTTCTTATTTGTTTTCTTTTGTTGTATTTTGTTGGTTTATAATCACTAATTAGTTGAAAGCTTAACCTTACTAATGTATTTTAATGGAGACTCTAATATTATGAGCTTGTCATCTTTTCTTTTTGTTTTGTCTTGATGGTTAGGTGTCTTTTGTTGTTTAAGTTGTCATGGTGTTGGAAGTTGTACTCTCTGATGGTTTAAGAGTCAATGAATTGCTCAAACTTCATGTTTCAAGGAAGGCTAGTTCATATTGTTAATTAATTATCATCTTTCTAGTTATTCCATTTCTATGCCTAGTTTATGTTTACTTTCCTTAGACATTGATGACAATGCCTCTCATTAAGTATGGGAAAGGATAAACTATGTTTACCAAAAGTCTTCCACTTAAGCTATTTGTTCTCAAGTTAAAAGTTTAATAAGTAGATTGTAAATTTCGCATAGTAGTACTAGATTTTGTGCATAACTATTTCTTGTGGACTTAGTGTACATGATTAATATTATAGGATAAAATCTAAGTGAAACAAACTTACTTGCTATTTAATGAATGAATTTAGAGCTTAGAAGTGAATTGGAGTCTTTAGTTCAAAACTAATTGATTGTGCTTCTAAATTTTCTAAGTAGTATATCTGCTTTTTAATTGCCTTTGGAGTTCATTTAATCATGAGTGAGAAGGGCAAATGAAGTAGTTCACTCGTTGATACTTCTTGAGAATCTCTTCAAATTAAAGTATAGTGTTTAAGGACTGAATTAGTAAAGGCAGGCCTTGGTCCTTTAAAACAGCAAAGTTTGACCCTGCTACTAATGAAGTCATTATACTATTGCAATAAGAATCTATAAGGATCAAGTTAACAAGAGTAGGCTTTGGATCCTTAGAAGAGTGAAGTTTGATTCTACTGTTGATCTTTGTCTTTATAACCAAGTTAGTAAGGGTAGGCTTCGGTCCCTCAGATGAGCGAAGTTTGACTCCATTGCTGACCTTTGGCATTCTTACTTTTATTATAATATATATATATGTATATATATAATATATAAAGATGAAGAAAGAAAAATGTGAATGCATTGCATAAGTTGTTCTTAGAGAGATTCCATAAAAGAAGTAAAAATAGAAGGGAAAGATATATGCAATATACTTTTCTTTTAGATTAGTGTTCTTAAGAAGTAATTGAAGGGTTTTTATACACTTAAGGAAGTAGATGAGGTATAACCAATTTTCGTTGATCTATTTAGCTTTGTGTTAACTTTGGACCTATGAAAGCTTTTATTAAATAGTAAGGGTTAAGTGTGTTTTACTTTGACTAGTTTTGAAATATTGTTTTTTGTGTTCTAAGAATACAATGGGGTATATATAAAGTTAAGCCATTAGGGATGCTTTGTCAAATATGCAATTGATTGTTTTAAGTATTTTCTTGAGGATAAGTAAAGTTTAAGTGTGGGGAAGTTTAATAAGCGTAAATTATTCTAAACTTTCAATGTATGCTTAGGCATAAAATTGATTGTAATTATGATTTAATTGTTAAGTTTTGGTACTTAATTGTATACAATATTAATTTTAGGTAAATCACAAGTAAAGAGATGAAATATACATAAGAACAATGACTTTTAAGTCAATTACGGCTGTGAGGAGAAGAAAACATTAAAGTAGTATCAAGATTTACTCAATCACAAGCATGATAAAGAAGAAATGAAAAGACCAGCACTGATCATGCCCTCAATTATGGGAGTGATTAAGGAAGTATTGATGATCCCCCTATCAATCATGGCTATGATTACAAAGCAAGAGTGCAATCACTCCCTCAATCACGGGCATGATGAGATGTAATTAAATGAAAAGGAGTTCACAGCATTCATCACGGCCATGACTGGTGAAGAATATTATTTTCCCAAACTATCACTCCCCGAGTTACAAGCGTAATGGAAGGGGCATAACTGTTCTTTTCAACTTTTTCACATAAACCAGTATGTGGAAAACATTAGGTGATGCCTTGAAGAGGTAGATTCGAGTCCTTTGATAGGAAGAATATAAATATACTGTAGCTTTTGGAGAGAAAGAGAGGGAGGACATAATTTAGAACATCAATTCATGAACAAACACCTACTCATCCACGTTTGTACCATTGTGTTCCTATTGACAGTAAAGTTTGTTCAAGTGTTGTATCATATATTTCTTAGAATGACTCGAGAGGGCTGACTGGATTCATTGTTTGCATGTTGTAAAGATTTCTACAGTGAATTTCAAACGGGCTTATATTTCTTACATGTCTTATGTGAATTTCATTGTTATATCTACATTGTATTAATATACTTTGTTATTTCATTATGTGTGAGTATTAAGTTAGGACTTACTACATTACTTAGTACGATCATATGCATGGAATAGTAGTTTCTTGATAACTGTTAGTTCTGATGAATTGCAGTTAATGAATTTATTAAATAGAGTTGTCTCTCAACATATTCTATTGAATAGATCTGGTTTATTGGAACAACTTACTCCTAATATTAGAGATATTATTAGGTAAGTTTCTATATCCTTAAAAGAATCGATACATTAACATAACATTAATGCAATCCAAATTAGCTATTAATTAGGAAGTGATTCTAATGGATACAATTAGGATTAAAAGTAAGTAGTTTTGAAAAGAATGATTACATATTGTAATTATCCATAGATAACAAGTATTAGGATAAAAAAAAAAGTATTTTGGTAATATTGTGCTAAGTGGTGAAACAAGTCTGCATGTTAAGTGTGTTGCTAGTAATTGTTTTGTAACCATTGTATTAGTGGCATTAGTTTATTAATTAGTGTAGTTTAGTTAACAATTTGGAGTTTTAATAATTAATCACTTGATAAATTGGATTGCTAAATAATAGGAAGAATAATAAGTACTAATGTTTGAATCCTTTCCCTAGTGGAGACGACCTTATACTCATCCGTGCTATAAAACGATAGCTACACTTACCTATTGAACTAAGTTAGGGATAGAATATAGGAATTTAATTTGTAAAATTCAGAAGCTTTATTTAAAGGCAATCAAGTATATGTTAGCTAGGAAAATCATGAGGATGGGTTATTTTTAGATAATGATGGAATCAGACTATATCAAGCACGTAAGGCATTGCCACTTATGTCAGGTATATATTGATGAAATTAATGCTTCTCCTTAAGAATTACATATGTTGTTAGCTCTTTGGCCTTTCTCAATGTAGGGGATAGATATGATTGGTCTACTTTTGACAAGGGCTTCAAATAAGCATAGATTCATTTTAGTAGCGATTGACTATTTTACTAAGTAAGTGGAAGCAGCGTCATATGCTATGAGGACTAAAGGAGACATTATTGCTATATATGGTGCACTTGAGTCTACTATTACGAACGACGGGTGAAATTTGAACAACAAGCCAATGGATGAAGTATGCAATGAATTTAAGATCAATTACAGAAACTCGACTCCATACTGGCCTCAAATGAATGGGGCAATTGAAGCTACTAATAACAATGTCAAGAGAATCATTGAGAAGATGGCAATCACTTATAAAGACTAGCATGAGATGCTTCCCTTTGCACTCATAATATACAGAACCTTAGTCAGAACCTCTATAAGTTTAATACCTTATTCATTGGTATATGGAACTAAAGCAGTACTATTGGTGAATGTAAAAATACCTTTGTTTCAAGTGCTAGTAGAAATTCAACTCGATGAAGTAGAGCAGGTGACGAAGCGAGTGGAGCATTTGAAACCCTTAGATGAAAGGAGGCTTGCAATAGTATGTCATGGTCAATGTTACTAACAGAGGATAATTTGAACATTTAATAAGAATGTGTGCTCAAGGTACCTTAAGGAAAGAGATTTTGTGTTGAAGAAAGTACTGTAAAATGTAAACGACCCTAAGGGGAAATTTGCTCCAAATTATGAAGGCCCTTATGTAGGAAAGAGGGTATTGTCAGGAGATACATTAGTGTTGACGGAAATGAATGGTCCACAGTTAAGAGGACTTATGAATTCAAATGTTGTTAAATTGTATTATCCATGAAATGTTGAGTTCAATAAAGATTCAAATTTTTCTTGAGAATTGTTTATTGTTAATCTTTCATTGTTTTCAAGAAAAGTTGATATCCATGAATGCTCTTGGATTCGAATGGTCATTGACTAACAAACACTTCACCAACAAATCCTTATATACCGTTTCTTAGCCCTACACACTTAAACACCAAACATTTGCCAATGAATTTTAAATTACCAAATAAATTGAAGTCAAATGCTCTTGATGATTTAATCTGATTTGTTCAAAAAGAGATTTATTTTTCAAGAATCATAAAGGTGGAAATTGAGACCTGATGGCAACAAAAGCAGGGTCAAGACATGAGCATGGTGTGGCTAAAAGACTGATCATCTAAATTCATGATTGGATCCCATAAGTGAAGAAGACCATATTCCAAGAAAAAGCACAATACTGACAAAGTACCGTAGTGATGTTTTGATATCTAAATGAGTGAATATCAGGAGTTGATACTAGGTATGCTGATTGGTTGCTACTTGCAAAATTTCCATTCTTAAGTAAAATAATCTTAAGGTTTTTACTAAGGACATTTAAGAGAATTGAGAAGTTTTTGTTTGAAAATCTTGAAGAAATCTATCCACTTTGGATCATCCATCAAACCAAAATAAGTCAATTGACCCCCATTTGTTTTGCCTTATCCTTTTAAGATAGGCCTCTTAATTTTTTTCCTTATCCCTTCAAGATAGGCCCCCTTAATCTTTTCTCCTGTTCTTTCAAAATAGGCCCCCTTAATCTTTTTCCCTATCCTTTTAAGATAGGCTACCAAATCTTTTTCCTATCATTTTAAGATAGGCACCTTAATCTTTTGCCCTATCCTTTCAAAATGGGTATCTTAATCTTTTTCCTTATCCTTTCAATATAAACCTCGTAATCTTTTGCCCTATCCTTTCTATTCCTTTACCTGTCCTTTTAAGATGGGCCTCTTATTCCTTTGCCCCATCCTTTCAAGACTAGCCTCTTATTCCTTCGCTTCATCCTTTCAAGACAAGCCTCTTATTCCTTTGCCACGTCCTTTCAAGATGATCTATTTATTCTTCGCATTGATTGTTCAAGCTGATATCCTCTTACCTCATCCATTTAAGATGAGATATTGCCTAATTGACCATTTAAGATAGTAATCTTCATCTTATCAATTCAAAACAGGATTCAGCAAAAATGGGTATCTCTTTTGTCTTTGTAATGAAGTTTAAATCAAATTTCACTACAAAGAGAGGCAAATATAGATACCTTATTTTTACTACCTTTATGATTCTTTTCTTATTAGGCTAGATTTAAAAAATAAAAAATAATAAAAATGAAGATTGAATAAACAATAAAATAATATTAATAAATGAAAATTGAAAAAAATAAAAGAAATATTATAAAGTGTTAAGTCGAGCCAGTCATTTAGGATTAGGGTTAGATTACAATAAAACATATACATGCAATTTAGTGAATTTAGAGTCTTTTAGGCTTTGTTGGAAAAATACAATTTAAGAAAAGTAAAGTCACATTTGAACTCATGAATGTAGACCTTAGCCTAATTTTTAATGTTTTAAATAGGTTAAAAAGGACTCCTAATTTATTAAATGAGCTATGGGTTATGGTAAATTAAGTTGGGTCAAGTCCGGCCCAAGATAGAAATCCCAAAGAAAATATGAGGTTTCTAAAAACTTGATCTTGAAAATGGATTGGATTAAATCTTAAATGAACTTAACAAATCTAAATCGGGTATTTTCGTATCTTATAAATATTAGATTTGTTAATACAATGCTCAATACCTTTGATAGGGGGTAATCCCTTTGGTAGCTAGTTAGGAAATATGTTTGCATATTCTTAGAGCATGGCTTGCACATTGATTAGTAAAGTTCCATCCTCTTTTAACTCAACTAGTGATGGATTGAAAATCATAAGACCTATTACCTATGCCTAACTAAGAGGCTTAGAAGGACTTGTTAAGAAAACTCAAGTACCTCAGCTCGACCTCAACGAGCTTCAATATCAAGATGGCCATTTATTGAACTCTTTGAGTGCCTAACTCAGATGTACTCTACTCTGCTCAGTCCATTATCTACGTACCAACCAACTAAGTGTCGAAGTTAAGGTTGTTAGCTACTAAGATCTCTTATCCTACCCTATTGAGCTACTACCACATTCAATTATAGCCTTCAATATAGCTCAACAATAGCAATCCTAATGCCAGCTTAGTTTGAAAACATTACCCCAAGGTTCTATAGCGCAAACCTACTAACAAGTTGCCATCTATCCTTACTTTTCTAACTTTTTTGTCATATTTACCCCTTCTTGTTGTACTAGGAATCTTCTTAACACATTGTCTTTTATGTTATTTCAATTATTGTATTGTTGCCCTAAGAGATTTATTATAAATAGTCCATCATTAGTAGCTGTAGACAACTTAATCAATTTAAAGAACCCAATATTCCCTCATTTCCCCTATTCTTATGAGATACCCTTTCCGAGCAAGAACCTTTACACTCTTATCTAATCTTCTTGAGTAACTCAAAATTAGTAGAGAATGGACCACAGTATTAGCTTATGCATCATATCAAGCAAATTACTAAGTCATGCGATATCTAATAAGCAACTTCACGAAAGCTACTGTATGTTGCCATCTCCATCTTCTCTTTCTTCAATATTTCGAAGGACCCATAGGTCATCCTCTCTTTGGTACGCCTTAGTGATTAACTCAGCTTCTAGGTGCATCATATAATGTTGGTATCCGAGCTTGAGGTTATGACTAAAATCTAAGTATTGTAGTAGTTTCTTCTTGTTACAGTTGTATGTTATGTTATACTCTGTTTCTCTAGTAGAAAAATATAGCAAGTTCTAAAGACATCGTGTATTATCGTATTATCAAAGTTGTGTGAAAACTTTTGTTAAGTAGTGGACTTCTTGAAATCTTATATTGAGAATATTGGAACTAAGTGTTTAAGGAGAGATTAATGATGGTTAAAGTGATGCTTATGGTCATACCCATGTTACCTAACAGACCCCACAAACTTCTGACAAGCAATTGCAAGACCTTGCTACTATTGTAGCTAACCTAACTATAAGCTAAATTTGTCATACTGTTCTTAAGAGAGAGTTGATGAATGAGGCTAAGATGTAAGAGACCGGCTGAGAAGACAAGTAGCTGAGCATAGAGCACCAAAAGCTATTAAAGTGAACCTAACTCCACCCAACATGCTGAGAGGTTTGCAAGGAGGTGACTTGAGTTAGATGAAGTTGAAAAGTATGGCAAGGAGGAAGAATAGTATGACAAATTCAAAGAGTGCAAGCTTTGCATTCCCAAGGGAGCTAAATACCTTAAAGCGTAGATTTTGAGCATTAATGGGTTTGGTAATGCTGATGACTACCTAGACTAAGAGGAGAAGATATTTGACTTCTACAGTTATGAAGACTTAGTGCGTATTTGCATAGTAGCTTTAGCATTTTCTTGGCGTACAATAATGTTGAGGAAGAAATTAAAAAATGTACAACAACAAGCCTAGCATGAAATCAAAACTTTGAATGAGATGAAAAGAGTTTTGAGGAGTAGATTTATGCTAGAACATTATGAGCAAGATACCTTCCAATGTCTTTAGGAACTGAAGTAGGGTAGCTAATATGTGGATGGGTATGTATGAATGTTCTAATTGCTAATGATCTGCTATGATGTTAATAAGCCGAAAGCATGGATAGTAGCTAGGTTCATTTCTAAACTAAGATTCAAGATTACTAATCTAATGGTGGTGCAAAGGCTCAAAAATCTAGATGAGACCATCTGAGCGGCACAAAGGATTGAAAGATAGAGGTAAAATCAGCTAAGCCAAGCATATAGTAGCTACCTAACTTATCAGGCAGAATTGTTATGTCGAGCTGACCTAGACTTAACTAATCTCAATACAACTCAAAGATTGAACATTGAGGTCAAATGCTGAGTAGACCTAATGATGGTTAAGGTATGGCTAGAGTTAAGGACCTTGAAGTTAAGAAGGACACTAGTTAAAGCTTAGGATGGAAGACTTAAGAGATCAAGTGTTTCAAGTGCCTTGGGTTTAGATACATGGCCAATCAATGCTTAAGTTGACATATCATGACCATTAAGGAAGATAAGCCTTAGTTTAAAGTAGAAAGCGCTTGTGAAGGTAAGAAGGAGGGGGAAGCTAAATACTATTTTGATGAGCTCTTAAAAGACTCTAAGGCCCTTACTTAACCCTAGCAAGGGGAGCAATACCTTAATATGGTTGTTTGAAGAGTTCTTAGTACAAGCGTTGTAAGGGAGGATAAGTAGTAAGAGAACCTCTTCTACACTAATTATTGAGTCAGTAGGAACATATGTGCTTTAATCATTGATGGGAGAAGTTGTACCAACATTGTAGCATAAGGAGAGCTGAAGTCCTTGAAGTTACTGACCTATGCTCCCTACAAACCTTATTAGATCCATTGGCTAAAGGAGAAAGGTAGACTCTAGGTTACTAAACCATTGAAGGTGACGATCTTCATTGAGGAAAGGATAAGGATGAGATATTGTGTGATGTTTTGCAAATGTGCACTTTGCACATATTGTTAGGCCGACCATTACTTTTTTCCCATAAAGTATAACACGATGAATATATGAACACCTACATGTTCTAGAGAGATGGAAAGAGAATTATACTAACCTCAATGTGCCCAAAAGATGTCCAAGAATCACAAGAGAAGATTTCTAGATCATTGCAAAGGAAATCCTTAGTAATTTCCCTAGCTCGATTTTCTAGGGACATCAAGAAGGAAGAGTTTGTATTCCTACTAGTTAGAAGACTACTTAAGCTAAAGGAAGCTGGAGCATTACTAGCTTTGGTGTAGAATTTGCTCCAACAATATGCTGACTTGTTTCTAGCTAAGCTATCGAGGGAATTACCCTCTATTCGAGATATAAAGCATTGCATTAACCTCTATAGAGGGCTAAATCTAACTCATAGGCTTTAAGCCTAATAACAAAAATGAATTTGACTCTATGGGCTAAGGTGACAGCGCCTAGAGAGTCAAGACCATGAAATTTGAGATGATTAAGAGAGATTTAGTATAGTAAGCTTAGAGTAGGGTGTATTAGATTGGTTTGCCTAGTTTAACCTTTCTTAGTTTAGCTCACATTATAAGATAATAAAGCCCTTTTATTTGCTTCTAAACTCATGAAAAGAAAAGCCTACTTGATTTCCATTTATATAAGGCTTCAGTCCTAGTTATCGATCAATATCATGATCCAATGAACCGAATTCACCTACCATCTCCTATAAAAACACCCTTCACTTCCTCATTAGGAAAAAAGACAAATTATAACTAATGCTATTGCTCTAATGGAATCTTGTCTCAAAGATTAAACACTCGAACATCCTAAGAATACTACAACATTTTTCATCCATTGTAGAGTTTGATGCCATTGTACTCCTCTACCTATCACGTGATGTAATAGAGCCTACCATGACTACTTCCTCCTCCTCTTCCTCCTCATCCTAACTCACTTGATCATCTCATATATGTAGTTCAAGTTATTTCCTTAGTCACATGCAGCGCGGTTCTATACATAGCATGCACGTAGCCTCTTATAATTTGAATCTACACACATTTCTTGGTGACTTCATTGGGGACGAAAGATTTGACACTCATGTCATGGTATCTCTACGAAGAAGACCTACTGATCCTATGGATAGCAATGATCAAGAGAAAGATGGTACTACTGATACCAATAGTCAAAATCCACCCCTAATAGGAGGTACAAATCAAGGATATGGTACTCAAGAAGTTATTCTCGATAATGTACTACTAGTGTAGAGCTATAACAAACCAATCAAAGTTTGAGCCTCAAAGCAATGGTTACCCAATGTATACTTATTTTAGCTGCTTTTGCTAATATGCAACAAGGGACAACTACTATGGGTTCCTCTAATGTGATGTAACAATATATTACATAAGCTTCTCAACCACTTAATCGCTCGATTACTAGTGAGCAAGATGCTCCTAGAGTTGAGGAGTAGCCTCTTAAAGTAGAACCTATACCTACATAGCATATCTTGCTTGAAATGATGAATAAGGGAATTCAAATAGGAGGCTCGTCATCTTCACGTGTCACTCCAAATGTGATAATTGTTGAATTTGTGCACCTTACCCCAATGAATTCAGCTTCGTCAAATTCTATGCTTGTGAATTTCACTAACCTTACTCTTACGATGCCTATAAGGATAGAAACATCGACTTAAAGGGCTTCATATGTAACTAAAGAGGATTTGGATGTATACATTAGAGAATTATATGTAAAATCCACATTAGTTCTGTTAGAAGTGAAGCTCCCATACCATTCACACATTGCCATCAAGTCATATCTAAAGGACTGTATGAGTCCAAAGTTCATGTTTTTTAATGGAAAGAAGGGGAGCTCTAAAGAAACTTGTTGAAGGTTATTAAGACCTAAGAATTCTTTGGGTTAGATGATGATCTGAAATTGAAGGAATTCTCAAAATCCCTCATAGAAGAGCCTATACTTTATATGTCAAGCTCTTACCAAGATCAGTCAATTCATGGGCTAGACTGTGTAAGGTGTTTCTAGAAAAATTCTTCTCTATTGAAGAAAAGGTAACTCTCATCAACATGGGACAAATTTGTCAGAGGTCTAAGGAGGATCTCATGGATTATATTGAGTGGTTCAAAGAACACTTTTTTTTTATATACAATACATTTATGATGAGAGTGAACTAGTTAAGAATTGTATTCAAGGGATGTTCCCTGAGTACGCGATTTTTCTTGAGAACCTGTTGTTAGCTTTTTTTTGTAGCGTTAGTTGAGAATACACCAAGGACCAATAATTCGATAGCTCGACAAAGGAATGAAGTTGGAAGGTTCAATAAGCATACTTCGTCTATGAATGCTGCTTAAGGTGTAAACCCCGCGAATTTAGCTTTCTAAGTATAGAAACAAACGTCCAAACTGTAGATGATTTCCCTAACTTAACAGAGCCAGTGAGATTTAAAACCGATTAAAATCTCAATCCAAAACCTAAAGTGGATACGAAAAACCTCAAATCATCAATTGAGCCCCTAACTGCATATGAAGACCCTAAAACCTCGAATCTCATCAAAACCCTAAGATGACAATCGAAGATTTAATCGCGTAAGAATATATGAAACCCTAAATGTGTAAAAAACATTAGAGATTGTGCCCTAAAGTAATAAAAACCCTAAAACTATAATTTTAAGGATATAAAAGCACTAATTCACCATAATTTACCCTAAAACACTAAATGATAATATATCCTCCATATTTTGCTATTTCATCGGTAAACGACTAAAGATAACCCTCAATTATGCATAAACATTTAAAATACTTAAGTAATCCCTTAGAAACTAAGATAATGAATCATAGATTACATTTATTTCTTAAGTATATGATTAAGATAGTATTACATAGAGTTTGGGATATAGCTGAAGATTTAGCTAAATGTAGTAAACCTTGATATCCTAATTAGTATTTTTCATACTAGTTACACTAAGTAGTTTACCAAATAATGTTTATAGGTTATAAATACTTAAAGTAAGATCTCATCATCTACTCTTACTAATCAATTCACCAAATACCTCATTTCTTCTCATTTCCTTCATTTTTCCCTTAATTTCCCTTAATTACTATATTATGTGCACAAAATTACACATACTTAAGGAAAGTTGACCAAGTCAACACATGTTGACCAAAGTCAAAGGGTTGACCAAGTCAACACATGTTGACTAAAGTCAATACTTTGAAAAGTCAACAAAAGACTAAAAGATAAAGAAAATATCTACTCCTTCATGATGGCTTCTCTTATCTTTTCTTTTGATTTTTCTCTTCTCTTTCTCCTCAATTGTTGCCGTCCACTTATTCTTCAACTTGACCCCACCATTTGTTCTCTTCCATTATGGCAACAAAACCAAAGAAACAAACCAAAAATCCTCCTCCATTGCCGTGAGCTTCCATCTTCCATTTCACCTTCAACATCTTCCTTTTTGTCTCCTTAATTCCAACATAAGCAAAGGTATGTATCTAAGTTACTTTATCTTGTTTTATCTTCTTCATTAGTTAGTTAATTAGGTAGATTAGATAAGTAGTTATGTGTTTAGTGTTGTCTTGAAGAAGAGGGAACAAAGTTCCCATCTTTAAGTGTAGGAATTAGGAATTATGAAGAAGAAGAAAGGAAGACATGAGTATATGCTCATAAGTATGTGCACATAAGGGAATACTAAAAGAACACAAGTATGTGAACTTTTGTACATGAGTATTTACCATGTACATAACCTAAATGAAGACCACATTTAACTATACATACCTATACTACACTAAATACATACATAGAAACACAAAAGGATGAAATTGGGAAGATTTTCTTAAGAGAAGATTAGGCATACGAATTTTTGTATAAAAATACGTATCCAACCGTATAGGTATATGAGTAGGTATACACGTATAAATACGGTATAAGTCTAAGTATATGTATAAGTATAAGTATTTATATATGTATAAGGTATATGTACATAAGCATAAGAGGGGAAGTGAAATGTACATAAGACATGTACATATGACATAAGCATGAGGAGAGGCTTATGTAATCACATAATGAGGTAAGTGATGAGGTAAGCACGTGATGACATAAGCCATGACATAAGCAAGTAATGATGTAAGCAATGACATAAGCAAATGATGATGTAAGCTATGACATAAGCAAATGATGACCTATGAGAAAATAAGAAGAGTGTATAATAACTAGGTACCTAAATTAGTAAATCTTAAGACACCTTCTAAATAGGATTATACTTAATTAAGTACATGAATTAGTAATAGCAAAGTAAAATTCTCTAAGTATAAGAATTTAAGGGTTAACTAAATCATTAAGTATAAATAAAGGATCTAAATATGAGTAATAAGAATTCTTAAGTTTTCATAATTAAAATTTCAATAAATTTAGCCCATATCATAAAACACGGGTCTTAATGTCTAAAACGGACATCAACGTGTGAACGTGCGTCCGAAAACGATAAAAAACGACTATAAAGTCGTAAATATTGAAAATAGAATGAAAAAGTTACGTACGATTAGCAATTAGGTTTAATTGAATAAAGGCTGATAATAATCTAAGTAGAATTAGGTAGATAGATATCTATAACCACTAGTTGAGTCAACTACATATTATCCCTATTATCTCGTAATGATTAGGTGATCCCGACAAGAGCGAGGATCTCCCGATCGGTTATTACGACTAAAGCGAGTCGTCATGGTTAAGTGAGTACTCCCGATGACTCTATACTTGTTTGTGCTTGTAGTTAGTGTACTTAAATTGAATATCAATAACTTTATGCATGGGGTTTCGGGATATGCGTGTGCTTGATATTGATTGATTGTTATAAGAAATATTGTTAAATACGATAATTGATGATTTGATGGTATGATTGATTTTTATATGATTTGGATTGTTTGCTGATATTGATTGATCGCCTCATAATCTGACCTAATTATATTTGGCTTATCTTAAATTAAAAGGGTCATGCATTATCCATGCATCGCATTACTTATTCTGGCCGTCACTTCATGCGGTTGGTAATGAAAGGCCTTGGAGAGATGGATTCCCACATGATTTGATTAGTATCGTGTAGGAGCATAGGTACAACAAGACCCTACCCTTGGCTCGCGGGTTCTATTGGCGCTGGAGACGCTAACCGTGGGTGGCTGGGGGTCGCGTCTAGAGACCACAGCTGTAAGGTGTGAGTGTAGACTGCGTGGGCCACCTCACCGCTAGGCTTGGGACTTTGTGAACTATTGGATTTTTGGAAACGAAAATGTGTTTTTGTGAAATACGGAGTTCTAAGTTATGGGTAAAAATCCAGGTACTAGAGCCCGGTTGTGATTGGTGTCGATGAATCTCCAACCCTTATCTCGAAGGGCGTTAAAATCCGATATTATATGCAGTACCGATCAATTGCATATATTGTTTGGCATTCTGCGTGTACATGCATTCATATGGTTGTAATAATTTGTTTGATAACTTGTTTGCCAGTATGGTATGAGGGATAGCTCACTAAGCTCTTGTAGCTTATTCCCCAATAGTCTTTCTTTTGTAGGTTTACATACAATGGGATTGGGATAAGTCTCGAGTGCTGAAGGTGAGATGAAGATATGTACATTAGTGTTAGGATTAGTTGAGATTTTTATAGGTGATACATAAACAGTCTTTGTAGAAAATATTCACATGTTAAAATTTAATATAATTTAATTCTACTTGCAGTTTTATAATGTTGGCATATCCTGTCTTATTATTTGGTAGGGGATACCGATTCTCTACGGTTCTGAGGAACTGTGGGATATCGGACATCCATAGTTATTTATAATTATATATTATGTCATGTTACAATAAAATAATTACTTGAAAATCATTGATTTTAGTGATTTATAATTTAGAGTCTTGCAATTTTTGACTTGCAAGACGATTTTCATATAATGGGTGCACACATGTTATGAAAATTTTAGGTAATCCTGTTAGGCCCCCTTTAGGGTCTTGACATAAGGTGAATCACAAAATGAAACAAAGAAACCTAGAAATGATAAGTCCTATGACTTTAAGCCTACATTGACATATCCTTGCCGATTGGCCAAGGTACATCAAATGTTAGATTAGTAGCTACGTAATGCAAATCTTAAGCTCCTAAGGGTTGAATGGCTCCCTACAAATAAAGAGAAGAGTGATCCTAAGCACTGTAGATTTCACCAGAGTATTAGTCATCCAACTAAAAATTGTTTTACTTTAAAGAGAATATTCAACGAACAGGTTGTGTGTTGAGAGTTAATTATAGATAGCAACAAATTTAGGAATAATCCACTTCCAACTCATAATGATGAGAGAGATATTGCCAATGCCATTAGCCATGACGCCTCTACGATTGAAGTGGTGGACATATAGCCCTAAGGGAGTAAGGGAAAGTCCATGGAAACTCACAATGATGAGTATTTGCCTTTTGTCACAGCATTATTGAAGACTATGAACTTTAGAAACTTTTTCGACTTGCTAGGATTGATGAAAACACTAGGTTTACAGTAGCAATTACACTTACACAAATCTCTAAAGGTTAATATACGCAGTATAGTGTAGCAAAACTTATAAAGAGAATGGGTAGGGCACATGGGAACGCCATCTTATCATCGAAGTAGATATGTGTGTGAAAAGCTCTAACCATAATCGTCCATTATATAAAGAGGGTGTTCTTAATGGCTATCTAGTTGAAAGAACATTCATTGACAATGGTTCCTCTATGAATATAATGTCGATGAATACTTTCAAAGCCGTAGGGATTGATGCCTGGCACTTGATTAGATAACCCATATCGATAAATGGCTTTAATTACGTCCTTATGGACTCTGTTGTGTATGTTAATGTTGATCTTAAAGTTAGGCTTATCCATGGCACCACCACTTGTCATATGATTGATGTACCCAAGCAATATCATTTTCTTATGAGTAGAAAGTGGCTGCATGATCACAATTTAGTTCCTTTAATGTTACATCAGTATATCAAAGGGCACTAGAATGGGAAAGATGTGTTTAATCTAGCGACGAAGAATCCTTTTGAACAACACAAGTCACATTTTACTGAATCAGGGGTTCTTTGATGAATTTGCTGAAGATAGGAAAACAGACATAGCTAAGCTGTCTAGTGTTCCCTTACCCATATGGGAGGAAGCTTAGGAGGACCGACAAAAGAAGAGAAGGATGCATAGAAGTTGTTAGGGTAGGAAGAAGAACAAGCAATCTAATAGGATTGAAAGTTTCATTAGATAGGATGGATAATGTGTGTATCGCTTATGATGGTTTAAGGGAATTGAGAGAGTGTACCTCTCCTCTTTAGATCCATTACCAGTGCAAGAAGTCTAGATTACTCCATAGCAATTATAAGATCAAATGAAGCCTTAGGATAAGGAAATAAAAGAATTGGACCTAAAGCAATGAGGAGAATCGCAATAGCCAATCTTCATAAGTAAGAGTCTCCAGTAAGAAATAAAGGTTCATATTATTGAGTTGCTGAAAGAATACAAGGACGTGTTTGCATGGACTTACAAAGAGATGTATAGATTAGATCCCAACCTTATAGTGCAAAGACTAAATATTTCTCTAACAACTCTACTTATAAAGTAAAGACAAAGAGTTTTCCATCTTAAGATTGAAGTGCAAATCAAGTAGGAGGTAGAGAAATTGTTACGAGCTAGTTTTATAAGGCTAATTGAACATCTTACTTGGCTTGCTAATATTGTTTTTGTAAGAAAGAAGAATGAACAGATAAGAGTATGCATAGATTTTTGAGATCTAAACAAGGCTTGTCTAAAGGATGATTTTCCTTTACCTAATGTTTATACTTTGGTAGATGCAACTACAGGTCATAAGCTATTTTCATTTATAGATAGCCTTAGTAGATATAATCAAATTAAGATGGTGATAGGGGATGTAGAGCGTATAGCTTCTTGTACACCAGTTGGAGACATTTATTACATTGTTATGCCATTCTGACTTAAGAACGCAGGTGCCACATATCAAAGCACAATGACCACTCTATTTCATGCTATGATGCATGATTGTATGGAGGATTATGTTGATGACATAGTCATTAATGCTAAACGAGCATCTAATCATCTGGTTCATTTACAAAGGGTCATTGAATGATGTTGGCTATATAAGCTTCACATGAACCCTCTTAAGTATGTTTTTCATGTGTCTTCATGGAAGTTTCTTAGCTTTGTTATGCATAAAAAAGGAATTAATGTTGACCTTGTAAAAGTGCAAGCTATAGGATCAATGCTATCTACCACCACCTTAAAGGAATTAAAAACCTTTATGGGAAAGGTCTCATACATCAAAAGGTTTAAACTGATACATGTAGAAATTTCATATCCATTACATCAACTTTTGAATCCATGAAGAAGTGATTCAGAAGATTAAGACAATCCTGATTTCTCTATAGACTATGACTATGCCTATCAAAGGAAAGCCTTTGGTCTTGTATCTTACTTCTATTGATAGATCTATTAGAGCCTTGCTTATGCGAGAAGTAGATGATCAAGAGTAACTTATATGCTATTTGAGTTGAACCCTTTAAGGGAGCAAAGTCAATTACCTAGTTTACAAGAAGCATTGTCTCACGCTGGTATTTGCCATGTAGATACTACAGCACTACTTTCTCACATAGGATCCATCTGATGACTCGATTTGATCCAATGAAGTACTTATTGTCTCGACTAGCTTTGTCATGACAAGTAGCAAAATGCTTGCTTCTCCTTAAAATGTTTCATATTCTAGTACAATCCCTTAAAGTTGCTAAGTTACAAGCTTTGGCTAATCACTTAGCACATTTCCTAAACTTGCAAAAGGGATCAAGTATGGATACTATACTAGTTGAGTTTCATGAGGATTCATTGATGGTTGAAATAGAAGGAGAATGGATATTACAATTTGATGGCTCAAGAGGAAATTAAGGTTGGGGAGCAAGAATTGTATTGATGTCACTTAAGGGTCATAAGGTACCACTAGCATTCAAAATTGATTTTTGATGCATTAATAACGAAGCCAAATACAAAGCATTGTTACTTAGTTTATTATTGGCACAAGAAGTCAAGGCATGCAATTTATGTATTCAAGGCAACTCAAACTTGATCATTAAACAAGCTACAAGTGAATTTGGATTGAAGGAACTTACGCTAGTGCCTTACATGCCTGTAGTGTAGGCTTTTGTCAGAAAGATCAACTCTATGTGATACGAGCACACAACATGATCTACAAATCAATATGCTAATGCATTAGCCACTTTGGCATCTAAGATTCCAGTTCAAGATATAAGTGATGGTGTAAATGTTTCAGTAGTTAAGAAATCTATCCTATGTACAGCATTGAATTTCCTTGAAGAAGTTGAAGAGGCATAGAATAATTGGTGCTTTTCACTTATGGAACAATTAGCGTATCTTATTGTAGCTTCTGTTTCAACCTAAAAGAACTTTATCAAAATAAAGGCATGTTGAATTATAAGGGTCTACAAGGTATATTGTCCCGTTGCATTAGATTGAAAGAGGCTTGCCTCAAATTAGACAAATATCACTAGATTTGTTGTAGAGAAGAAGGGCCATCGCTATATTGTCGTACTCAATATGTAAGTTATTTTTGGCATTTGTTGGTGAAGGATACACTCTAAGTTCAACTACATTATCCTAAATGTTCCAAGTTACCTGATCAAGGTGAATGTAATTTTGTATCTAATGTGAGAGACTAGAGGCATCTGTACATTAATTACTTAGAAAATAATGTGTTACCCATAAATAGTATGGACACCAAACTTGTAAAGTGTAAGGTCAGGAAATTTCTCGTGCACGAAGGTAAACTTTATAAGATGTCATTCATGGGGAAACCCTTAAAATGCATTGCTCCTCTTAAAATAGAAACAATTTTGGTCGAAGTATACAGTGGAGAATGTAGAGAACATCAAGGAGGAAGAAAGCTGTATTATTATTTACTTGATAAGAGGTATTATTAGCCTACAATGGAGGCATACACTTTCAATTTCACCAATAGGTATGTCGTTTACCAACAACATGGTGATGCTATCTATGCCCTCACAATTACACTTTACAATGTCTTGATTCCATGGTCTTTTTTATGCTTAGGCTTTTGATCTCATTGGACCTATACTTCCTCCATCAAAGAGATACATTTAGATCTTGGTTAGCATAGAGTTCTTTATGACATGTGTGGATGCAATTCCTCTTAAGAAAGCAATAAGACTGACTATTACAAGTTTTATAAAGGAGAACATTATATGTAGGTTCAAGAACTCGAAGCACATTCTATTTGACAACAGTACTCCTTTCATTAATTCTCATGTTCGTCAATTACTAGCTTCCTACAATATCAATCATGTCAAGTCCACGCCTTATTACCCAAAAGGGAATAAGCATGCTGAGGCAATGAACAAAAGCTTATTGAAAGTTCTTAGTCGTATGGTACACAACAATCATAAGGAATGGCTCGATAAGCTACCATTGCCACTTTGGGCTTATTGGACATCAAAATGAAGGCCAACGAAAGGGACTCCCTTTTTGTTAGTATACAGACCTAAGACAGTAGTTCCAATAAAGGTTTTGATCCCATCTACCAAATTGGCTATAAACGTTGAGCTTAAGCTCGATATATTACAAATGATAGATTTGGAAGTGTTAGACAAGAGGCATGACTCCACCAAGTGTAGTCTCATTAACTATCAACATAGACTTGGAGCGGCTTATGATCAACTAGTAAAAAAGAGATCATTTCAATATAGCCATATTGTACTTTGTGTAACCGAGTATGCGTGTCAAGGTATTTCAGTGCCGAAATTTACACCTAAGTGGGAAGGGCCTTTCATCATTGAGGAGGTACATAACAATGGGTACTGCAAGCTCCGAAATCCCAACACTAATGCCATTATAGCACCTATAAAATTCCAATACATTAAGAAGTTTCATGTGTAAACTGTATGATATATCATTGGTCAAATGAAATATGTGACTCTAGTCATATGAGCTTACCTTTAGTCAATTGTCTTTCTCTTCAATATTTGTCTAGAATAGGCATCGCATCATTGTTACTTAGTAAGAGCTTTGCCTCCTAAGTGTGTAATAGCCTAGAGTTCATGTCATGCTAACTAGTAAGAGTGTTGTCTCCTAAGCATAGGATGTGGCACCTTTTATGCATAACTCAATTTTACTATCTTATACTCAACACATAGTCATATCAATTGGGTTATGAAGTGGGTAATACCCCTTTAACAAATTGAATGTTGCTTATATCAATGACGGATTGCAAATTGCAATTAAATGTTACTTGTAAATGAAATGCACAACATTTTATTCTCTATTCTTCATGTGAATCCTTAAAGTCCAATCTGAAGTTATTATGGCATACATCATAATTGTATTGCTAAATATAACGTGCATTATGACTATTGTGCTAACATTAATGCTTGTAAAGGAATTGAGTCAATACGATGATTCATATAATAAAATAAAAAGCATGAGAAAGTCTAAGTAACAAAGGAGAAGTGTTCTTTCATTCAGTTTCTACAAGCATTTATAAAAGTCCAAAAAATAAAAGAAAAGGCTCAAACGAAGATCACTTAATGATGAAGCACTGATCTAATGGAAGTTTTGAGATCTATGTTTCCAATACACTTTTGCATTTCCAACTTAACCTCCTTAAGTTCTGCCTCAAGTCAATCGTGTCGCTCTACAATATCTTGCGATTCTAGCATCTTTTAGGCTCTAAAAGCAATCACCTCCATATTTGGTAATTTGAAGTTCAAGCCATATGCTCTAACAACACTGCTTGCCAAGAGCTGCAAGTAATGGGTAAGTACTAATTCCCAAGGTTTGTTTAGAAGTGAAGCAGCTTTCCTAAAAAAGGTCATTATGGTATTCATTACTTCAGTACCTAGAAAAATTGATCCTACCCAAAAATTACCCTCCATATCCTGTAAGTCCTCCAATTGCAGTAAAAGAATCATTAGAACTATAAATCCATAAAATGAAGAATATGCCCAGGAAGATTGAGGTACCTCCATCACCCTTGTATTGGGTATATCTCCCTCGATTCACTTTGGTATCTCAACAGCCAAAGTAGGTTTGTCATTGTCATGAGCTATTGGCAAAGGAATCTGATTGTAGACTGGAGTGATATCATCAACTGCAACGATACTTGAGGAAATTCCATCTATTGTACTATTTGCCTGGCTATCAAATAGTCTTACTACCCTCAGAACCTTAGTATACTCTTGGATATCATCTTCTAACAAGTATATGGCCTCCTGGACATCTCGATTAATAATATTGCTTAACTCTTTCAAAGCTTGTACCTAATTTTCAATTGGTTGTTGTGGTTGATTTGCTTTAATGAAGGTTTAGTCTTGAGTTTCCACTTAATCACTAATTGTAAACCTTGCAAATTTAGCTATTTAAAAGTAAAATTGAATCTTCGTGCTTTAGATGACTTCATTAGTCGTTAAAGCTGAGTAAAATAAAAATTCAATAAATTATAAATTCGAATATATTATAAGTAGTAAAAACCTTAGAAAATTGATCGAAACCTAAATCGGATACAAAAACCCCAAATCTGATGTGCATGGAAATACTCAAAATCGAACCCGAACTTAATCGAAATCCTAAAACTATAATTTTAACCTTATAAATGAATAAATATCACTTAATAGTGATATAATTGTAGTCGATTATAATTATTGACTAAATTACGTAATCGTGTAAAACTTTTAACGAAAATATTAAAATAACTCGTAATTATTATAAATATAATGGGTACCAATTAAATTGACAAAATTTTTATAAAATCTCAAAATTAATTTATAAATATTATTTTATGTTTACAAGGATTACTTACAATTATTTTATTCTTCTTTTTCTTCCCTTTTTCTTTCCCTTTTCTTTCTTCTTATTTTTTTTCCCTCTTCTACGAGATTTTATAGCTAATTTTTTTTTAGTAGCTAATTTCACTTGTACAAGTGTGCAATAATTAAGGGATAAGGGACAATTACATAAAGTATGTCTTATCCTCATTAATACATAATCTATTAGGATTTATTCATTTTTTTTTTAACTTTATTTGCTTCATTTCCTCGCTTGATTTACTCTTAGAAGTGGCACAAACCAGAAAAAGAAAAAGAAAAACTAGAGAACACACACACACACACAATCGGCATAAGAAAATAAGAGAAAAGAAAAAAGACTAAGAAGAAGAACAAGAAGAAGAAAAAAACTAAGGAAATTCAACCACTACATCACTAAAATATTTAGGTAAGTGTATTTATTTCACTTATACTTATGTATATCATATAGTATGTACATGTATATACTAAGTATTTTGTTATATATTTAATTACATGTACATATGTATGTGAGCATGTATATATGTTTTATTATGTATAACATACGCTATATGTATATGTATTTATGTATAAATAAGAATACATATGCTATGTATTTAGTATTTTCACTATTTAGGTATTGATATATATATATGTATGTATGTGTATATGTACATAGTATTTTTCTTAAGTAGAATATGTATGTATACTAAATATTTTCTTTATATACATGTATAGATATTTAGTATTTTACTTAATTAATTATGTATATATATGCATGACTATATATAAAGGTATATATATGTACATAATATTCATTTTAGCATGTGATATGTGTATACGTGAATTATGTAATTCCGTATATATATGTACACATATGTATATATACCTATTTTGTATTTTCCATATATATATATATGTATGTATAAAATAATAAGTATACATATTATTAATAATATTTTTATTTTAGTATATATATACATATGTATATAGTATGATCGTATTTATACATATGTAAATAATAAATAAGTATATAATATACTTGTACATAATGTACAAATAAGGATAGAATAATTTAATATATAACGTACCATATACATATAAACCTACGTATATGAATAGTGAAATAAACATAAAAATACGATATAATTAAATAGTGTATACAATATACTACATTAATAATTTAATAAATAAAGTAAGATAATATTATATATTAAAATAGAAAATAATGAAAAATTTGCAAGCTTAATACGTGGCACATTCACGTGTTGCTACATCTCCATTTTTTATAAATTAAGTAATTTTCATAATTAATAATAATAATAATTAGTTAATTAAGTAGAAAAAAAAAGGAATTAATAATTCTAAAATCTCAAAGATAGGTAAAAATAAGTAATTATAGTAAAATAGACTTAAAATAAGAAAATTTCCAAATTATACGATCTAAGTAATTATTAAATCATAAATATATTAAGAAAAGCTTAAATTGATATTTTATAGCTTTTTAAGTTAAAATAATGAATTTTATGATATTTTTATATTATAGTCAAAACTGCGAGTTATAACGTCTAAAACGAATCTCATTACGAGAAAGTAAGCTCGAAAATGATTAAAATGGATTATAAGTTCATAAAGATCCGAGTTAAATCGAAAAAGTTATACACAATTCGATAAAAAGTTTAAATCAATAATTTTACCCAAATCATTAGTTGAGTTAAGTAAACAATACAACTTAGCATTCTAGTTTAATTATTTCAATCCTAAACTTATTACTTTTTACATTCCCTAAATGTTAGGTATTCCCGATATAGATACTAACTTACCAAGTGGACTATTACAACTGTTGATAGACTTAATGACCAAGTAAGTACTCTCGATGACTTTATACTTGTTTTATGCTTGTAGTTAGTATACATAAATTAAATATTAATAACTTGATGCATGGAGGTTTCGGTTATATATGTGTCTGGTATTGATTGATTTCTATGCAAAATACTATTAAATGTGATAATTGAAGATTTAGTTATATGAGTGATTACTACTTAATTTGAATGGTTTGTTGATAATGCTTGATCACCTCATAAATTTGACTTAATCATATTCTACTTAACTAAAATTTAGTAAATCATGCAGAACATTACATATAATGTTCCGACCATCACCTTACGTGGTTGGTAATGAAGGGTCTTAGAGGGATGGATTCCCACATAATTTGTTAAGTACAGTGTAGGAGCACTGGTATAATAAGACCTTACCCTTAGTTCATGGGTTTGCTTGGTGCCAGAGATGCTAACCGTAGGTAACTGAGGGTCGCATCTAGAGACCACCGCTAAAGGGGGTAAGTATGGACTATGAGGGCCACCTCACCGCTAGACTTAGATATTTGTATACTATTGACTGTTGGAAATAGAAACCTATTTCGTGAAATAGAGAATTTCTATATATATTTATATATGGTTTAAAAAACCCAGGTGCTAAAGCTTAGTTGTGATTAATGCCGATATATCTCCAACCCTTACTTTAGAGGGTATTAAATCCGATATTGTATGCAGCACCGATCAACTGCATATATATTGTTTGACATACTGTATGTTCATGTATTCATATGTTTGATAATAAACTGCTTGATAACTTATTTGATGGTATAGTATGAGGGATATCTGACGAAGCTCTTGTAGCTTACTCTTCGATAGTTTTCTCTTGCAGTTTGCAAGATAATCGGGCAAGGGCTAAGAGTTGAGTGTGAAGTACTAGTATCGAGGTGCTTAAAAGTTAGAATCTAAGGATAGAACGTGTAAACGATTTGAATTATTAATACTATATTCAAATTTTATGACTTTCATAAGTTTAAGTTTTAGAACTTTACTACCTAATCTTATCATTTGGTAGGGGATACCGATTCTCTACGGTTCTGATGGACTGTGGCTGATCAAACATCCATAGTCACTTATATGTTATATTAAGTGAATTAAATTAAGAATAAAAAACTTTAGTGACTAATTGTTTAGAGTTTTACAATCTCTGAAATGTAAGACGATTTTTGTATTACAGGTGTATACGTAATATGAAATTTTTAGACAATCCTATTAGGTCCCCTTTAAGGTCATGACATTGATACTACTTGATAGACTACTTCCATCACTATCTTCATCTATATCATTAAGAGATTCATTAGTGTCTATGGACTCATCACTACTTTCACCCTCATATGCAATCTTAAGAGGATATTCATTCACTTGAGGTGCATTCCTAAGACCATGTTAGATAGGGAAAGGAAAAAGAATAGAAGGGAGCTTCCTAGATGTTTTGTTATTATTCAAAGTGGGAGTAACATTTCTATTATCCTCATCCTATAGAGAAACAAAGAAAAGTGATTGGTAAACAAGTTATGAGGCACAAAAATATAAATATCAGGAGAAAGATATTAATAAAACACCCCACAAATGCATGAACATGCCTGATTTGTCTAATGATAGGTAACTTGGGGGTGGAATGATCTTTCTTGCTTTTATTCTTTGCACTGGAAGGCAACTTCTTCTTTTCATTAAGACCTCGTAATAGGAAGTCATCCTTATAAATAGCCCTTACCAAAAGCTTACCCTCAATTGGTGTAATCACATATTTCTTAAAGTCTTCCAAACAACTCATCTAGTATGTAAGCCAACCAATAGAAGCAATCCCATAGCAACTCATAAATGGAAAAAACAACTGTCTCACTCCTAAGCGGATGTTTCTAAAATCATATGGGCTTAACGATCTACAGTACTCAAAATCAATTGGTATTTTTGAAGGGATACCTTGGTCAAAACCGAACTGTTAAGTGACCTGGTTCGGTACGTATAACATTACTCTACACTCAAGATAATGACTAAAGGAGTTACCTCAGTCATGTAAAGAGGGGAGACCTCTAAGTGAGAACTAAAGGAGAAAATTGGTTTTAGTAGCATCAAATCTTTCTCTTTCACCAAGTAAATCATGACATCTTTTGATCCTTTTGGATAAAAGTATGGGAACCATCAGTACCTAGGTATTTTGCTGGTGTAGGGGAAAAAAGTGACTTCTTTGTAGTTGTCCAAAACATCTAATAAGGTACCTAGAGGTCACTTATTAACCCATATCCAAGCCCCTGGCTCACTATATTTAAGGTCGTTAAGATAGGAGCCACCATATCCCTTACATTACTTATGGAAGAAGATATGCAAGAATACTACATCTATACGATATGCGATAGCATATCGACCCATTGATTGAATGGAGGCCTCGGGATAGAGATTGACATGTCTATACCATGATCCTAAATAGAATAGCCCCAAGACAAAATGCTCTCTACATGCTATGCAAATCGCTTAGTGAAATAAATGTAGGCTCACGCCATCCTCCGAGCCGTTAGGAAATACACACAAAGACAACCAGTAGGTAAGAAAGGCTTCCAATTCATACCTACAAGAAGAGACTATCTATGAGATAACTTGATTATATTATCAAAATGTAAAGACAAAAGTAAACGTATTGTTACTCACTTGTACTCTTCATTCCCTTTAAAGAATTGTCTCACCCAGGAGTTAAAAGTAACTTTCCTACAAGTGTCTATGGCTTTCTTTCTTTCGGCCTCTAAAGTCAAGATTAGGTCCCAATCTTCTTCTGAAATATTAGATGTAGTAATGTCAATTGTGCCAAAATCACAAAGATGTAGGAGTATGCTAACTCCCTCAAGAGTGGGTGTGATCTTGCCCCATGCGGTCACAAATGTGTGTCTTGGTGCTCTAATGGCACATTATTGCTCTCTAAATCTCCACATCATTAGACCAAAGACAACTTAAACAGGAGGAAATGTACATAGGAAAATATACATCTGCTTTCTCTAAAGTGGCAACATAGGTTGAATTGCCTAAAATATGATTTTCCCTATCAGCCCTATCAACTATAAATATCCAAAGGAAGCAAAACAAGCTTTCAAATAGTAGGACTTCTTTCTTTTCATTTTTGAATCAAAGCACCGATTCTCCTTTTATATTTCACTTCTCATGCACCTGAGGTTCTTGTCTTATAAAGTGTAAAGCATCTTGAGTAGCCTATTGCTTATATAAATCTTGTCTTCTTACATCTCCCCAAAACGAATCCTCTTTTATCATTATGTAAAGCCACTTATCCTATAGTGAAGGCAAAGCTGGAATGTGACCATCTTAAATGGTTAATACTTGTTTACCCTTACTCTTTTTGGGTATCTTCTTCTTGGATTCCTTGCCCATCATCAAATATTACCACTAAATCGAAAAATGAAGATTAGCTAGTCGTGTGATGAAAAGAAAGAAATTCAACATTATGAAAAAAACTATGTGTTGGGTGAGGTAAAAAGAAAGAAATATACATCGAACTAGCTTCAATACGAAAGTCACATAAAGGAAATAAATATAAAATCATATAATAAAATAGTTATAAGCATAAAGAAGTAATGCTTGCCAAGTTTAAGGTCATATATACGTGGCATATAGAGCATCATGTTCGGGTAATACTAGACCACACTAAATTCAAATGAATATTTGCAATTATACATCGAAGTTTATGTTGACTAACTACTATACATACATGAGAATGAGGAGAAGTGACATTTTATTGTTCTATATGGATTTAAGAAGTAAACATGGTGGCTAGTTTGGATGTGAAAAAATAACAAGTGAAGGAAATGCAATTAAGGAGAAATTGCAAATTGAGTGCATTCACAATAATACTATTATAGAGTTAGTGTGAGGTGTTAGAGACCAATAAACGAAGCTCATATCTAGACTAGCAATTCCAGATTTGGCCTTAATGAGCTTGGGTTTCTCACATGGCCTTTCTAAATAAATGCTCAAATTTAGTTTTGATGGGCAAAAGACCTTGGTTCTAGGATATGAGCTGGAAAACTTCGTTGATCCTACCATCTTATTTGACGTCAAGGTCAACATGGTTAGCTCAAATTCCTCTCTCTCTCCCTCTTCTCAGTTGCTCCGCCCCACACTAACATAAAAATAGGGATATGCTTTCTAACCCCTCTTCGCCCCCTTTTTAACCTTGATTGATCTACCTTTTGTTTCACTCTCCTTCATCGTGTTCTATACCCATTTTACCTCTTTACCTCATCTTTCTCTCCCCTTTAACCTTGATGAATCTACCCTTCTCCTTCCATAAGAATCAATCCATGTTTCTACCACTCTTTCACATGGTAAACATATATTGAAATCTGTCTCAAGACCTCATCAGATCTCCTCATTACTACAAACTTAACAAAAACCCAGACCTCACTATGACAATCTCTCTTTCTCTCTTACTCTCTACCTTCCTCTAACAATTCTGCAAGCAAAATGAAAAGCAACCACAAAGGAGCAAGATGAGTATGACCACTTTTGCTTCTAAAACTATCATGCTTTCTATCTTGTCAAGTGGGTTATTTAATTGTTATTACAGTGAAGTATCGCTAATAGATAGCAGGCTGCTTATCAACAGCTTATTCCATGAGCACTTCTATGAAAAGGATCATATTTAGGATGAAAACTTTAGTATGGATAAGAATAAGTAAGTGAATAAAAGTTGTTATGTTAAGGAATGAATTCGGTTTCAATGTGGCTCCTTTGGATAATCATCCTCTCTTTAAGGATTTTCTCTGAATGTCAAGAGAAATTAGATGTTGCAAATGTTAGGACAATGTTCACATTCAATATTATTAATGGGAAAGTAACTAAGATTGCAATGAAGGCTATTGACGATGATATAAAGTCTAATCCATGTGTTCTTGGTAGATAGAAACTGTCTATAACAATGTATGACTCCAATTTCAATGGATTTGTTAGTGATATGGCTCATGAGTGTACGTAGTTGGACTCAAGCCACGAATGGGTATTTAGGGTTCAAGGGGAAAGAAGGGAAAGGAGCATGAAGAGGATTTTGATAGGGAATGTGGATGGATATTATACACCAAGACACAAACACAATCAGAGGTTGAGCTCGAAATAAGGTATGTTACGACTTACCAATACTAAATATCACTCAGGTTTCAAATAAGGGTTAAATGCAACTCATTAACTCACTCAAATGAGGAGTTCACCACAATCTTAAGGCTAAAATTGATATGAACATGAGAAAGGTTAAAGAGTTAATATGCACTCAATAATCTAGAAAAGGTAAGCTCTAAGACCTTGAAAGTATCCTTACTTAAAAAGGAATGTTTAAGTGTAATCACTATCTATACATTCTTTACTATTTAGCTAATTACAAATGTTGTTATTTATAGCAAATCCTAAAACCTTAATGGCAAAACTGTAAATAATATACAAGGCCTTAAACCCTTAAGAATGGGCTTATAATTAAAATAAAGAAAATATTCACAAGAATACAAAACTGTATGTTTAATAGAAGAAGTCGATGTGTAGTCATTCAAGCTGTCCTAAAAGGAGTAGGATCCAAATTAGGTGAGGTTGGCAATTGGGTGTTTAAGTTTAGGTAGGAGCCCTTGAGGTCTTATAGTGCTTGGTAAAGATGCTTAAAAGGTCGACCCATAGTCACTAAGCTCTATGATTAGTCGGTGTTAGTCTCTCCAAGCCGTACTGAGTAGATCTTTTGCCTTGATACCTCAGCTGTATGGTCTCTCGACTTCTTAAAAGATGATAGACTTGATGCCGAATAGCTCCTTTTCCTTCCCTCAACCTTTGGGTATCTATCTAGTCTCAGAAAAAGTAGATTGGCCTCGAGTTAAAATAGGTGTGCTCCAGCTTCTAGCAGGTCAACATCGGTTTGGGACACATCAGCCTCAACTTGTAATAGGTTAGCTTTGGCTTGAAGATAGTTACAGGCTAATTCCTATCACTTGGCATTGTTAGTGCATTACAATTCATGGAGATTGACACTATAGCTATAATTGGTCCTCAAAATTCTAGACTAATTTTTTTTTTAAAAAAAAAGAGAGAAAAAAAAAAAACAGAAAGCTAAATGTATAGGAAAGTGGCTCGATGTTTTATCTAGAAAAGGGAACATGAAGTTGTGAATTGTGATAGTTTGTGGAATGGTAGGCATTGGCAATTTGAAAAGCGCCCAGAGTTTGTTCTACAAAATAATTATGAGAATTCTGGTCATGTAGGTCTTGTACATAAGTGGTGTGAATGGTTGTAAAGCTATCAATACATGGAGTTAAAATGTTAAATGTAGCCATATAACGAGGCATGGGATAAGGAATGAGAACAAATTCCACCTATGTGAGGGGGTCATAGCAAGTATAGGCTTGGAAGCCTTATTAGTGCTTTTCAAGTGCTAGTGCATACAAGCTCAAGAAAATGCCTAAGTTTTGATTTTAGTAATTTACATGCTGAGTAAATTGGAATAAATACTAGAAGTTAGAGAATTGGTGTTGAAGGTGACAGAGAATAAATACTTCAAGAAATATATGCAATGAAAAGAGACGATAGTGGCTTAGCTCTTAGTCTTACTACAATCCTAAAATCTACCATAGCTTTGATTGTAATGGGCCTCCAAGTAGTCTCGTATATGAAGCAAGACAAGGTGATGTTAATTTGGAACAAAGCTGAATCCTTGAAAATTTTGTGCAAATCATTAATTTTTCTTTTAGCTAGTGCTAGACAAGATATTATTAAGTCTAATTTAATAATTCGCTATTGAGTTTCCAATCTTTTGGCCTTCTTTACTTTGTTTTTTTGGTCTTCTTTAGCATTCATTTCTCAACACCTCCCCATCAAATTTCAAGTGGTTCTCTAAGCTTTGGTTCTTGGTCTTCTTTTGTGGCTTTAGCTTCAAGAGGGGTTCTATTATATCTGAATCTTCAAAGGATATACTCTGCTAGCATATGTTGGCTATCCTATAATCTTCAAGGTGATGATTCTAAAGCTTCGCTATAATTGGTTATTGGTGATAGACGGAATTAAACATTTTTTACAAAAGAGAGAGATAAGATGAAAAGAACAAAGAAGGAAGTTGTATAAGAAGTAAATAAGAAATTATTAAGAAGCTTTTTTTTCTATTGAGGAAAATGCATATGAGGTAGATAGAAATAAAATCGAAAAAAAGCTGTATGAAGATGGATGTGTAACCGTTAGAATTTGTGTATAAAAGAAAAGAAAAAGTGTTTATTAATGCTGTACTATATGGGAGTAAAACAGATGTGACTGAAGATTGCTAAGGAGAAAACTTAGAACACAAACGAGTAGTAGGATTGATGAATTGAATATAAGAAGACAATAGATATGTGTGAAGATAAAAGTAAATGAAAGATCATGTATGAAGAGCTTGAACAAATAATGGATGCGAGGATACCAAATAAGGGACTAGAGCTTACAAGATTCTATACTATAATGAAAAAAGGAAAGGAAGGAGACATTGTGGTATATAAGAAAAAAAAAGGGGAGGAGAGGCTGCTGTCCAAATAGAATCATAAAAAATATTCTTTGCATGTGCTAACATTCCATGAAATTTTGACACCTCATTTAGGCATGTGATGGTGTAATAAATAGGATCACTTGATGAATCTATGATGACTGCATATATTAATTTATAAAATTTATTGAAACCAACATTTTTGTCTCAATGGAATTGACTTTCAATTTATGAAGGGATATGTGATGACTAAATTCAAGATTACATCTTTTGTGTTAAAGTGGATATTGGATGCTAATCTACTATTTTGGCATTAAGCTTGAAGAAAATTATTCTAACTCAAAGTCATCAATGAGAAGTCAATATAATCAGTTACTAAATATATAAAAAAAAAACAAGAGGAAGAAGAGATGAAAGAGACATAAATGTAAAATCATTCCATTGTATCGATCCCTAAGAGTCAAAATGCAACTAACCATTGAAGAAGAAATTGTAGGTGCATATTCATGTCACAATGGAAACAAATTTCCATTCTACATATATGTTCAAGGCTATGCGATCAATATTAAGTGTTACAAGGTGAACTTAGACTAAGGAAATATGGTTAGTGTAAGTTAAGGCTAGTGCATAATCGACATTATTCTAAGGATTGATGAAGGAGTTATAAAAACCAAATTAATTTCAATGATTCAAGTATTGAACAAAGTAAGTCGTACCTCAATAATGTTATATACACTATATGATCATGTTGAACCAAAGTGTTCAGATTACATATCAATACCATGGCCCAATAATTATAGCAATAATGAAAACCGTATGTTAAAAGTCCTTGGGTTTTTAAGTTAATTAGTGCCATGAGAATTTAGTACTGGCAGCTAGCTCTTATATTTGGCACCATCAAAGAAAAATGAAATGACCCGATAGTCAACTTCATCAATACAGAATATCTCAACACAATTTACAAAGAGGAAATATTCACAAGGTGAACAGAAGATTTAATTTGATTAATGATAACTTTTTCAACTTATGAAGAATTATCAATTGCATACATATACGGTCATTACTCATAAGGGCAATATGACTTTGAATAGTCAAGGTGGCATGTGTGATTGGATGGTGTTACAAACTCCTGCACTAGATAAAGAAAAAAAAGAATAATAATTGCAACGCTGGCACTTAGGCTTTTACATTAGAAACTATAATGGGAAGAAAAATTCTTATATACATATAGATGCATCGATAGTAGTGCAACTGTTGCATAAGTGTTCATACACGAAGTAGTGACTTAGTATCTTGAAAGGCTTATTTGATGCCCAAAATCTTTTGACTCTGTTCAAATGACTTTAATCAAGGGATAAAATGTAGAGGGCTAAATCTAACTCATAGGCTTCAAGCTTAATAATGAAATGGATTTAACTCTATAAGTTAAGGTGACAAGGCTTAGAGAGTTAAGCCTATGAAATTTGGGATGATCAAGAGAGATTTAACATAGTAGGCTTGGAGTAAGGTCCATTAGATTAGTCCGTCCAATCTAACCTTTGTTGGCTTAGCTCACATTAAAAGATAATAAAGCCCTTTATTTGGGCTTAAACCTATGAGAAAAAAGCTCACTTCATATCCATTTATATAAGGCTTCAATCTTAGCCATCAATCAATATCATGATCCAATGAACCAAATTAACCTACCATCTCCTATATATACCCCCTTCAGTTCCTCATTTGGACAAGATACAAATTCTAACCAATGCCATTACTCTAATAGAATCCTCTCTCAAAGATTAAACACTCAAACATTCTAAGAACACTATCCCATTCTTCATTTATTATGGAGTTTGATGCCATCACACTCCTCTACTTGTCACCTAAAATGTTAGAGCCTGCTAAGATTACCTACTCCTCTTCCTTCTAAGTGCAGTTCAAGTCATTTCTTTAGTCACGTCTAGTGTAGTCCGATACGTAATACGTACGTAATCTCTTATAATTTAAACCTACATACAACCTCTAACCTAGAGCTACCTTACCTAACTGACCTACCTATAGGCTCAATCCCTAATAAGCAATTGAGTTATAGAAACAAGTTGATGAGTTAATCGAGCATGTACTTATTAGAGAAAGCATGACCCTCATACCAAACTAGCAATCCTAGTGCTAAAGAAGGATGGCTTATGGAGAATGTGCATTGATAGTTGAGCTATCAATAAAATCACTATCAAGTATCAATATCCAATATTATGATTAGATGACATGCTTGATGAGTTGCATTGTGCGCATATATTTTCAAAGGTTGATCTAAAAAGTGGCTACCATTAGATTTAAATGAGACTAGGAGATGAGCAAAATAATGCTTTTAAAATGAAGGACAATCTATTCAAGCAGTTGTTGATGACGTTTGGTCTTACAAATGTACCAAACACCTTTATGCGACTTATGAATCATGTTTTGAGATCCTTAATTGAAAAGTGTGTTGTAGTTTATTTTGACAACATCCTAAGGAAAATTGTTGATGTAAATTCCCATATCAAGCACTTGAGATCAGTATTTGATATTCTCTAAGCTGAACAACTATTCGACAATCTAAAGAAATGCGTGTTCTATCAGAATGAGGTGACATTCCTCAGATATGTTATGTTTGATGGAGGTATCCAAGAAGATTACGAAAAGGTTAGAGTTATTATAGAATGGTTGATGTCATGAACTAAGGACGATCTAGTCATAGCAAACGCCGTATACTGTACGAAGAACCCTTAATTGGTTACCTTTCAAATCATGAACTCTTTACACAATATGGAAGGCTCTAAAACCACTAGTTTCCTAAGAACATACAGATCCCTATGATATCATCACACAAACATATTTATATAAAATTTAAACTACAACATTTACAATACACAGTAATTTATTACATCTAGGTCTATATTACTACTAAAACGAAAGTACATAAGTAAGAGTCTGCATAATTTGTTCTCTCTCAATAGATAGGATGGCTTGCTCTTGCCTAAGTCCCCAAGCTAACCTGTGGCATCCCCTGGCCAGCTTCTATGAACTAGTTATCCTACAGCAAAAGTCTAAGAGGGGTGTAAGCCTTAGCTTAGTGAGCAAAACTCTCAACCATACTATAGGCAAGTTATAAATACATTATATTCATGCATATGAATGAATGATCAATTAGAATGCCAAACAATACGTATAGTTAACTAGTCTATATACGTAACTCAGATTTAACGCCCTCCGAAGTTAGGGTTGGAGTATACAGGGCACTAATCAAATCCGGGTATTATATTAGAACTTACTTTACTACGAAACTCCACGTTCTGTACTTAAATCAAACAAGTCTTTTATTTTCATAAAAACCAAGTTCTAGTATAATCATGAGTGGCCTCCCGCAGTTCATACTCACCCCTAAATGGAGGCCTCTAGACTTGACCCTTAGCTAGGTGGTTAGCGCCTCTAATGCCTAGTATTCCCGCGGGCTAGGGTAAGGTCATTTTATATGAGTGTACCGTATAGAACCAATAAATTAATGATATCAACCCCTGAATAGCCTCTCTTTACCTTTGTGTGATGTGACGGCCGGAATTGTGTCTATACAATGCATGTTAATGCATGTACCATTTTCTTTTTATAAGCCAAGTATAATTAAGTCCAATTATGTTGTGACTATCCAATAGTACATACAATCATTTTCTAAACTACCATGCAACAAACAAAATATTATCTATACTTAAGGTAAATTCACAACTCAACACGTAATAATATCCACAAGCATTTCCCGACCCTACACAATAGTCAATTAATAATAACATTTAGGTCCACTATCTATAATCACATACAAGCATGGAATCATAGGGTAAATACTCACTCAGCCATGACGACTCGCTCTAGTTGTAGTAATCAATCGAGAGATCCTCGCCCATCTCGGGATCACCTAAATATTACGATATAATAATGTTAGTAAGTAATTGAATTAATTAGTAATTCTAGATATATATTTACCTAATTCTACTTAAATTACTATCAACTTTTATTCGATTAGACTTTATCACTAATCGTATATAACTTTTTCATTCTATTTCTAATATTATGAATTTATAGTCATTTTTCATCGTTTTTGGATGCACATTCACACAGTGATGTCTGTTTTAGATGTTAAGACTCGTGTTTTATGATATGGACTAAATTTATGAAAATTTTTAACTATTGAAGCTTAATTATTCTTATTACTTCTATTTATATCCTATTTTTGTACTTAATAATTTGGTTAACCCTTAAATTTTTATACTTAGAGAATTTTACCTTGCTATTACTAATTCATGTACTTAATTAAGTTTAATCTAATTTAAGAAGTGTATTAGGGTTTACTAATTTATGTACCTAATTCTTATGTACTCTTCTTATTTCTTATTTTATAAACCTATGCTTATGTCATCACTTACATCATCAATCGCTTGTGTCATCGCTTATGTCATCTTTTAATTGCATGATTACTTACCTCATCATTTAATTATATAAGCCTTACCTTATACTTATGTCATACTTAAGCATCTTATGTACACTTTACATAAACTAACTATATACTTATACCTTTACTATACTTATATATATACTAGTATACTTATACTTATACCTTATCTATACTTGTACATATACCTATATATACATACGATCACATATGTATTTTTATACTAATTTCGTATGCCAAAATTTCCTCTTAAGAAAGCTTTTCTAATTTCATTCTTTTTGTGTTTTAAGAGTGTATTTAGCATGGTATAGGTATGTATAGTTAGTACCTATCTTAGTTTAGGTTATGTACATAATGAATACTTATGTACAAAGGTCTCTATAATTGTATTTCTCTAGTATACCCTTATGTACATATACTTAAAGACATATACATATGCATCTCCTTCTACTTCACCATGATTTCTACTCTTCTATACTTAAAGATAGAAACTTTATGCTTTCTTCAATATGGATACACATAACACATAATTACTTATCTAATCTACCTCTTCACCCAACTAATAAGTAATATAAAGCAATACATAATAACATAATTACATACCTTAATTTGTTCTTGAAATATGGAGACAAAGTTGGAAAAATTTGGAAAGTGAAAGGGAAAGGGAAGGTTACGGCAATGGAGGTAAGGTGAGGGTTTGATTTTTGTTTTGTTTTACGTTTGAAAAGAAGAAGAAAGTGGGGTCTAGAAAGGGAACAAGGTGTGGGCATCAATTAAAGAAAAGAAGGGAAGAAAAAGCTAAAGGAAAAGAAAAGAAAAGAAAAGGAATCATTAGAAGATTTAGATATTTTCTAAAGCGTAAGTGTCTTTTGTTGACTTTAGTCAACATGTGTTGACTTAGTCAACCTTTTGACCTTGGTCAACTTCCCAAAAGCATATGCCATTTAGTATACATAATATAGTAATTAAGGAAAATTAAGAGAAAAATTAAGAAAATGAAGGGAAATGAGACATTTGGTGAATTGATTAGTAAAAATAGATGATGAAATCTTGCTTTAGGTATTTATATCCCATATACATCATTTGGTAGGCTACTTAGTATAACTAATATGAAAAGTATCAATTAAGGTGTTAAGGTTTACTACATGTAACCTAAATATCAGCTAAACCCCTAACTCTATGTATTACTATCCTAATTATATACTTAGAAGATAAATGTGATCTATGATATAATATCTTAGTTTCTAAAGGATTATTTAAGGATTCTAAATATATATTCATGATTGAAAGTTATCTTTAATCTTTTACTAATGATTTGGCAAAATATGAGGGTTATATTATCAATTAGGGTTTTAGGGTATATTATGATTAATTTGGTGCTCTATGTCTTTAAGGTTATAATTTTAGAGTTTTTATCACTTTTGAATGAGATCTTTAGCATTTACATATGTTTAGAGTAGAAAAATTTCATACACGATTGATTAGTTCTTTTAGGGTTTTCACTTTCATTAGCCTTATCAACTTCTAGATTATCTAACATACTCAAGTCTACTTCAGAGATTAGGTCAAGAAATTTAGGGGTTTACAATTGATGTGAGAAGTTTCCATGCTTTAGCTTTGTTTTATAGAAGATTCATTTAAAACTTTAGTTCCATAGCTACTGCATTGATCAAGCTAACTAAGAAGAACACTAAATTCAAATGGCCTAGGAAAGCTCAAAGTAGTTTTTATGAGAATAAGGGTAAGTTTACCTCTGCTCCAATACTTGTGATACCAAACTTTGTGAAAGTTTTTTAATTGGAGTGTGATGCTTCAGGGGTAGGTATTGGTGCTATCCTTATGTAGGAACGTTGACCTGTTTCATTCTTTAGGGAGAAGCTCGAAGGTGCTGGTCTGAATTACTTAGCATATGACAAGGAGTTCTATGCCCTTATTCGAGTTCTTCAGAACTGACAACATTACCTATTGTTAAGAAAATTTATTAGTTACACAAACTATGAATCCTTCAAGTACCTTCTAGGCCAACAAAAACTCTCTTGACGTCATGCTAAATGGGTCAAGTTCTTAGAAGCATTTTGTTATGATTTTAATTGTAGGAAGGCACATGCCAACACTATGGTCGAAGCCCTTTCTCGTTGACATATTCTTATTACATCTCTATAAGCTAGGGTATTTAGGTTTGATACTCCATTTAATCAATATGAACATGATCTGTAGTTCAAACACTTAGTAACCAAGTGCAATGTTGGAGGAGTAGTGGATGGATTCTACTTGAGCTATGGATTCTTTATGAAGGACACACAAATCTATGTGATGAGCAATTCTAATAAGGAATCAATTGTGTAGGAAGCCTATACTGGGGGCTTAGCTAGCCATTTTGGCAAAAGGAAAACTATCAAGCTATTGAAAGAACACTTCTATTGGCTTAAGATGATGTAGGATGTGTGCAAAATTCTTGAACGTTGTGAGGTGTGTAAGTAAGCTAAGGGAAGAAAAGAGCCATATGGAGAATATAAACCTCTACGCATAGCTAAGCATCCCTAGACCAATCTAAGCACGGATTTCATGCTTGGCTTACTTAAAACACCTCAAAAACAAGATTTCATTATGGTGGTGGTCAATTGCATTAGCAGAATGAGCCACTTCATCCTTAGCCACAAAACTAATGATGCTTTTTTGTTGATAACCTTTTTTTGTAAGAGATTGTATAGCTACATGGCATTCCACTAAGTATTGTCCCAGACTGTTACTCGAGGCTCATAAGCTTCTTCTAGAGAACACTATGAAGAAGCTTAACACTAAGCTTATGTTCAATACTTCTTGCCATCTACAAACAAACATCAAGATAGAGGTTATTAACAAAATAGTAGGTAACCTACTCTAAGCTACTATTAGGAAGAATTTACATGATTAGGATGTATACCTAGCAATCATAGAATTTTCTTACAATCACCCTTAGAGGTCCTTGATGGGCTTAATTTGAACTTGCTACTAGATATGAGTATTGGCCTATCTTCTTTGGGAGAAAGCTAGTTAAGTTTGCATTGTGCTAAGGAATTCTAAAGACTACATCAAAAGATTGTCAAGTAGCTAGCCAAAATGGTTTCTTAATAATAAGAGTGAATGAATAATTGATGAAAGCATGCCATTTATAACCCTAGGGATCTTATTTAGGTTCACTTCAGCAACAAATGGTTCCTAAGACGAATGACAAGCAAGCTATCGCCTTGATCAGGTGTTCCTTTTCAAAGTCATGTAGATGATAAATGATATAAAGCAAGTGTGCTTATCAAATTCTAATATAACATATATGAGTTTGAATTTTGATCTCTCATAGACCCCAAATACTAGTACTAGCCTTAAGTCTATTATTAACTGAACAAATTCAATTTAAGAACTTAATTATTTAAATTAAAATTTGCAGTAGCTAATCAATTTAATATCAAGAATTAAACAAGAAAGCAAACTATTAAAGATTAACTTCAAAAATTAATGTCGCACTTAAATCTTGATTCCCTAAATCTACACATGCATCTTTCCTAAAAATAATCTAATTAAATATTTAATTTCTTCTTAACTGGAAGAACTCTCTTCTAAAGTTAATAACTTTCTTAAACTTATTATCCCTAATCTCTAGATTACCTAATAGAATCTCTTTCCCATAGCGTAATCTAAGAACGTATTAATCATGCAGAAAATTCTCTTAAAAATATAATATTATACTTCTAGAAAAGTCTTGCAACTTATCTCTAACGTTACATAAACTTTCATCAATTATGCTACACCTAATTATACAAGAAATCTCTTGATCTTCTTGTATAATATCAAATTTAAATTAATAACCTACAAAATTATTAACCTAAACATGTAAGAACACATAATTGATTCAAAAGAAAATAAAGATCTTTATTAGATCTAAATAAAATCAATCATCACATGCGAATAATCTAGGTTCAAAAGACCTAGATACTACAATTCTACTCTCTACTGATCATAAAATAGCAAGCTAAAATCAATTATTAGAACAAAGAAGAAGAAAGAATCATGAAAATCTAGAAAGGTTAAATCTTGAGTCTTCTAGAAAACTCTAAGAAAATTCATGCTAAAAGTCTCTCTAGAAAACCCAAACAAAGTCATATATAGGAAGTAAACAAATTTGATTGGTTAGAATTGACATGACCAGGGATACAACCATGTCTTTTGGTTGTGTCTTAGGCTATAACAATTGAAAACAAGGCCTAAATTCGCTTAAAAATAATACAATCATGTCATTTGGTTATGTTAATCTTCAAACCGTCATAACTTACTCATTTTAACTTCGATTTAAGTGAAATTTGTCTCTATATTCTCCTTTTCTCGTGTAAAATGTTTCAAAACCTATAAAACAAAATTTTACTTAATTAAGTATTATTAAAAAAAATAATCTTAAAATTCCAAGAAAATCATCAAAAAATCACTAATTAAAGTATAACCAATTTAGAACTCATCAATAAATGACTATACCTATGAGCTAAAGTTGCTCGAAGGCTTTGGGGTATCCCTAACCTTCAATGTGTCTAAGTTAATACCTTATATCTTGGAAGAAGAAGATAACCAAGATTTGAGGGCAAATCTTCAACACCCTTAGGGAGTAGATGGATTGCTGACCTTAAGACCCATCACCTGAGCCTAACTAAGAAGCTTACAAGGACTTGTTAAGAGGACTTAAGCATCTCAACTTATCCTTGACTAGCTTCAATATTAGGACAACCATTTGTTAAACTCTTTGAGCACCCAGCTCGAAAGTACTATACTCTGCATGGTCTACTATCTAGATGCCATCCTACTAAGTGTCGAAGCTAAAGTCCTTGTACACCAAGATCTCTTATCCTACCTTACCAAACTATAACCTCTTTTGATCACCTTACTAGCCTCGAGTATAGCTCTACAACAATAACCCCAACAATAGCTTAGTTCGACTGCAATGTCTTAAGATTCCAAAATGTGAACCTATTGACAGGTTGCCACTTGTCCTTACTTTTTTTACATTTATACTATATTTCTTTTTATCGTTTGTCATATTTGCCCCTTTTTGTTTATATTAAGAATCCTCTTCATACTTTATCCTTTATGTAATTTCCATTATTGTATTGTTGCCCAAGGCAACTACTATAAATAGTCCCTCATTATAGTCATAGACTACTTAATCAATTTAGAGAATCTAAATATTCCCTTATTTCCCATGTTCTTGTGATATACTCTCTTCGAGCAACAACCTTTATACTCTTATCTAATCTTATTGAGTAGCTTGAGATTAGTAATGAGTAAACCTTAGTATTAGTTTGTGCATCATGTCAAGAAAAGTACTAAGTCATGTTATATCCATTGATGCATCATATCTAACATGTAACTTCACGAAAGCTACCGTATTTTACCATCTCCATCTCTGCTTTCTTTGATATTTCAAAAGACCTATTGGTCATCCTCTCTTTAGTAAGCCCTAGTGAGCTAATGGATTTCTAACCACAAGACCTATCACTCAAGCCCTACTAAGAAGCTTACAAGGACTTGTTAAGAGGATTTAAGCATCTTAGCTTAGCTTTGACAAGCTTTAGTATCAGTATGGCCATCTACTAAACTCCTTCAATGCCTAACTTAGATGTACTCTACTATACTTGATCCACTATCCATATGCCAACCTAACAAGTGTCAAGGCTGAGGTCTCTACACACCAAGATCTCTTATCCTACCTTACTAAGCTACAACCTCATTCAATTATCTTAGTAGACTTCATTATAGCTTAGCAACAACAAACCCAATACTAGCTTTGTTCAACTATAATGCCCCAAGATTCTAAAACACGAACCCACTAACAAGCCACCACCTACCCTTACATTTCTAACATGTATACTATATTCCTTTTTGTCTTTTATCACATTTGCCCCTTTTTGTTTGTACTAAGAATCTTCTTCATACTTCATCCTTTATCTAATTTCCAATATTGTATTGTTACCCTAAGGGACTTACTATATATAATCCCTCATTTATAGCTACAAACAACTTAATCAACTTAGAGAACGTAATTATTCCCTCATTTCCCCTTTTCTTATGAGAAACCCTCTCTAAGCAACAACCTTTTCACTTTTATCTAATCTTCTGAGTAGCTTAAGATTAGTGGTGAGTGGACCTTAGTATTAGCTCATACATCATATCAAGAGAAGTATTAAGTTGTGTTGTGTCCATTGGTGCATCATATTCGATGAGCAACTTCATGAAAGCAATTGTGTTTTGCCATCTCTATCTCCTCTTTCTTTAATATTTTAAAGGACCTAATGGTTACCCTTTCTTTGGTAAGCCTTAACAATTAGCTTAATGCCTAAGCACATCATATAATATTGGTATCAAAGCTTGACATTATGACTAAAAGCTAAGTATTGTAGTAGTTGCTTCTTATCACAATTGTGTGTTCTATTACACTCTATTTCTCTAGTGGAAAAATAGAGAAAGTTCTAAAGATGCTATGTAATATCGTATTATCAAAGTTATGTGAAATCTTCTATCAAGTAGTGGACTTCCTAAAGTCTTGTTCTAAGAATGTCGAATCTTAATGTCCAAGGAGAGATTAATAATGCTAAAAGTGATGCTCATGGTCATAGCCATGTTACCCAACAAACCTTGCAAACTTCTGACGAGCAATTGCAAGACCTTATTGCTATTGTAGCCAACTTAATTATAACTAAACAAAGGCTAATGGAGACTAGGCCTCAAGAGAGAGTTAATGAATGAGGCCATGATGTGAGAGACTGGATGAGAAGCTAAGTAGCTAAGCATAAAGTACCAGAAGTTGTTAAAGTGAAGCCAACTCCACACCAACATGTTCAAATGTCTATGAGGATTAGATTGAGTTAGGTAAAGTTAAAGAGCATGGTGAGGAAGAAGAGCAATATGACAAATTCAAAGCGTACGAGCTCTACATCTACAGAGGAGCCAAATACCGTAATGTGTAGATTCCAAGCTTTAATGGGTTTGGTAATGCTGATGACTAGCTATAATAGGAGGAGAAAATTGAGAGGATATTTGACTTCTATTGTTATGAAGACTCAGTACGTATTTGAATAGCTACTTTAGAATTTTCTAGATATATAGCAATGTTTTGGAGGAAATTGTAAAATGTATGGTAGCAAGCCTAATGTGAATTCATAACTTAGAATGATATGAAAAGAGTTATGAGGAATGGATTTGTGGTAGAACATTATGAGCAAGACATATTCCAACGTCTTTAGGAACTCAAGTAAGGCAGCCGATATGTAGATGAGTATGTAAGAGAGTTCTAGCTATTGATGAGACCATCCAAGTGGCATAAAGGGTCAAAAGATAGAGAAAAAATTAGCTAAGCCTAACATAAAGCGGCCATCTTAGTTTGTTGAGAAAAACTACTATGATGAGTCAATCTTAACATGAACGAGCTTAGTATAGTTCTAAGATCAACTGCCACGGTCAAATTTCAAGTAGACTTGATGATGGTCGAGGAAAGGCTAGAGCCATAGACCTTAAGGTTAAGAAGAACCAAGGTTAGAGCTTAGGACAGAAGACCTTAGAGATCAAGTGTTTCAAGTGCCTTAGGTTTGGATACGTAACTTAGTGGTGCCCAAACCAAAGTGTTATTACCATAAGGGAGACAAGCCCTAGTATGACAAAGAAAGTGCTAGTGATGGTGCTGAAGAGGGGGAAGCCAAATAGTGTTTTGATAAGTTCTTAGAAGACTCTAAGGCCTTTACCCAACCAAAGTAGGGTGAGAACACCTTAATATGGTTATTTGAAGAGTTCTTATTATAAGTGTTGCAAGGTAGGATAAGTAGTGGGAGAAGCTCTTCTACACTAGCCTATGTGCTTTAATCATTTATAGGGGAAGTTTGTACCAATGTTGTAGCATAAGAAGTGGTGAAGGCCTTAAAGTTTCTGACTTGTCCTCACCTTAAACCTTATAAGTTCAATTGGCAGACCAAGAAAGGTAGACTCTAGGTTACCAAACAGGTAAAGGTATCGTTCTCCATTGGGGAAAGGTACAAGGATGAGATTTTGTGTGGCGTTCTATGATGGATTACCAACCACAAGACCCCTCACTTACACTTACCTTTAAGGCCTCCAATCTCTCACTAGGAAGAGTCTCTCTTTTTAACCTACTAAGGATGAACTTTAGTACATGGAAAAGGTGTGAAAGAACTCCTTAAGAACACAACTTAAACACACTCTACTTTGCTCAGACTCTTACCTAGTCACTAACTAGCTAAGTGTCGAGGCTAATTTACTAAGTGTCAAGGCCAATCTACCAAGTGCTAAGGCTGAAGACACTATAGTTGAGCTTTACTCTTCCAGCTTACTAAACTGCAACATCATTCAATCATCTTGGCAACTCCAAGCACAGTTCGTCAACAATAACCCCAACATTAGCTCAATTCAACTACAGTGCCCTATGATCTTAGAATACAAACACATTAACGGGTTGCCAGTCATCCCTTTTTATCCTTTGTCATATCTACTCTTTATCGAACTTACTAGGAATCTCTTTCTTACATTGTCTTTCATGTAATTTTCCTTTATTGTATTGTTAGCCTAAAGGGCTTACTATAAATAATCCTTTTTATTATAGTCACAAATACCTTATACCTTATTATTAGTGAATATTCATATTCTTACAAGATACCATTCTTCGAGTGTATTTCCTTTTCTCACACTATTATCTAATCTTGCTAAGTAGCTCAAGGTTAGTAGTGAGTAAACCTTAGTATTAGCCTGTGTCATATCAAGTGAAGAATTAAATCGTGTCATGTTCATTGGTACATCTTATCCTACAAGCAACTTTATAAAACCTACTATGTTTATTAACCTATCCTTTCCCCCTTTCTTCAATACTTTGAAGGACTTGCCTAGTTACTACTTTCTAAGATAAGTCCTAGAAATTAACTCAACTCTTAGGCATAACATATAATGCTACTATCAAAGCTTGAGGTTGCTACCGAAAGCTAAGTATTGTAGTAATCACTTCTTGTTATAGTATGTACTCTGTAATACTCTATTCTTTAGCAAAATAACTAAGCAAGTCCTTATGTCACTATATGAGATTATATTATCAAAGTCGTATGTAATCTTTTGTTATGTAATGGATTCCTAAAGTTTTATATTGAGAATGTCGAATTATTGTGTTCAAGGACAAACTAATGATAATGAGAGCAATGCTCATGGTCATGATGGTGTAACCCAACAGACCCCATAAACTATTGATGAACAATTGCAAGACCTTTCTATTATTGTGGCCAACCTAATTATCTCTATATATAGGGCAGTAGAGACTAGGAAATAAGAGAGAGCTAATGAATGAGGTTGAGATGTGAGAGATAGGCTGAGAAGATAAGCAACTAAATGTAGAGCATTAGAAACTGTTAATGTGAACCATGCTCTACCCTGACATGTAAAGTGGTTTGGTAAGAGGAGACTTAAGTTAGATGTAGTTGAGGAATATGGTAAGTAGGAGGAGTAGTATAGCTGATTCAAAGAGTGTAAGCTTCGTGCCCCTTAGAGGAGTTAAGCATCTTAAAGTGCAGATTTTAAGTTTTAATGGGTCTAGTAATGCTAATGACTATTTGGACTAAAAAGAGAAGATTGAAAAGATATTTGACTTCTATGATTATAAAGACTTGATATATATTTGGGTAGCTGCTTTAGAATTTTCTAAGTATATAGCAATGTGATGGAAGATGCTAACAAGCCTAATGTGAAATTAGATCATGGAGCAAGATGAAGAGAGTTATGTGAAGTAAATATGTGCTAGAACATTATGAATAAGGCACATTTTGATGTCTTAAGGAACTTAAATAGGGCAACTAATCTATGGATGAATTTGTTAAAGAGTTTTAGCTGTTGGTGATCTGATGTGATGTTGATGAACCCAAAGCATGGACAATAGCAAGGTTCATTTTTGGACTAAGGTCCAAGATTGGTAATATAGTAGAAGTGTAGAGGCATAGGAATTTGGATGGGAACATCCAAGTAGCACAAAGGGTCAAAAGGTAAAGGCAAAATCAGTTGGTTGAGTATAAAGCAACCAACCTAGCTTGTCGAGTCAAACCAGCATGCCGAGTAGAAGTCGATATGATCAAGCTTAGCACGATGTCAAGGTAGACTGCTGACGTCAAATGTCAAGAGAGCAATATCTCAATTTAGTTGTTTGAAGAATTCTTAGTACCAGTATTGCAATGGAAGCTAAGTAGAAAGAGAATCTCTTTTGTACAAATTACCGAGTGAATGGCAATTTATTTGCTTTGATCATAGATGGAATAAATTGCACCAACCTATCCTAAGCTCTACAAGATTCACTAACTTAATGAGAAGGGAGGACTACTTATTGTAGAACAAGTTAGAGTATCAATTATTATTGGTGATAGATATAAGGAAGAGGTATTGTGCAATGTCCTACCTATGTGTACTTTACACATACTATTGGGTCGACCATGGCTCCTTGATTGTAAGGTACTCCATGATGGGTATAGGAGTACCTATATGTTTTATAAGGATGGGAAGAAAGCGACACTGACCCTAATGAGTCCTAAAGAAATTCAAGAGTCACAAGAGAAGATTTCTAGATCACTATAGAGAAAGTTCTTAATGATTTCCCAAGCCCAATTTTCCAATGATGCTAAGAACGAAGAAAGTATATTTTTATTGGTTAGAAAACTTCTAGAGTTGAAGGAGGTTGCAACCTTACCTACTAAGATGTAAGCATTGCTTCAAGAGTATGCTAACTTGTTTCCTGCCAAGTTATCAAGAGGTTTACCCCCTGTTAGAAGGTTGGAGCATTGCATTGACCTCTAGCTTAGAGCTGGTTTACTTAACAAACTTACCTATAAACTCAATCTTAAGCAAGTAGCCGAGATGAAGAAACAAGTTGACGTGTTGATTAAGTACAAATATGTATAAGAGAGCATGAGCCCCTATGTCATATCGATGTCCTAGTATTGAAGAAGGATAGCTCATGGAGAATGTACGTTGATAGCCGTGTAATAAAAAAAATCACTGTCAAGTACCGATATTCAATCCCACAAGTATTTTTGAAGATTGATTTGAAGAGTAGTTACCACTAGATCCAAATGGGACCTAAAGACGAGTGGAAGGCTTCTTTCAAACTGATGAATGGTCTCTTCTGGTGGATGGTGATGCTGTTTGGTCTTATGAACGTACTGAACACCTTTATGCAACTCTTGAATCATGTTTTGAGACCATTGATCAATAAATGTGTTGTTATTTAGTTTGATGATATTTTGGTATATAGTATTGACCTTATTTTACATGTCGAGCACTTAAGGTCTATTTTTTATATCTTCTGTAAATAGCAATTGTTCAATAATTTAAAGAAACGTATGTTCTCTCAAAGTGAGGTAGTATTCCTCGGATATGTTGTCTTTAGAAGAGGAATCAAGGTTGATGATGAAAAGATCTGAGCTATCCTCAAAGGGCTAGTGATGACCAGTGCTACAGAAGTTAGGAGTTTTCATGGTCTAGATTCGTTTTATAGAAGATTTATTCGGAACTTTAGTTCCACAGCTACTCTACATATAGAGCTAACCAGGAAGAACTCTGAATTCGAATGGTTTGAGAAAGCTTAAGGAAGTTTTAAAGAGATCAAATCCAAGTTAACCTGTACCCTAATGTTAGTATTACTTGACTTTAGCAAAATTTTTTAGCTAAAATGTAGCACATCCATAGTTGGCATTAGACTTGTTCTCATTTAAGAGCGCTAACTAGTTGCATATTTCAATGAGAAGCTTAAAGGTATCATACTAAATTACATAGTATATGATAAGGAGTTTTATGCCTTAGTCTGAGTACTTTAGAGCTAGTAACATTACCTACTACTATGAGAGTTCATTATCAACGTAGACCATGCATCTCTTAAGCATCTCGAAGGATAGCAAAAACTCTCTTGATGCCATGCCAAATGGGTCGAATACTTGGAAATCTTTTGTTACGTCATCAAGTATAAGAAGGGAAGTTCTTAAACTGTAGTCAATTCCCTTTCTCATTAGTATGTTCTTATCAAACATTATAGGCTAGAATACTTAGGTTTGGTACCTTGCCTAAACATGATTCATACTTTGGACCCTAGGTGGCTAAATGTAACATTGGATGAGCAGTGGATGGGTTTTGTCTGAGCTAAAGAGTTTTTATAAAGGTAAAGCAAGTCTATATGTTGAATAATTCAACTAGGGAATTACTTATTCGAGAAGCCCATATTAGAAGGTTAGCCAGCCATTTTGGTGAGAAGAGAACTATTGAGTTGTTGAAAGAATACTTTTATTCACTAGGAATGATGATGGATGTATGCAAAATTCTTAAGTAGTGCAAGGTATGCAAGTGAGCTAAGAGGAGAAAGGAGTCATATAGAGAATATACACCTTTACTCATACCTTACTAGCTATGAACTAATCTAAGCATGGATTTCATGCTCAGCTTACCCAGAATACTTCGGAAACATGATTCTCTTACGGTAGTGGTTGATTAGTTCAACAAAATGTGCTACTTCAGCCCTTGCCACAAAACCTATAATGATTTATTTATTGTTGACCTCTTTTTGCAAGAGATTGTATGGTTACATAAATTTCCAAGGAGTATTGTATCTTATCGTGACTTGAAGTTCACAAGCTTCTTCAAGTGAACACTATGGAAGAAGCTTGGCACTAAGCTCATATTTAGTACTCCATGCAATCTACAAATATACACCCAAATTGAGGTTATGAACAGAATAGTAGGTGACATCCTTTGAGCAACTATTGGGAAGAAATGGGATATATGCCTACACATCAATGAGTTCACTTATAATTGCTCCACTTATAGCTCAATAGGAAGGTCACCTTTCAAGGTAGTCTATGAACTTAGCTTGAACTTACCCTTAGACATGATTATCAACCTCAGCTCTCAAGGAGAAAGTCAATCAAGCCTACAATGCATCAAGGTGTTTTAGAAATTGCATCAAAAGGTTATAGAGAAATTAGCCTAGACAATAGCCTAATAGAAAGAGCAAGGAAGCTAAGTTAGAAGACAAATTATCTATAGCCTCAAAGACCTTGTTTAGATTCACCTTAGTAAGGAACGGCTCCTAGGGAAGAGGAGGTACAAGTTATCTCCTAAGTTGGATGGCCCTTTCAAGATCCTTTAATGCATTATTGACAACGCTAATGAACTATAACTACTTGAAGGATACTAAGCATCTCCTACTTTCAACATTGCTGACCTAAAGCCATTTGTGCAAGAACTAGAAGAAAAAGAAGGTTGAGATTTGAGGGAAAATCTTTAACAACCCTAAGAAACTGATGGATTACCAACCTCTGTACCCCTCATTTACGTTCGTCTTCGTAGCCTCCAATCTCTTACTAAGAGGATTCTCTCTTATTAGCCTACCAAGGATAAGCTTTAGTACGTGGAAGAGCTGTAGAAGAACTCCCTAGGGATACAACTCAAACATGCTCTACTTTGCTCAAACTCTTACCTAGTCGCTGACTAGCTAAGTGCTAAGGCTAACTTGCCAAGTGTTGAGGTTAATCTACCAAGTGTTGAATTCGAAGATATGATACTTTGAGCTCTACTCTTCTAGCCTACTAAACTGTAGAATCAATCAATCATCACAAGAACTCCAACCATAGTTCATCAACAGTAACCCTAACATCAACTTAGCTTAGCCATAGTACCCCAAGAACATAGAACATGAACCCTTTGATGGGCCACCACTTATCTTTGACTTTTCTAACACTTATACTATATTCCTTTTTATCCTTTGTTATATTTACCCTTTGTTAAACTTACTAGGAATCACTTTCTTACATTGTCTTTTATGTAATTTTCCTTAATTGTATTGTTTCCCTGAAGGACATACTATAAATAGACCTTTTTACTATAGCTGTGATGTACAGGTGAGTGTACCTATCGGTTTATAATCTAATGGATATGAGTCCGACTGTTGATCCCACAGGGACTAATACTATTACTAATAGTCACCAGATCTTTATTATCTAACCGACAGATTAAATTTCAAGAAGTTTAAAGAAGGAAATCTAATTTACTGCTAAAACTAATTTAAGGATTAACTAACACTCAATTCAAGAATTAACAAGAAAGAAATTTAATTACTTCAAGATTCAATGTTGTACCAAGATCTTGTTTCCCTTAGATCTAACATGTGATTTTCCTAAAAATAATTTAATTTATTCTTTAATTTTTCTTGACCAGGAGAATTTGCTACAATAGTTAACCACTTTATCAAGCTAATTAGCCTTAACCTTAGAATCATATATTAGAATCTGTTCTTAATAGCATGACCGAAGATTGCATTATTGAATAATGAATTCTCTACATTTTAATTTGAAATTCAGAAGAACCTTGCAAATTACCTTTAATCTTGCAGCAATTCTCATCAACTATGCCTAGATCTACTCTTATAAGAAATCTATCAATCCTCTTATAAGATATTAAACTCTAGATTATTACCTATGGAAATAATAACCTAAATCATGAAGCATACATAATTAAATCAAGAAATGAATAAAGAACTAAATTAATCAAGCAATTAAAATATTGCATGAATAGATCTAGGTTTCACAAAACCTAGATACCAAGATTTTACTCACTATACATCTTAAAATAATAATCTAAAATCAAAGCATAGAAAACAATAGGAAGAATCATCATGAAATCCAAACAAAATTGAATCTTGATATTTTCTCTTCTCCTTGCTTTCTTGATTTTTCTTTTCTCTCAAAAAATCTCCTAAAAAATAAACCCTAACAAGGCTTTATATGTGAAGAGCATAAAAAAAAAAGAAAGGTTCACTGGAAAAGACACGACTAGGGACAACCGTATCTTTTGGTCATGTAACAATCTATGCTTCATGTTTGTCCCTTCTTTTTTTTAAACCTAGAAATGATACAACCAATGACATGATTGTGTCTTTAAGTCATGTTTTAAGCTATAACAATTGAAAAATTGCTCCAATTTCGCTTGGAAACTACATAGTTTGTGTTGTTCAACTATGTCAATCTTCAAACCTTCATAACTTACTCATTTTAGCTCCAATTTGAGTGAAATTTGTTTCTATCTTCGCATTTTCTCTTATAGATTGTTTCAAAACCTAAGTAACAAAATTTTACTCAATTAGGTATTATTATCTAAAAATAAACTCAAATGTTAAGGAAAATCATAAAAAAATCACTAAATAAAATATGTGCAATTAGAAACTTATCAAACTTCCCCACACTTAAGAATTTGCTTATCCTCAAGCAAATAAAACAAAGAAAAATCAAGACAAGAATTCTTAAGTTAAAAACCATCATTGCTTAGGAAACTGATCAAAAATTACACTTAACCTGGAAAGACTCAACTTGTAAAGCCAATCAATTTTCTTTAAATAACTTTCTTAACTCTTATACTCAATATTTTTTCCAATGTCCAAAGGACACAAAGTACCAGAGTTTACAAGGCAATCTATGTAAATTAACATTTATCTAGATTATTTAATCATGGACTCCTGTACTCAAGATTAGATTTAACATCTCGCCTATTAAGAAAGAGTCACAAAGATTTTAACCTACTTAACTAAAATGTATACAACTCTCTCTTTAATCTTGCTAAGCGCCATAATTCACAGTAAACACATATTACATCTACTCATTATCTGATCAACCCTTTAACGTACGCTTTGGCTAGAAGGCTTCTAATTCACTAAATTCATGTTATTAATTAAGCATATTACTCCAGGATAATTGTATTGGTAGCAAGAAAGGATCTTGCCCTTCTGATGGACCAAGACCGATCCATACCAACCTAGCCCTCGTATTGGTAGCGGAAAAGAACCTCGCTCTTTTGATGGATAAAGGCCAATCCATACCAATTTATTCTTTAAATTTACTTTGACATTGGCAGTGGAATTCAACCTCACTCTTCTAAGGGACTAAGGTGATTTCTTACCAATTTTGCCCTTCTTTTTTTCATTTATATCACTTTTTACCTCCAACTATTTCATTTCAGGGGTTTGTCAAAAGAAAAAATTCATTTGTTTATTAACTAAGGATTATAGGGCTCTAAAGTCATCAAAGAGGAAAGTATACATTAAAGTAAGCTTCGAAAATAATCATGACTAACTCTTAACCAGTGATATTGCTCTAATCCTAAGTTCTAAAATCCTCAGCTAAATAACCCTTAACTTTACTCTACAAAGATTTCACCTATTAACTTTGGCATCGTGTAATTCACTCATCACAAATTAAGTATTCAAATTACATTCAACTAATTGAAAGTTATTAATTTTCAAATAATTGCAAGTCAATAAAACAATAAAATTGGATTAAATTTAAAAAAAAAAAAAATTGGTCTCCTAACTAGCAAAAGTTTCTAAAAATTTTTATATCCCCTTCCCCACACTTAAAACCATACATTGTCCCCAATGTACGAATTAAGTCACGTAATAGAAATGATATCAATCAAAACAACCATAGGTAAGACGATAGAAAAGTGGGAAAGAAAAACCAATACTCTCTTGAAAATTTGCTTAACACAATTCATCAATGCAAGAAGTCAAAAGTTTGAAGTAGCTTAAATCAAACACCATCTCCAACATGATTCTAAGGCCTTGACCTCATAATCCTCCTAATTGGTGGCATCATCTATGAAATTATCTTCATCCTCGTTATATTCTTCATCCTTGTCCTCTTCCTCATCTTCAACTAAACTCTCCTCCTAAGCTCCTTCATCTTAACTAGTAATTTGACTCTAGGTACCATGTATCTCTATAAAAGGAAACAAAATTCAAGTCAAATTGCCAATACACCAGTGTTTCCCCACACTTAGAATAAAGAAATATACCAAAACTCATAACTAAGTGTGAAAATAAACACTATAACTCATTGAGGAATTTTGTCAAACACTTGGTATGCATGCAAGATGTAATCGTGTACTTGAGAAATCCTTCATGCAATCCTCATAACTATCGTTACACAATAGATTCCAAGCATGCTTAAACTCTTAATTCCTCGATAACATGAATCAATAGTACTTGTATGTTGAGTAAACACTAAAGCCCTACGAGCTAAAATGAAGAACAAGGCATATAAAGCAATGAAGTTCAGCACTACAACTTAAACATTCAAGAATCGCATTTGTAAATGATATGGTCATATCACAACTATGTGTCATTCAAACCTAAAGATTAGTGTTAATTCAAGAACATGGTCATGTTCATCATGTACACCAATACCCCTATCATGTTCCAACAGTATCATTGTGATAATAGATTGCCATGTACTACATAAACTTCTACAATCAATTCCCTTGTTAATCATAGGCTTTCTATACAACACACAAGACTCCTACTCCATGTTACCATTAGGCCCATAGATAAGAAATATCAAGTAAGATAACAAAAATTAACATTTAATCACGAAAATACTATAGTTAAAGTGTGGAATTGTCAAATTCCACAACAAAAGAATATCACAATGTATTCAATACTATAAGATAAACTAGATTAAGAAAATTTAACTAAGTAAATGTATTTACAATTCAATATTCACACAAAAATTCTCTCTTCTTATTCTAGACCTATACCTTATCTCAAAGTTAGACTCACCTCAAGCATTCCACGGCCCATATGAACAGAAAGATGACCTTACATCAAAAGAAATCTATTGGGGTGTAAGCTTACTCTTAGTAAATAAATCTCTTTATCATACTATACAAACATTATCTTTTATGTGCATAACATATGAATGCGCAAATAATCAGAATACTAAACAATACATGCAACTCAGAATTATGCCCCCTATAGTCGGCGTTAGAGATAATTAACCAACATAAACCATCAATCAAGTCCTAGCACCTAGGTTTTTGTACCAATTGCACCATCATGCTCAAATCAACTAAAGCAAATATATAATATATACAGCTTTACTATTCATATGGAAGATATACTTTCCTATTCAAAAATTAAATTTTTAAGCTAAAAATTCCTAAGTCTAGCGATGTGGTGACCTTCGCAATCTATATCGCACCCCTTAAGTAAAAGCTACAAGACATAGCCCTTTGTTAATAGTTGGCATCCCATGGTGCCTAGTAACCCCAAAAACTTAGGACAAAGACTCAAAAATATATATATAGCACATTTGTCTAATCTCAACAAGAGACCTCGCTCCTATGAGCCCTTTCCTATTTTCTACGTAAGATACAGTCGATACAGTTATTATGCAATCATGACAAATGCATGACACACTCGGCCATAGTGGATTAGTCATAGTAATCTGGGAGTAAATCTTCTCCAACAGTTGTGTCCCCTGAACATTGCAAATATGATAAAATTAAGAGTTTGAGATAAAGTTAGAAGGCTAACCTAAAATTCTTTAAGTTACACTTTTTAATTTAGTTTTATATTTTTCTCGATTTTACTTAAAATTTCAATTGTGTATATAAATCCAATTTTTATGATCTTGTAGTCATTTTTCATTGTTTTTTAGTGCAATTTAACATGGTATGGTTAGATTTTCATGATGAGATACACAAATCTATCAATTGATCAGAATAGTAATGGTCTTCAAGGTTTGGTGCTTTTTTTTATCTTAGTTTAGTTGTTAGGCTTTTTGTTATCATAGGGAATCTTTTGGGCATGGGCTTAGGATTTTATTCTAAGCTTAAAAAACTCTTTAAAGTTAGATTTGCAACCTTATATTATGGCCTTAGTGCTAACAGCATCTCATTTGGACTTTTATATAGGCTTAAGTGGTTAAATAGGCTTATTTTTTGTCTAAACTAAAGATAGTTACTTTGTTGGGCTTAGGGAGTATTATGTAGGCTTCTTAAGGGTCTCAAAACAACTTTTATGGATAGATTCAGGTGCTGGTCAGAAATTTGGTGAAGACTCAACTTAGAGTTCTAAGCTCGTTTTGAGAGTTTTAGGCTTAGTTTTGAGTTTTAGGCTTTATACTCTTGTTATAGTTTCTTTAGTTGGTCTTTTCATTTTGTTTACTTGGTTTTATCATATTTTTAAGTGACTTTTCTTGTGGTTTCATATTTGGTCAAGTTGACTCAAGGGTTACACACTTGGTTTTTCAACTTGTTTTATCAATTTCTTAAGTTTAGGGGTAGGATCATGAATCTATGCTACTCATATTCCAATTCCAACTCAACTTCTCTTACATGAGGTGGTTATTTAGCTTATTACATCATAAAAATGATAGATCTCATACTTATCATAAACTCTATGCCATAGTTTACATCTCAAAAATTTGGTTACTCCATGAAAACTTCATGTAATGGATTTTCCTTTATGTAAAATTAGATTTAAGCATATGTGACCACATGAAACCAAATATAATATCTGCATACTACACAACCTCCTCACATCGAGCATGTTATCTCCATTACCATACACATATTTCATGATTTACTCAACTTACCAACTTCTATTCTAAGTGCTAGATACGTTTCCTACAAGATACTAAATTAACATGCTCATAATCTAACTTTCATGTAAGAGATTGATAAGCTTATTTGTTAAAGTGGTCTAACTATTTTATCACCTTATCTTTATGCCAATATCTTCATGAGAATATGCTCTCCTAACATGGCATACTAACTCACTTTAACAAAGAAATAAACTTACTTGTTCTTAAAGTGTAAAAATGGTGGTTATGCAACTAAGAGTTCTCTTAGCTCCTTGTTTTTCCTTCCTCTTCTTGCTAGTTCTTTTAAGGACTAAGGTCTTGATGGTTGAGATGGGTTTTGAGGGTATTCTAAAGTTTCTAAAAATGGGTTTTGAAAGTTGGCAAAAGATGGCAACACCACAAAGTTGTGCCGTGAATGTGGAAGCAAATAGGAGTGGTAGCAATGTGGGGATTTCATAGGGTTGAGTTTCTTTTTTTGTTTTGTGTTTGTAGTGAGAATAAGGAAATAAAAGATGAGGGAAAAAGTGAGTAAGAGTGCCAGTTCTAGTGTGTATGTGAAGTGTGTTAACCTTATTGTCTTTTTTCATAAAAGATGGTGTGCTATCTTGTCACTTGTTTGAAAATTGAATTGATAAATTAATGTGATAAGTTGTTTTTATGTAGTATAAGTTATGGTGACATATGGAAAGTATCACATCACTAGCTTTTGATAGGCTATCAATTAATAATTAATTGCAATTCTCAATTGATAAGTTAATTAAGGTGATTGGTTAGCTTACTTATCCATGTATACATGGCTAATGCATGAAAATAAGGGGATTGTCTTATATGTAATTCTTTTAGAGTTTAGTTCTTAAATCAACTTGAAGTTATGATTTATTACTCATAAAATTAGGAAATTTTATAGAGTTGAACAAAATTATTCAAATTAAATTCCCATTTAGTCGCTTAAGGTTAAAAGTTCTTAATTATTTTATGGTTTAGGGTTCTAGGTGACTTTAGGTCCGTTGTTCTCATATTCAAGTTTTTTCTTTTTTAATCAATAGTGATCTTTTGAATTGAAAAACCAAGTTCATTTTTAAATATAAACTTAAATTCTTAATTTGGTTGATCCTTGAGAATAATTGAGAAGTGCTTTTAGTTGAATTACATGCCCGTTAAATAGTAGGGTTTATATCTTCCCTCCTCACCCCAATAAAATGAGTTTTGTCCTCAAAACTTAAAGACGTGCTTAGAACTTCAAATAACTAGGGGTACTGAGTAGTTTTACATACTTGATTTCCTTGTTCCCCAACTTTTGAACTTTACTATATGTGATCTGGACTGGGTATTCCTGATATGTTAGATTCTCCTTGAGTTTTATCGGTTTTAACTCAATTACATTATCTAGGTCGAGTACATGTTTGCTCAATACCGACACATGAAATACATTATGTATTCTAGCCATATTAGGAGATAATGCTAAGTGGTATTCAAGGTTTCCTACTCTTTCAAGAATCTTAAATGGTCCAATGTACATGGGGCTTAGCTTCTCTTGAGTCCTTACTCGATGTATGCTCTTGATTGGACTTACCTTCAAATACACATGTTCTCCCACATTAAACTTTGATTCTCTTCTCTTCAAGTCGATCCAACTCTTTTGCTTGTCTTGGGCTTCCTTCATCCTTTTTCTAATGGTGGCCACTTTTTAAGCTGTCTCCTAAACCAAGTTTGGTCTTAGAGCAACCTTCTCTACATCATCCCAAAATAACGGGGATAGGAATTTTCTCCCATATAATGATTCATACAGGGTATCTATATGGATGAATGGTAGCTATTATTGTATGCAAACTCAACCAAAGGTAAGTAAGAATGCCAACTTCCCTTAAACTCCATGACACAAGCTCAAAGCAAATTCTTTAGTGTTTAGATTGTTCTCTCTAGTTGTCCATTTGTTTGAAGGTGATATGCTGTACTAAAAATCAAGTTCATTCCTAATACTTTTTGCAAACTTCCCTAGAATTTGGATACAAACCTTAGATCTCTATTAGATACTATTCTAGCTAACACTCCATGCAAGCATCCTATCTCCCTCAAATATATCCAAGCCAACTTTTTTAGGGAATAGGTCATATTGACAATAGAAACCGTGCTAACTTTGTGAGCCGATCTACTACTACCCAAATAGCATCATGGTTTGTTGCTACTCTAGGCAATCCACATACAAAATCTATGGTGATCTATTCCCACTTCTACTCAAGGATTGATAATGGTTGCAACAATCCTCCTGGTCGCTAGTGCTCCGCCTTAACTCTTTCGCATGTGTTGCATTTGAGCACATAGCTTGCAACATCATGCTTCATTCCACTCCACTAAAAATTCTTCTTGAGATCTTGGTACATTTTAGTCCCTCCAAGATGTACCATATATCTAGAATAGTAGGCTACTTTCAAGATCTCCTTCCTAAGTTCAAGGCTATCAAGTACACACATACGTCCTTTCATCCGGATCATTCCATCTTCGTCTTAACTGAAATCCATATACCTTCTAAGTATCATCTGCTCTCTTACGTATTGTAAAGCAAGGTCCTCTTGTTGCACTTCTTGGATTCTTTCTTGCAATGTTGGCTCAAGGATTAAGTTTGATAGTTCAGCATTCACTTCATGCCATGAAAATTCCAAATTCATCCTTTCAAATTCCTTGATCAACTCTTTTTGGTCAGTGAGGAGGGATGCAACTTCTACTTGGCTCTTCCAACTTAAGGCATTAGCTACTGCATTCACTCTCCTAGGGTAATAATAGATCTTGGGATCATAATCCTTTATCAACTCTAGCCAGCGCTGTTGCCTTATGTTCAACTCCTTCTGAGTGAATAGATATTCCAAGCTATTGTGATCAGTGTAAATTTCACATTTAACACCACACAAGTAATGCCTCCATATCTTTAGTGCAAACACTATAGCTACTAACTCTAGGTCATGAGTGGGGTAATTTCACTCATGCGATCATAACTATTGCGAAGTATAAGTGATTACTTTTCCATTGTGCATTAATATACACCTTAGACCATTTTTAGAAGCATTACTGTATACTGAAAAGGGGTTCTTCATTGTCTTGCAAAACTAAAACTAGTGCTAAAATTTATCTCTTCTTCAACTCTTGGAAGCTTTCTTCTCTTCCCTCATTTCATTCAAACCTTTCATTCAAACCTTTCATTCTTTTGAGTTAGTTGAGCAAGTGGTTTAGCAATTCTTGAAATGTCCTTCACAAACTTTTGATAATATCCAGCTAAACTAGGAAAACTTCTCACTTCAGTAACATTTTCAAGCCTTCTCCAATCAATGATAGCTCTTATCTTTTCAAGGTCTACCATTATTCCTTCCCTTGAAATGACATGTCTTAAAAAGAATATCTCCTTCAACCAAAAGTCACACTTAGATAACTTGGCATGTAGCTTATGTTCCCATGGGGTTTGCAATACCAGCCTCAAGTGTTCTTGATATTGTTTTAGAGTTGATGATACGAGGCAAGCGCACCTATCAATTTTAATATAGCGGATATGAGTCCGAGTCGATCCCTCAGAGATTTTGAATACTAATATTAACTTTAGCTTTATTATCTAACCGGAAAATTATGATAAGTTGAATGAATTAAAAATACTGAAATTAACCAACTAAACTAATTATGAAACTTGGTTAAACAAATTAGAAAGCAATAAACTACTAACGACTTCAAGTATGCAATAATGTATTTAGAAATTATTTCCCCTAGTGTTTAACATGTAACCTTTTAAAATATATTCAATTCAGTTTCTATAATTCTTGACCGGAGGGATTCACAATTAAAGCTAATATCTTTCTCAAGCATATTAACCCTAATTCTAAATTATTTACCGGAATCTCTTCACTTAGTAATATAACTTAGAATTGCATTAACGTATAATGAATTCCCATGCAAATAATTAACTTTCCAGAAGAAACATGTATCTTATCTCTAAGTATACATGTAATTCTCTTCAATTATGTTAAGATCTAATTACACATGCAATTTCTCAATCAACATGCATAATATCATATATTGATACTTTAGAATTATCAATCCATAACTAAACGACATAATTGAATCAAGAAAAGATAGAAACTTTCTTGAAATTATAATTCAATCCAAGGGTTACATGAAACCCTAGGTTCCATAATCCTAAATACTTGAATTCTAAGCTATCATAACGAATCTAAAAATGAGTTCCATCAAAAATATAAAATAAAGCATGAAAACCCCTCTTGATTTGATGAAAAATCTCTCTAATCTTGAAATCGATGTTGTTCTTGCTTCTTGATTGATGTTCTCCTCAAGTCTCCTCTCGTCTCTTGTGTCTCTCCGTTTCTGTAATGTCTCTCTCTCTTTTAAACCCTAAGATCCCCTTATATATGTGTATTACACGGATTTTATTTTCGTCACAAGACACGGCCTGGGACATGGCCGTGTCCCCAAGTCGTGTAACTTTCTGCACAAAGGCAAAATTTCTACATAACTTCAAAATTTCATAACTTCTTCGTTTGAACTCAGAATTGAGTGAAACTTGATTCCTTTTCTTCGTTTTCGAGCCTAGAACGCGTTTAAACCCTAAAATCAACATTTTACTCAATTAAGTATCAATTTCTTTAAAGAAAACCAAAAATGTACGGGAAATGCTATAAAATTACCATATGAAATATGTTTAAAATCAGAGTTATCAGTTGACGAATACACTAAGATATCATCAATGAACACAATTATACAATTGTCCAAATATATTCTGAACACTCTATTCATCAAATCCATGAACACTACAGGTGTATTGGTCAATTCAAATGGCATCACCAAAAACTTGTAATGTCCATATCTTGTCTTAAATGCTGTCTTAGGCACACCTTCCGATTTGATCCTCGATTAGTGATATCTCGATCTCAAATCAATAAGGGGGAATATACCTACACCTTGCAATTGATCGGACAAGTCATCAATATGAGGTAAAGGATACTTGTTCTTTACAGTAACTTAGTTCAGTTCCTTATTGTCGTTATAGAGTTTAATAGAACTGTCCTTCTTCTTAACAAACAAAACAGGTGCTCCCCAAGGAGAGACACTTAATCTAATGAAACCTTGGTCCAATAACTCTTGAAGCTGTTTCTTTAGCTCCTTTAATTCTATGAGAGCCATCCTGTAAGGTGCCATAGAAGCTGGCTCAGTTTCGAGCATCAAATAAATGGTGAAATCAATATCCTTTTTTGGTGGCAACCTTGGTAGCTCTTCTAGAAACACATCAAGAAATTTGCTTACCACTTAAATATCTTCTAGTCTTGGTCGCTTTAACTCAACCTTGGTGTTTATCCAACTCATCTCTAACATTAACTTAAAGGAGATTAGTTCATGAGTTCCCACTACCAGTGATTATCCTTAGAACTTTACCTTGGATCCTCTTACATCCTTAAAATGTACTTTCTTTTTACAATCAATTGTAACTCTACATGATGTCATCTAATTCATGCCTAAAATCATCTCGTATTTTCCTAAGTCAAGAATGATGAGATCCATTCCACTATCATGACTTTACATGCTAAGTGGGCACTTCTCCACCATCTCTTTAGTAGTGACTACACTTCCTATAGGGGTTTACACACTGAAATTTGATTCAGAGACGGTTACATGCAACTTAGTTCTTTCCACTACTTCGTAGGCAACAAAGGAATGAATCGCTCCGGTGTCGAACAAGGTATACACCGAATGTTCCTTTATATCGACACTCCCTGGATCAAATTAAAGTTGAGCTTTTACAAGGCATAATTATTAAACTTTACAATTCTTGTTATTAAGTTAATCATTTTAGCTTCTTATTACCAAAATATACTTAGCAACATAACTTAACTTAAAAGAGAGTCTAAGAAACATACCTATAATCATCTCGGTATCTATAACATCTTCCACTTCTTCATAATAGACTATCTCCTCCTTAAGATACTCCTCATAATCCCATCCTCCCTCTAGATTATAGACTTGGGTGGCATTCACAACTCCTGGTCTCTAGCCATTTCCTCCAGTAATCTTCCCCATCTTAAGGCATCCCGCAATCTGTATAATGGCATTCTAACATTGAGGGCAGGTGTTAGCAAAATGTCCTACTATAACAAGTTGTAGCGGTCTTCTTCAAATAGTTTGCTACCAAGTGACCTCCCTCTCTATAGAAGTGACACTTATTTCTGAGCTGAGCACAATCTCGAGGATAGTGGTTCCCCTTGCATTTCCAACAAGTTACCTTTCCATTCCTATTTCCATTTCCGTTCTTCTTACATATCACTTTATGGGGTCTTAGAATCTTTCTTAATTTAGAACTCGAGCTTCCTGGTCCTTTAAATGGCCTCTTGCCAAAAATAGTTACTTTTGATTTCAACACTTCTTCTCCTTGCCTCCTAGTGGGTCTCTAACACTTTTGCTTTCTCCACAACCTCATTGTAAGTCCTTGGCCAAAATTTCAAGACCTTCCTTTTTAATTCATGGTCCAGTCCCCTCACAAAAATCTGCTTTTTCATCGAGTCACTATTATGATATTCAAGTGGAACAAACTGAACTAAGTGTATAAAGTTTGCCTCATACTACTCGAGGGTATGCTTTCCTCTTTTGATTCCAAACAATTGATTACTATATTTTACCCATAAGTTCTTTGGGAGGTAATGCCTCAAGAATTCTCCTCTAAAATCTTCCCATATAATGGGGTGCCTTAGGTTTCCTCTCTTCATTTCCCACCATGTCTATGCCCTCAAATGCAGCAAATATGTACCATAGGTCAATCTTAAATGATGCGACACTTCAAAGGCCTCAAATGATCTTTCTACCTACATCAACCAATCCTCGGCCTCATCAAGCCGACTTACATTTCCATCAAAGTATCTGTTGCATTTTAAGAATTCAGGTAATAGGTTCCTTTGCTATTGAGGCTTATGAAGAACTTGGTAAAGGTCTCTAGCTGGCCTTATCGGTGGTGGTGGTACTACTGCATATTGCCTTGCCATGGCCATATGTGGTGGTATAGGCATTTATGGAACATGCTCTTAGGTTGCTAGTGGTAGAGGTGCTTGAGTTCTTTCTAAGTCCTTAATAAAGCGTTGTTTGCCTACATAGCTATTAATATTTCCTCAATACGATCAATATTTATATTTTGTTCTAGATTCTATTCTGGCGACACTCTATCCCTTGGAGGTCATCTCTTGTGTCTCTATTCACTGAAAATAAAATTTCTAGGATCAGGTTTAATATGGTTAATTCAAATTACAATTCACTCAATCCAATCATTTACTTAGATGAAACAACTTTATTGCTTAGGAATCATAATGTCCTTGCTCAAATCACCCAATATAAAGCACTTCTTTTTAATTGCACTACTAGAATAGGAATCAAATCACATAAAACAAACAATAAGTTCATTCATAAATTCTCCAAATACACATAAAGTTCAAGTGCATACCCTTTCGAGGTTACACATACTTCCTACGATTGCGGCAATAATATTAAATACAACTATGAATTAAAAGTGCACATAACATAATACATAAGAACCTCACTACAAGTTGCACTCAAATTAAATAACAACAACAACAATTGAAACACTTTAGAAGTTAGAACATCCATGACTAACTATGCCTCATCAAAGGTCCAACTTCATCATCATTCAACCAACCTAATTGTTGAGTCCTTCTCCTTGGAATTGGCAATGAGGCATCCACATTTGGGTTACATGGTGATCTTGGACAATGAACTACTCGGTACAGTTTATGATGCAACAGGAACTTACAAGAATCTGGCTCGGGGTTTACTTCCCTTCGATATTCTCTTGGGACAATGGGTATAATGTCAATGTCATCCTCCTACTTAGGGGCATTCAAACATATATCAATAACATCGGGCTCTAAGGTTGGCAATCCATCATTTGTGGTCGAAAATGATGAGCCAATCGTGTTCCCTTTCAATGTTTCACCATTTTAATCTTTTGATGAGTGTGTATTTTGCATGCATTTATTATTATATAATCCTACAGTAATTCTGTGATTTATAGTGGGTTTGTTGATAAATTATCATAAAATTAGCAAATTCCATGTAATATGGGTCGATATAATAAAATTGTAAAAATGATCGAAGTTGTGTTTAAATGATTCAAATTATGTTTGTATATTTTTCAACTCAAAAATATGACATTTTAATGTTGGTATCTTTCTACTTGTGATAGGAAAAACATGCGGAACTGAAAAATACACACAAAATATGGGAAAAAGCATAAGCAAGAGTCTAGTTCGTGAGGTCAAACACAAATAAAATTCACGTGACCCAATTGAAGAATTCACCATATGGACTTCCAGTAATTCAACTGTAATTGCATTTCTCTAGCATGATAATGCCGTGGGACCCACTAATAATTTGGCGGCAAAACCAAATGACATTTACAAATCCAACTACATCCAGACAAAGACAATCGAATTGAAATCCAAGCCTCTACCGTGGAACATCAGCATAGGACCCCACCTCACATTACATTTGCATTCACGCATGGAACAGGAAATGAAGTAGGTTCCATGTACACCCATCAGAGTGGATTGAATCCCCTCATTTGCCATTGTAAACCAACGCTGGAAGGGAACAATGGATAGTGTACCAGGGACTAGACCACACTGGATAATCCCTTTCCACCCTTGCCCAACGCCCGGAGCAAACACAATATATATTCCTCCGTTCCATTTGCCAAGGACAAACCATAGTGGATTAGGTACGTATTTCATTTTCTTGCTTTGTCCGCCGCACGGTAGGAAGACTCTCAAGTCTTGAGGTTTTCTTTTATTTATTTTTTCTCCTTTTATTTAATTAGAGTATATTAACGTTGGTATGTTGGGGCTTAAAAAATAGATAAAGTTTGCAGGTTTTGTGATTTTCTTGGAGGAATCCCAACATCTTGTGCTGACATTTAAACCCTTTTCATTGTTAATATCTATTTTAGCTAATGTGTTATTTATGTTTATTGTATGTATTTTTATTGTTGTTTCTTTACTGCCATTAATGAGTTTAATTAATATAATGAATATTTAAATTATTTTTGAGGGTGGGTTTTGTTATTATGTGAATGTTGTAGATGGTGATTCTTTGTAGTTTGGATATGAGTTTAAGCATTTAAGTGGGATTTTCATGTTTGATGTTTCAATTGAACTCTCTAAGGTGCTTGTTAATGAAATTTTCAATAGGTTTCCTTATGATTATAAGATAGAGAGGAGATTAGTCATAGGAAGCATCGTTGAGAGTTAATGGGTTTGCATAATTATGAGACTGAGGGGACATTAGCTGTATAATTCTCAAATTTAGTCATTAAGTCAATGAAGTATCAATAACGACTTCTTGTAATATAAGACAAAGAGGAAATTAAGTGTTCTCCAATGGATTCACATTACGTAATACTGTTTTAGCATATTAAGATAAGTCATGAGATCAAGAGAATATTGACCCCCTAATCTCTAGAACTAGAACACTTAATTCGAAACAAGAATTATGTATTTAGCTAATCATGTAGGAAAATGAGATTGAGAGAAGATTTTTCACTTCATAGTTGAGTAAGATGCCATATTTGGGATCAATCTCAAGTAAATACTATCAAAACCTACTTAAATTCCTTGCTTGACATCTTAATGGTACACTCTCACCACTACTTCAAAAACATGTTGCAAGCCCACGCCTTTACTGTTCGTGTTAATTGTTGCTTTCACTTGTGTTTTAATTACAATTGCAATTCCAAATTCTCTTTTCACTTTTCCTAGATTAGATTTGCATGTTAGAATCTAGCACTTAATAGAATCCCTTTTCCCTAAGGAATTCAACATGATGAAAACTCACCAATATTATTAATTTAGACGATTTGACACACTAGTCACTTAACATAACAATGTTTTGAAAATCTTCATTTATGAAGTGTCTTGAAATTTATCATTTTTATTGGTGTCTTGTATCATCCATCAGCTTTTTGCATTGTTACCAGAGAAAAGGCAATTATGTTGATATTAGATAAACCTAGAATTATGAGACTAGGCCTTAGCATAGTTGTAGTGTAGTTTGTAGCTATGTTTAATTTCCATTGATTTTGAGTAGTTTAGCTACTAAAGTTTTGATCTTTATCTATTTTCTTATCCAATTAAATTGATCTTATTGTTTTCTTGTTAATTTCAGTTGAATTAAGGATAAAGTTTTTGGAAAAGTGTTAAATTTTTTCTTAGCTGATTTGTGTCAAACTAGGTGTTGATCTCGTAAGGAATCAAGAGGGGAGTGAATTGATTGTTTCAAAACTTTTTGAAAACAAAATCATTAAAGTTAGAAAGCTAAACATTGCTTTAGATATCTATAATAGAAAAAATTTGACAACACATGAGAACGAAAAAAATATAAATAGTAAATAATAAGAGATAAGAGTAGAAGATCAAGCGTAAGATTTTATAAAGATTCCGCCTTTTATGCCAGTCCTTTCTTCTAGCTCCACAGTAGTAGATCCGGTTGTCTTCACTAGTCATTCTACTAAATCAATTCAATCAACTTTTAACTTTACAAACAACTACCTTGTCTCACTAGCCTTTATCTTGACTAAACATAGGCTACATACAATCAATCACTTTCAAGACACAATCTCAATACAATTGATTTCAAGTACACAAAAATTTGAAGATAAGAAATATGAATCTTCAAAACTTTTGCATTGGACCTTGTAAACGTATATGTTTAAGATGATTTTTTTTTTTCATATATGTTTTGGTTTGAATCACGATTTATTTATATCTTCATCCTTCAATGGTCAAATAGAATGTAGTCTTCGTGGAATGGTTGAATACAAGATATTCTTCCTAGATTTTTGCTTGGTTTGAATCTTTTCTGATTTATTGCAAGCTATTATGAAAATTGGATGACTTTCACTTTAGCTTGATCTATTTTCAATAACCATCATTATGCACAATATCTACTTAGTTAAGAAACAATTGGTTGTGTTCTTTTCATATTCCTAGATATAATGTTCCCACTTAAGTGGAATAGATTAATTATATTTTCCAAATATAATTAAATAGTGGAGCTAAGTCTTCTCTTATCAATCTTCTATTGAATCTTCTAGAAGTAACTAGTTCTATTGTACTTAGATTGTCCCCTTACTTTAGGAGTTAACTTTTTACTATTTCTTCTACTGAACCAATTAAGCATACCACTTTCTACTTATACTTCCACTGCTCTATTATTCAGTTGTCAACCTTCCATTTAAGCTTCTACTAACATCATTTGCTATTTGAGCAATTACTTGAAGCTTTTACTAAACTTTCTACATGCATAAAGATCATTTTCTTGCAACACTCAACTAACACAAATATCATCACATTATCCTTTTTGTTATTATCAAAAGCATGTTAGAGAGAATCGTAATATTCTCCCCCTTTTTGATAATAACAAGACACATTTTTGCAAAAATAAAAATTAAGTGCCCTGTCTCCCCCTTTTTATTATCATTGAAGCAAATAAAAAACTAAGTAAAACAATTCAAAATAAACATCCAGTTGTAGTATCCATCAAATTACTATTAAACACATGTAATTGCCAAAGTAATCCAAAAAAAAAAAAAACACAACTAAGTCTTACTAGGATAAAAAAAAAAAAAATCTTAACAACATTTTCAGCAAAACAAATCTAAACAATTATTTTCTAGATTTCTTCTTAGTGGAAGAAGAAGGTGAGTGTCTAGTGTAGTAAGGTGGATCAAGAAAAGGATTATAGAATATTTTCTTTGATGGCTTCGAAGATTTATCATCAAGATTAATGACCTTTAGTGAAGGACAAATAGGTTTAACATAATCTAGAAATTGCACTAAGATGAAATCCTTTAGTTCCTTTTGTAAATCCTTCAAAGCTTTAGCAATAAAGTCTCTATCTAAGTAAAGTTCAGATACACAAATATCCAATTGTTGCAAAAATTGTTGTAGTCTCATATTCTTCTATTTTAGAGACCATTCATCAAGTTTCACTCCACTAGTAGTATTAGCAAGTTCATGAGTAAACTTCTGAAATTTCATTCTATTGAGGTTTAATTTGACATCATTACAGTATTCATTCATTTTAACCTCAACTTGATTCCAATTCTACTCCATAGTAGCTTCTATGAATGCAATTGTATCATTAAATTTCTTAACTAATAGCAATTGACTTTCCTTTTTAATAAGCTTAAACTTTGCATCTAGCACATTGTCAATGAGTTGCTATAAGAACTTAGTCATCCTTCTTGAGATTTCATCTGTAGAACCTTGAGACAATGTTTGTGCTAGAGTTTCTATAGAACCTTAAGTTTCATCTTTGTTAACCATAGAGGATGGTTAAATTAAGGGAACCAATCAACCATGCTAGAAGTTCATCTTACTTTTTCTCTTGAGAACCTTCTACAGAAGGTTCTATTTGTGCAAAAGGCTAACCTTTAGCTATTGTACTCTATAGTGTGCATCATCATTGGAACACCACAACAAATCCTTCACCAATATTCCCATATGTACAAAGACCTTTTCACCAATTTTCTTTAATGACTTAATGTCAATCTTTCCTTGAGGTATTCTTAATCCTATAAACCTTAAAGGTTTCATGATGACATTTCCTTATGACATACTTGTTTTTGTTGTTGGTGAATTTTGAGGGTCGTAAATATCCTGTAATGATAAGAAAAATACTTAGTATCAGGGCAAGTTTGGTGTGGCTACTTCAATGCCTAATTTAGTAAGCAAGAATGAGAAGGATAGAGTAAAGAAGTTAAGCATTATCAGCCATCTCTTATAGAGATTCATTCCCGTATTTAGAGGAGATTGTCATGTTTAGAGTAGTTATCGGAGCAACTGTTGTGATATGTAGAAGCTTGTTGATTAGACAACTTCCCCGGAATGTAGGGAGAGTAGGTAGTTATGTAATATAACCATGTTTGTGATAACTATTCATGCCATGAACTTAAATTCAAATTAGCAATGAATCTATGTCACTCGATATAGTGCCGAGAATGTAGATCACTCTACTGAGAATATAGATTACATGGCTTGTCAATAGCTGAATAGATAAGCAAGATGGGTAAACAAAAATTGACCATCAACATTTTCCCCCCAACTCCTATGTTCGAGAATTTGACTAACGAAGTAATACATAATGCTTTAGAGGATGAGTGGGGTGCAGTTCTTTAGATGCCGAGTGAGATAGGCAGCAAGGTAGTTTGCATCCTAATTGAGAAGTTGCAACTTTTAAATTCCCACCTATTCAAGAAACCAAAAAGTATGTGGTATAACACCTATTGCTTTGGTCATCATTACACCACAGGCCTATTAACTATTGGGGGGTTGTCAATTGTCGGATTTCTATCATGAAATGCGTATCAACAATCCGTGCCACTATCTAATCAATACATCATCACTATTAGAAACAAATTTGCAATTACAAGGATAAGTTATCTGTATTTAAAGGACTTTTCAAAATCAGAATTCATTTCTACTCAAAATCATAAACAAATTTTCTTACTTTCTTGTCTTCACTCTCGAGCTCTTCAACTTTTGTGATACTAGTCTTCATAAGCATTCAACTATGGTTTGCATCTTTAGGAAATTCTTCCATTTGAACTAACTTCTTGATTTCATGATACTAAGGTTCTTTTGTTCCCTTTTCCTTCAACTTCAAGGCAAAAAGCCGATTTTTCTTCCACCTGAATCTTCAAGGGTTGAATTTCTATTCCATCTGTGACTTTCGCCATTGACGCTAACATAGCTAATGCTTCAGCAAACTAATTCTAGATCCTTAGAATGTAAGTGAATGAAATCTCTTGGAATTTTTTAACTAGCTCGCTTAAATGTTTGTGATAAGGTAATAATTTCTCATCCTTCGTTTTATACTCCCCTAAGATCTAAAGAATTATAAGGGAAGAATCTCTGTACACTTCTAATTCTTATATTCCCATATGTAGCACCATTTTGAGCCCCAAAATGCAGGCTTCATATTTTGTGATGTTGTTGGTATATGGGAATGTTAATCTTGCTACCATTGGAAAATGGTTTTCCTCAAGTGATACCAATACTACTCCTATCCCACATCCAAACAAGTTGGCTACATCATCAAAATACAATTTCCATCCCAACTTCTCACCACTCAATTCATTTGTCACCAGCACATTTTCATCAGGAAATTATGCTTCTAAACCCTTGTCTTCATCTTCTAATGGGTATTTTGCCAATTGATTAGCCGTTGTCTGCTCCTTGACTAAACTCTAACTCACTTACTTGATATCAAACTTAGAGAGTAACATTTACCACTTCGATATTCTCCCAATCAACATTAGCTTTTCCACTAAATACCTCAATGGGTCATGTTTTGTCAACAACTCTATTGAGTAATAGAGAGTGTACTGCCTAAGTCTATGCATCACCCATACTAAGATGCAACATTTTCTTTCCACTTCTAAGTACCTTTGCTTGCCTTCCATGAATTTCTGACTCAAATAGAATATAGGATGATCTTTTCTTCCCTTTTTGCCTTTCTGTCCCAGCATACACCCCATCGATTCAGGGAGAATCATTAAATAAAGGATCAACGGTTGTCTCGATATGGGAGTGATTAGTATAGGGGGATTTATGAGATATTTTTTTATTTGAGCAAATGCATGCTCACATTCTTCATCCTACTCTATCGCGACATTCTTCTTCAATTGCTTAAACAGTGGCTTGCATCTATCAGTTAGCTGTGATACAAATCAAGCAATGTAATTTAATCTCCCCAATAATCTTCTAACTTCTTTGACAATCTTAGGCATCAGTATGCTTACAATCACCTTGACTTTATTTAGGTCTACCTTGATTTCTCTCTTACTGACTACAAAACCCAATAATTTGCCCGAAGTCACTCCAAAAGTGCATTTTTTAGGATTCAGCTTCAATTGAAACTTCCTCAGTCATTCAAATAGTTTGTGTAAAATATCTATGTGGTTTTCATTCTCTTTGGATTTAGCAATCATATCATCCACATAAACTTTGATTTGTTGATGCATCATGTCATGGAATAAGGCAACCATAGCACGCTGGTAAGTTACCCCAACATTTTTCAACCTAAACAGCATCATGCAATAACAAAACGTTTCCTAGGTGGTAACAAACGTTGTTTTAATTTTATCTTCTTCCACCATTTTAATTTGATTATACTCTGAGAAAGCATCCATAAACGAGAAAAGATGATTCCTAGTTGTGTTATCCACTAATATATCAATATGCGGCAAAGGAAAATTATCCTTTGGTGTCACGTAGTTTAAATCATGAAAATCTACATAGATCCTAACTTTCCCATTTTTCTTCAATATTAGTATTACATTAGCTGCCCATCTAGGATAATCCAATACTTCTATGAATCTAACTTCTAACAACTTCTTCATTTCTTCTTTTATCTTGAGGAGTATGTCTTACCTAAATTGTCTAAGCTTTTGTCTTTTAGGTTTAATTTCTTCCTTGGTTAGTAACTTATGAACCATAATAGACAAGTCTAAACTAGGCATATCTTCATAAGATCAAGTGAATATGTCCAAGTATTTAGATAACAATTGCGACAACTCGTACTTCTGATTATTCATTAAATCACCACTAATTTTCAAATTTAGTTGATTTTCCTCTATTCCCAAATTAGTCACATCAGTTAGTTTGTCAATAATCACTCTATCCTATTCATGTTGATGCTAATTCTCCTGAATTTCATTTGGAGTCTCAATATCATCTCTAACGTCTGACCTAGCAGGATCAAAGGTGTTATTGGTACTTTCATCGTTTACATGCATGAGATATCCATTATGTTCATCATTTTTATCAAATTTGAGGAGTAAAGGATAACCAATAAATAACAAGGAAGAATTGATAGAAAGAAAGAAACGAATTTTATTGGATGAATTAATCCAAATTGTCTGATAGAAAAGACATAACTAATCGGACTAATTACCAGAATTGAATGTTCCTAATGAATCTAATTTTTCATTTCTAAAGAGACCTATTCATAGGAGCGAAAAACTAGTTGCACAAAGAAACTGGTATGTCGACATCTTCTCTCTCATTTGGACTAATGTTTCATTGCTAAGTTAGGGCCTTAGATAAACTAGCTACTTCAAGTTCTTGAACATCAGCTGGTGCTAAAAATGTTTGATGAATGTCCGGAAAATCCATGTGAGCATGGTGTAGCTAATCCCCTCTTTTGCTCTTGGTTATAGCTTTCATTTCTTGAATCTCCTCTTCAGTGGGCTCACACCTAAGGCCGAACATTCCAATCTACTACTTAGGTTGTTTCAAACAACCCCGTGCCCCCTATCTTGCTTTTCTAATCATACCAACTTTGTTGAAAATCTATAACTCTGGCTCTTCCAATTCTTCATCTCCAATATAGGGAATAGTCATTTCTTTGTAAATCTCATAGTCCTGTTCCCTAAAAATAGTAACCTACTATCCATCGGCTATGAACTTCACATTTTGATGTAAGCTGGACAAAATCACCCCTGCTGAATGAATCCACAATCTTCCCAGTAGAAGAATGAAAGTTTGCGGGATGTCAAGAATTTAGAAAGGAATATTAAACACTTGCGGACCGATTTGGACCTATAACCCGATTTCTCCAATTATCTCTCATTTTGATCCATCAAAAGCCTTTACTAAAATGAAGCTAGGCTTTATTTCAGTTGCCTCTACATCAAGTAAATTTAGTCTCGTCAATGGACATATGTTCAATGATGACCCATTATCTATTAGAACTCGGGTAACCACTTTCCCTACACACTTAACCATTATGAAGAAGGGCTTTGTATATTGGTCTCCTTCTTTACCTAGCTCATCTAGAGAAAATGTGGTCTGATCCACTATAAATATTGAATTTACCACTAATCTTAGTTTTTTCTATAGAAATCACTTTAGGTACCTTGACTTCCTTTAGAATTTTAATCAGTGCCTCTCAATAAGTATCTAATGACAACAGCAAGCCTATTAAAGAGATTTGGGCTGGTATTTAGCTAAATGGTCTGTTATCTTGTATTCACTAGCCTACACTATCTTCTTAGCAACATTCCAATCTTTATCTTCTGCATCTTTAAAGTTTTTTCAAAAAGCCTCTTCTATAGTAGATTTCCTCTTGGCTTCCTTATATTGATCATAAACTCGTCCCGAACGAGTAAGCCTACCAACCATGGGAAATGAGGCCCTAGTCATTTGATTCACCGTTTGGTAATCCAAAGGTGCTGCTTTATAATTCTATACGGTTATTGGGACATTGAAAGCAATCTTCTTAGGCTTTCCTGGTTCCTTAACCTTCTTAGTCTTTCCATGATATTCAAAAATCAATAGCTTAGGCCTATCTCCAATCATTCCAACCATCCCAACCACCTTCATGGTTTCTGCAATGAGCCTGTCCTCTTCCTCAAATTTTGGACCCCATCTAATGGGCAGGGCATCAGCATATATGGTGGGTAAATTGGTGTAGTCCACTAAATGCTCAAACTTCCCTATTGGTTCTCCTAGGGTGTTAATTGTCAGATCTCCGACTTCATATCCCTTTCTAAGCTCCCTCTAAGTGCTTCTCTTTCGTAGTTTTGGAATTGTCATATCTATGATATCGACTTTCTTTATCTTTCCTTCCTTAAGTAGTCGATATATCGCTGGTTTGGTTCGAGTCCTATCCTAGAGATTCATATTCTGTAAGTACCCAGCCTTCCTTAGATTCTATGTTATCTCCTCAATAGTAATGGGGAGACTATCTAGGTTGATTTCTAGTCCAAAAGCTTTAGCAACAATCTTATTGATCGAATGTCCATGATTTGGTAGAGGGTCATTAGCCACATTAGCAGTGGAAGTTTGGATAAAATCTAATTGAACAAATTTGGCATCAATAAGATCTTGGATTTTATGTTTAAATCTCTAACATTGGTCTGTAGAATGCCCCACTTACCCTAAATGATAATCACATTGAAGTTCTAGGTTATAATCCCTCGGTCTTTGCCCTTCTCTTGGTATTTCAAATGTCAAGAGATTCTCCTTCCTTATTCGTATGAGAACCTAACTTAGAGGAATGAGAATATGTTTGAACTGTCTTCTCTGTGGATGGTTGTTCTAATTTGGGCTCGATGGGGGATTAGATCCTCCAGTCATAGCTTCTAGGGCTGTGGGTTTAATAGTACTTTCCTTAGCTTTGTTGGAAAATCTTGAGGGAGGTATCTTCTTTTTAGCTACTTTAGCATTAGGGAGCCTCCTAGTAGTAATGGCTTCCTCAATTCAGCTTCTTGAGGCTACAATTTATATAAAATTGGAAGCAGGGTACCCAACCAAGTGTTCATAATACAGGCTTCCAATAGTATTAATGAAAGTGAAGGTCAGATCCTTTTCAGTTAAGGGTAGAGTCACCTTAGCAGCTATGCCCCTTCATTTTTGTGCATATTCTTTAAAATTCCCATTGGTCTTCTTTCGTAGATTGTTTAGATCCTACATGGACGGAGTTACTTCAATGTTGAATTTATACTGGTTGTAGAAAGCCTATGCTAACTGATCCTAAGTATCAATTTCATTCAAGTCCAACCAAGCATACCAGGTTAAAACAAGCCCCGTCAAGCTGTCCTGAAAAGTCTAGACCATCACCTTATCATACTTCGTATATTTCCCCATTTTCCTGATGTACAACCTAATGTAGAGTTTTAGGCAATCCCATCATATTTCTCAAATTCCGACACCTTAAATCTTTCTAGGAAATCATTGTCCTCATAGGTCGCCAAAAACTGATCATTCCCATTTGCTCAAACCCATTCACCATTTCTAAGGTTTTCATCTTTTCGATTAACTTCTATATGACCTTTCTTTCCATTTCGCGGTGTTTCTCTTCGATCTCCTTCTTCCATACCTCAACATTAGGGGCTAATTCTTCGTCTTCTAGTTCAGGGGGAAGGGTCATTTCTGCATTTTGGCTTAGGTTAACTTGAGATCCTTGTCTATCTGTTCAGTCATGTTGTAATGTTTTCTTCTAGAGTCACGACTCTTAGGTCAAGCTTGGTTTGACTAACAATTTCAGTACCCTAAGTCGACACCGTTGCCTTAGAAAGAATGAATATCGAGCTTCTATTTGAGTTGCTCACTTGGACGTTACCTTCAAAATCCTATACAAAAACCTAAGTTTTAGACTTTTTGATGAATTAAAGAGTTTTTTTTTTGTTTTGTTTTTGTGACATTTGTTATTCCACTGTTTGCTTCTTTTTGTGTATTTTTTTCTTTTTCTAAAACATCAAATAAACAAACAAATAAATAATAATAATGAGCAAGAGATTACGTAATTAATGAAAATTTATTTACTAAAGCTGCAAAATCATTAATCATAGGATCTAACTTATACAACGGACTAAGTGAAAGGAAAAGAAAAACTCCTAACTAATCTTCCAGAGACAAAAATACTTAAATCTTATATCTACAAGAGCCAGCGGATTTGGTTAGGATGAACTTCATCAACTTCCCTCATAAGTCTTTGTACCGTAATATCCCTTTCTCAAATCTTGTTCCTTAAGAATTGATGTTCCCCTAGTAGTCTCTCATTTTCCAACCTTAACTCTTCAATGATCTTATTACTTTCCTAGAATTAGGCTTCAACTCTAGCTCGTATGGTGTCGCGGTAGGCCTGCTTAGTAGGTGAAAGACGTGCTAGATCTAGCTCGTGTCTAGATACATTTGGTGCTTCATATCGTATCTTTCCAGTTTTCTCTAATTGATCATAAATGAACTACTTGGTGGCTCGGTATTCTCCAACTTTGCCACTCAAAGTTCTTACATTGACTATCTTCTTGACTTCTATTCGTTCCCACAGCTTTATGAGTTCTGTTAATCGTTGGATTAGAGTAGCCATAGATAGATAAGGATCTTGATAATTCATTGTGATGACATCTAAGGAGTCTCTATAAGCTATCTCTTGTAATGGGCCCAGCTATTTAGTAACATAAGCTGGGAAATATCCGACACAGCTCGTAATACCGATAAGGGGAACTCCTGCATAATCAGTGCACCCCAAGACAGCTTAAGTGCTATAGCACCATCTAGCTATCCATATAAAGTCTGCTAGTTGCATTTTGTTAATAACTAACACCCATCCCTTAAACTGAGCTTCATCCTGTACCTTGAGGTGGTAGGCAAATTCATTAATCGAGTCCATATTCTTTGTCAAGGACTCTCAAAGAAGATTCCCTCCATACCCTTATGTATGACTATGAAACCATATGGCAAGGATTGTAAGGTTAGCTATGATATAATTTTGCCCCTGCTTTTTCAAGTAGGTAAGCATCTTGACTTGTTTTGCTAATAGCGCCGATATATAAGATTTACCAGCTAAGAATTGAGTCTTTAGCTTGGCAACCCTATAGTAGACTTGACTATATTTGAAGGGAAACAACACTATTACAATAAAGGTGTTGACCCTCTTTTTAGCCCACGATTCATATCTTCCGCAAAACATCTAGTGATATTTCTGGTAGGCATTTAGGCTTGAAAACTACTCCACCAATCTTAGGATACTAAGACATTTTTAGCCTTCTAAAGATAAGAATGGGGCCAAAGCTGACCTCTTGACCCGCAACAGCGTCATGAAGATTTTCTCAGGTTAAACTCTAAGATCAAGGATAGCTATGCCTACTTCAAGGGGCAGCGCACTAAGTAGCTATAAGTATTCTTCTATGGTAGGTATCAATACATATGGGCTGAAGTTGAAAACTACAGATTCCGGATCCTAATAATGGATAAGGTCTTAGATTAGAGGCTAATGAAGTTAGACTTGTATGAGGGATATGACCGACTTGATCTTCTTGCAGATATGATTTTGCTTAGCGAGTGAAAGGTGGTTCAACCAATTTTTCAAGATGGCTTCGAGGAAGGGTTACTTACCCAACTGGACTTCACAGATAGGCTTTGGGCTGATGGGCTCCAAACTAATACTACCCTGAATCTCCATATCTACATTACAAAAAAGATATAAATGAAATAAAAATGCATCTTCTATTTACAATGAGGACACTAAATTCAGAATAAAGTTGGATTCGATGTTAATAATTTGATAGCTTTTTCAAAGATTTCCATAGAAATTGCACAGCCTTTCACTAACTAAGGGGCAATAAAAAAAACAACACATATATAACACTAGAAATAAAATATTCACAAAAAAACAAACGTAATCAAATATATAGAAATGCAACATGTTGCACATGTATGCAATGTAATAGGAGTCGGTAATTTAATAAATTATAGGAATTATGATAAATCCACAGTTAAAAAGTGCCCCTATATGTAAGTATATTCAAAATATGATTTAATAAAAACGAAGCTCAAGTACACTTATATATAAAGGTTAAAAAATTTTTAATTGAAAATGAACGATGAACAAATTGCAAATTAATTCAAACATTTCCTATAATTTAAAAAAAGCTACCCCTATTTCAAAAAAATGATGCAAGGGGCATAGGGTCTACGGGTCCCAAGCCTTGCAGCTTCAAAGCTTTTTGAAGAGAAGCTTGGTGGGCTACATTAAAGCTTAAGTGGGCTGGCCTATCACTGCTAGGCGAGCGCAATGACCTCAACTGTAAACCTCTAAATTTTTCAACTGGACATTTGAAGTAGACTTAAGTGTGTTAAATAGTTCTAAGAGTTAACAAGGCTAGTAAAAGTAAAAACTCTAAAATAACTAATCATTCAAGTATAAAAATTTTTTACCCTAAACATATGTAAATACTAAAGATTTCATTTGAAAGAGATGAAAACTATAATTTTAAGGATATGAAAGCACTAATTCACCATAATTTACCCTCAAACCCTAATTGATAATATAACCTTAGTATTATACCAAATCATTGGTAAAAGATTAAAGATAACTTTCAATCATTCATAAATACATATAATACTAAAGTAATCCCTTACAAACTAAGATATTGCATCATAGATCACATTCATCTTCTAAGTATATAAATAGGTTGGTATTATATAGAGTTAAGAGTTTAGTTGATGCTTATGTTACATGTTGTAAGTATTAATACCCTAAATGACACTTTTGATGATAATTATATTAAGTGGCCTACCAAATGATTTATATAAGATATAAATACCTAAAGGAAGATCTCATTACCTATCCTTACTAATCATTTTACTAAACATTATGTTTTCTCTCATTTCCTTAATTTTCTTCCTAATTCCTCCTAATTCTTTCATTATGTATACTTAGATTATATGTAATTTTGAAAGGTTGACTGTGTCAATTTATTGAAAAGTCAACATATATGTTATTATCACACTAGAATCTTCTCTTTCTTTCTATTGATTTCTTTTCTTTTCTTTTAGATTTTTTTTCCCCTTTTCCTTTCTTTGTTGTCGTCTACTCTTGTCCCACCGTATACCCCATTTGTCTTCATTCTTTTAAAACACAAAACAACACAAACACAACTCTTTTTTCCCATTCTCTAACCGTAAGCTTTCCTTTTTCTTTATCCCCTTCAACTTTTCCAATTTTATTTTCACAACTCTACTTACCAATATAAACCAATAACACATATACACTAACTTTCCTTTTCATATTACAAGTAAGAGAAAGGTATGTTATTATGTAATTTCTTATCTTATTTAGTAGTTAGATGTATATGTTAGGTTAGTGTAGGAAGTTTATGTGTTATGTACATATATGTTGTTGAAGGAATAAAGTTTCAATTTTTATGCTTAGAAGTGTAGGAATCCTTAGATAATTGGAAGAAGAACGTGTGTACATATGCTTAAGTATGTATATATAAGAGTACACTTGGTAAATATATATAGGAAGACCCTTGTACATAAGTATCCATTATGTACATAACCTAAAAAGAGGTATATACCAACTATACATATATATACCTTGCTAAATACACTCTTAAAGTGCAAAAATATGAAATTTGTGAAGCTTCCTTAAGAGCGAACATTAGGCATACGAAAATACATATAAAAATACATATGTTACCGTATGTGTATATGGGTATGTGTATTAGTATACATATAAATACACAAGTGTACATACTAGTATGTTAGAAGTATAAGTATGTATATAACATATGTATAAAGTATACGAATACATAAGGATAAGAGTACATATGTAATGGATGATGATGTAAGCAATGACATAATTAAATAATGATGTAAGAAATGACATAATCAAATGATGACATAAGCCATGACATAAGCAATTGATGATATAAGCCTTATTAGTGACATAAGTAGATGATGATATAAGCAATTGATGACATAAGTGATAATATAAGCCTCTAAGATAATAAACCATAAGATCATTTAAGTGCAAGAATTAATGGCTGATAAAATTACTAACTACTAAAATAGAACATAAAACTAGCCAATAAGAATAATTAAGCTTCAATAGTTAGAACTTCAATAAATTTAGTTTATATCATAAAACACAAGTTTTAACGTCCAAGACAAATATCATCGTGTAAATGTATGCTCGAAAATGATGAAAAATTACTATAAATTTGTAAATATAAAAATTAGAATGAAAAAGTTACATACGATTAATGATAAAGTCTAATCGGATAAAAAATTGATAGTAATCTAAGTAAAATTAAGTAAATAGATATTTAGAATTACTAGTTAATTCAATTGCTTACTATCGTTATTATATCATAATGATTAGGTGATCCCAACGCGAAAGAGGATCTCCTAATTGATTACTATAACTAGAGCTAGTTGTCATGGCTAAGTGAGTATTTACCCTATAATTCCATGCTTATATGTGATTACAGATAGTAAACCTAATTGATATTGTTAATTGATTATTATATGGGGTTAGGAAATGTTTGTATATGTATTATGTGTTGAATTGTGAATTTATCTCAAGAATAATACCCTATTTGTTGCCTGGTAGTATAGATAATGATTTTGTGTACTATTGGATAGTCACATCATAATTGGACTTAACTATACTTGACTTATAAGAAGAAACTGGTACATGCATCAACATGCATTGCATAGACATAATTCCAACCATCACATCATACAGAGGTAGAGAGAGGCCATTCGAGGGTTGTTATTATAAATTTATTGATTTTGTACGGTATACTCATATAAAGTGACCTTATCCTAGCTTGCGGGAATACTAGGAGTCGGAGGCGCTAATCGCCTAGCTAAGGGTCGAGTCTAAAAGTCTCCGTTTAGGGGTGAGTGTAGACTGTGAAGGCCTACTCACAATTATACTAAAACTTGGTTTTTACAAAAATAAAGGACTTATTTGATTTAAGTATGGAATGTGGAATTTCGTAGTAAAGTAAGTTTTAGTATAATACTCAAATCTGATTGGTGCTATGTATACTCTAACCTTGACTTCGAAGGGCATTAAATATGAGTTGCGTATATTGACTAGTTAACTATACATATTGTTTGGCATTCTATTTATCCATTCATTCATATGCGTGAATATAATGTATTTATCACTTACTTGTAGTATAGCTGAGAGTTTTGCTCACTAAGCTTAGGCCTACACCCTTTTAGACTTTTGCTGCAAGATGGCATATTTGTTGAGGCTAGCCAGAGGATGCCATAAGTTTTTAATTTTTACATGGCTAGGCCACAAAGTGGTCCCTAGTGGAGTCGCTAATTTTATCAAGCCATATTTCGATTTTCTTAGTTTAACCTATATTAAGCTTAACCCGCTTAATATAAATTACTCAACATTAAACTAAGGAAATGCTTTTCTTAACAAAATTTAAAAATTGGAGTCAACACCCGGTTCAATTGGTAAAAAAAAAAAGAGTCCACTAATCTACAAATATTCTAATAAAATTGATTTTTAGAAAAATTGAGTTAGAAAAAACCGGGTTCAAGGGCTAACTTAATAAAACTAAGTCACCATATGAAAATTAAAAGAAATTGAAGGGCCTTTTTTATAATATTTTCTAAAAATAATTAAAAATAACTAAAAAAGATTTTTTATTGTTTTTTTCATTACGAATTTCTTAAAAAAAAGAAAAAAATATATTTTTATTAACGATTGCTCCAAAAGTGCCTACATACCCACTAATCCGAATCAAACTGATTGTAGTTCTTTTTTTATAAAATATTTAATTGGTGGGTTATTTTTATTTGGAAACCCAAGCTAAGTTTACGCTTGTTAATTTATTATAAAAAAATCCTACAAGATCTAATTATCCTAAATTAAACAAAAAAAACTAATTGTCTTTCCTTAAAAAAAAATCAATTAAAAATTTATTTTTCCACAAAAACCATAAGTGTCCAAAATATATATTTTTTTTTATTAAAAATGACTTTCCAAGACAAACCTTAATTTAGCTAAAAATCTATAAGAAAATAAATAACCAAAAAAAACCTACACTTAAATAGAAAAAAAAATTAAAAAAGAAGAAGAAAAAACTAAAGTAATTAATAAAAAATAATACAATAAATTAAAATAATAAAAACTTGTTAAAAATTTACTTAGGTCGGGTTACGTCGATGTTGGGCGAACACGGGCGACAACTGGGTGATGGTGGAAGAGAGCGAAGGCGATACAGGTGATAGTAAGTGAGACTAAGGGCATGATGGGTGAGGTGCAGACGAGCACAAAGGCATACTAGGTGACAATGAGGGCGACTCAAGCGTGGCTAGGCGAAAGTGAAGGCGTGCTATGATTATAGGCGAGAGTACGGGTGTGCTGGGCAAGAGCAAGGGCGTACTAGGCATGGCTAGGCGAGGGAGGGGCATACATGGGTAAGGCACAGGTGAGCAAAGGCATATTGGGCGACTTGGGCATGGTTAGGTGAGCATTAGTGAGAGCTTAGCAAGGCTAGGAAAGCACTAGGTGAAAGAGGGGCATGCACGAGCTCAAGCTCGAGCTAGTTAGGGGTGTATACGGGCGAGCACCTAGGGCGGACAATAGCTGATTATAAGTGTATGGCTAGGCATACGCTAGGGTAATCACAAGGGAGAGCTCAAGCAAGCGATGGGTGGTGGACTGGCGTAAGCTCAGGCGAGTGAGGGGCATATATAGGCGGTGTTCTGGGTAACACAATGGATGATGCTAGGCAATGGTTACAGCGCATCAATAGTAGAACATATGGTAGTTATAAGGGGATGTGTGGTGCAACGGTATAGGTAGTAGCGGAGCGTGTGTGGTGTTTTTAGGTGTGTAGGGAAGTATGTGAATAAAAAGAAAAGCCTTCTCAAATACCTGGTCAACATGATATTTATAAGCTCCTAAATTGAATCTTAAAGATTTGTTTTTGATTTAACCTAGATTCACCCTAGCTTCTAGAAACCTTATTTAGTTAGAGCTTTTCTTTTAAGGCCCGGCCCGATCCAATTTAGCCCAATAATTTAACAAATCTTGATTTTAAGCCACTAAATTGGTTTAGCCCAAAACTAATGGATTTAGCCCATCTCAATAACTAATCCAACAGCTCAACTTAACCCAACTTGACACGACTTGATTCTTGACTCAACTTCTTATAACCTAACTTGATTTTCTTTTTGCTATTTTTTCGTTTATTTTTTATTTTTTATTTTTCCTTATTTCTATTTTTATTTTTATTCATTAACCTGGCTCAATAATCATCAGCAAAAATGAGGTGTCTACACTTAAGTTTCTATAAATCTTCTATAATTCCCTTCTCATTAGGCTAATTAAATACTACTATCCTTTCCTCACAATCAACATTTGCTCCATGCTCATCTCCAGTATTACATCCAATCCTTTTATATCCAATACGACCATGTCTACTATCATCTCATTAGTATCTAGATTCACTTTCCCCATCCTTCACTTTATGTTGCACCACTTGTTCTCTTCAGCAAGGGTTATAACTATTAGTTCATAACTAAGATCTATTTATTTCTATTAACATACTCTTTTGATATATACAAGTGAATTGCCATAGTGTCAAATAGAGTATATGTATAGGAATATATATCTCCTACATATACTAATCTTAAAACATTTTATGATAACTATATTACTATTTTTAAGTATTTCTTATTTATCTACTATCCACTACCAAGTACACATACACTCAAAATTACCAAGTTCAAAGGTCAAACCTACTACACCTTAGTCATCTTTAACTTCTTCTCCCTGAATAGTGTAAGCATATACCTTAACTTGCTCCCTAGGCTTTGATTTTTCCCTTCTAGGTCATTTATTCCTATTACCTATCTTAGTGCATTAGTTTGATTTTGCTACTGAACTAGTCTTTCCTATTGCTATCCTATACAATGTCAAACAGTATGCCCTTGCTGATGGCATGGGTAACAATATATACCTCTTGTATTAAGGTTTTCACACCACTTAGCTAGATGTCTAGTTTCTACACAACTATAACACTTCCCTCTCAATTTTGGCCATTCCCCAGCTCAATGCTTACCATTACACTTTCAACAAGGTTATATTTTTTATAGAGGCCTTATGTTTCCTTTTACGAATGAAATGGATTTCTTTCCTTTAGCTATATTACTTTTACTACTAGAACCAACATCTAACTTCCTTTTCTTATTCTCAATCTCATATGTGGCCTATTAAAGATTATAGTTCAATCAGATGAGTTTCATTAACAACATCAACATATCTTTCCACCCAACTCCTCTTTAACTTTATCTAGTAGTTAAGATCAAGCTTGACCTAAAATCACTTGACTTTAGAAACCTCATTATTCTACACAACTTAAAGAGCTAACGTTAATAACCTATTAAAATCTCTCTCATATTCTTTAATTGTCCTGCCTCGTTGTCCTGACTTATAGTATTCTTCACACATTTATTCTCATGTACACTTAGGAAAATAATATTTAAGAAATGCATCTCTAAATGTAGCCCAACCACTCAATTCTAGTAAATTCTATCTCTTTGCCTCCCATTAATTACTAGCACCTCCATCTAATAGAGTAGCAACTATCCGAACTTTCTTATTTTACTCAATCTCATGAACTTCAAAGGCTTTCTCCAATAGCTCAATTCATTCTTTTGCCACCAAAGGATTAGTGTTCTTTCCATCAAATGGTTTTATGGTAATACCCTTTACATGCTTGGAGGGAGGAACTTTAATCATCGAGGCACCTTTTTGTGTAGCAGCTCAGAGTACATCGAAACTTTAGAGTTAAGTGTACTTATGCTGGAGTAATCTCAAGATGGGTGACTTTTTAGGAAGCGGCTGTACCAGGGGACAAAACCGTATGGCGTTTTACGCCAAAGCAGATAATACCTTAGTGGAAGGAGTTCCAGTCAGGCCATTATAGAATGGTATCAGAGCAAAGTTATAGTGAACTCACTTTGAAAAATAACGATTTAAAAGAATTAGATATTTTTGGAGTACATTGAGAGTAGGTAGAAATATGTAGGCATTAATGTATTATACTATAATGCTGAATTGAGGAAAATATTAATTAGACTTAAACCCTGTAATAAGATCACATAGAGAATTGGTAGTTTGTTGAAGTGATTTAGATTGAATGAAGAAGAATCTTTGAGTTAATACAAAACTGAGATGTGAAGAATATGGTTAGAACTAATTAGTTGAGATATGTTAACATTATGGATGAGACTATTGAGAAGCTTGTTGATGAAGTTGTGTTGTTATTAATGAGATGTGATGAAGTGATGCGCTCATGGATAATAGCAGAGATTAATTTGAGTTTTGGAACAATAGAGATATGGTGATATGTATTGTAGATTAAGGTGAATTGGAAACCATAGAATTTACGAGATGATCTCAACTTAGTACTTAGTGTAAATATGAGGTAATACAATAGAGGGTGAAATAAAGTGTGATATAGAAGAGAATCCTAGAAAGACAAAACATTGAGAGGGAAAGGTTAGAAATTGATTCCAAAATGAATCAAAACCTATGTTATAGGTACAATTAAAACCTAATTTAGGAGTAAATTTTATACAGAATGATATCAGAGTGGTTCACCAGCCAGAAGGGTGAGGCCCTGCCTGGTGGTTGTCTTAGACTTACATAAGAAATTGATGAGGATGTTAGTTCTGTAAGGGGGGATGCATTGTAATAACCCTTACATGCTTGGAGGGAGGAACTCTAACCATTGAGGCACCTTTTGGTGTAGAGGCTCGAAGTACGTCAAAACTCCAAAGTTAAGTGTGCTCATACTAGAGCAATCTTAGGATGAGTGACCTCCTAAGAAGTGGCTGCACTAGGAGACAAAACTGTGCGGCGTTTCATGCCAAAGTAGACAATACCTCGATGGAAGGAGTTCTAGTTAGGTTGTTACATTTATTATTCGCTGTACTTGAGCTAACTTATCTCCATCTCCACTAACTCCTACTAGTGTAGGCAAAACTGTTGTACCAATTTCTCTATATGTTGTGATTGCTCAAGGTTAGGTTGAGGCTATTATGGTAATTCCTCTTTTTGCTCCTTAGATACTTGACTCATTGGTGATCCTCCATATTCCATACAAATTACCTTTCTAAGTAAACATCACATAAAATTTTATTGGTTACTATTACAGTTGTTTTACTAAATTATGACTCTTTAAACTTCATTACCTAGCTACCTTACACATCTCATACGTGCCTAAAGGTGATGGTCCCTAATTAATGCTCTAATACCACCTAAAGGATATCACATCCTGACTTAGCATAGAATTCACCATAATATAGGAATACTTGTTGAAAATTTAACTTAACTTACTCATTCATCAAAAGAAATCTTTATTTATATGATAATGAGGTTGCTACATTGGAGTTCAGTTGGACATTTTGTTACAACTTATATGTATAATTCACTATTTGCATCAAAACATGAACAATCATTTTTCTTTTGTCACCTTCAAAACAATAAGATTCCCAATATAGTACAAGTTCGTTACAAAAGTCATTAACTTCGACTTACACTCTCAGTATACATCCCCCCCTTAGTGTTGGGCCCCTTACGATGCTAATAACCTGAGAATAAAACATTTTATCCCTTCAATTACTAAACTTAAGTGAGAGTAGATAACAAATAGTATAATATAGGTAATATCACAATTGAAACATTTCACTCAATTCTAACAAGTTTAGCTTCACACTTACATTAGCCCAACTAAGCATTTATTGTTAGTAATGCCGTATGCTATGTTCATCCATGTAGTACACATCGGTACCAATATCCTATGCCCTATAATAGCTACATCTAGTTAGTCAATGTAGCTAGGCATCTAGCTCGAGCATGCTTAACTTAGGAGTTCCGATGTACTATAAGTCACAACACTAAAAGGTATCTCAATGATTAGAGTTTCATCACCTTACTCTTAAGAGGTATTAGAGTCTACCCCCTTTATAGAACTAACGTCTTCATCAATTTAGTTACATAGGTCTAAGACCACCACCAAGCAAGGACTTGCCTTTTTAGGTGGTAGAGTGCTTTGATACCACTTGTGACAACTTAGCCAGAACTCTTCCCATCGAGGTATGGTTAGATTCGGTATAGAACGCTACATAGTTTTGTCCGTTGGTGCAACAACTTCCCAGGGGGTCACCTATCCTAAGATTGAACCAGTTCAAGGATGCTTAGCTTTAGAGTTCTGACGTTCTCAAAGCCATTATACCAAAAGGCACCTTAGTGATTAGAGTTCCATCACCTTATTCTTAAGGGGTACTACACCTTGGATAACCACCACCTAGAAATGGAACAAGACCACCTATTAATAAGAGAGGCAGTGTAAGGATTGGCCAACATACCCCTACTCCCAAATGGGGACCAGAGCTTTAAACGATAGTGAGATTTCAATTTTGCTTAATTTTTCTTCTAGTTTTCTAAACTAAGCAAACAAGGTTTAAAAATTACAAAACTTGGTTTTCCTAAGTATTTTCGCATGAGAATTCCAAATACCAAACCAAAATTTTCATATTCAAAGCGAAAATATGGGTTTCTTAAGAAAGTGTGCCTAAAAACGAATTTTGTAATAAATTTCAAAAATAGCATATAATCTTCTTTCTACCCAAATTTATATATATATGTTCTCCAAAGGGTCTATTTTAATATTGCCTAAATATTTTTGGAAAAGTATGAAATTTGATTTTCAGTAATTTTAGTTTAATATGGAATAAGAAGCTAGAAGTATAGGAAGTTAATGTTTCTAAAGGTGATTTGGTTTGTATGTGTTATATTTTGGCTACAATTGGAGTTTGAGATACTGAGCTATTCTAATGAAGTGAGGAAACAAGGGTATAAATGCTGGAGTTAGGTGATTTGATAATTTAATGAATATTTGGTGCAAGATAGAGCATGAGTCATAATGTAAATCATAACAAATAGCAAGAGGGGACATGAAATGGCTTAATGTGCAAAATGAAGGTAAAAAACTAGTGCGAGGGATTGATTGGTTTCTAAATATGTATATGTGTTTTCATGGTAATTCTTTGTCTCTTATGTGCATTAAGTTATGTAGTTAACATAAATGATATGTTAATAAACTTATAAGCAATTACACATATAACAAGTGTTTTATGACAGTCTCTTATCTTAGAATCATAGTAGTTTGGTATGGAAATGAGATATAAGAATAACTACATAATGTTGAAGTGGTCATAAACTATATTAAAAATTGTGTTGGAAGCACCTTGTATAAAGGAAGTAAGTTAGAAACTAGGTTAGAAAGTATCTAAAATCAAAGTTGTCTTAAAAAGAATAACACCAAGACCTAGACCTCAATTGTAAGTAAGTTAGTAAATTTGCTTATACTTAACCTATATTGACTTAGGAAGAGATTCTAGTGCAAGACTACGCTTTAGGAATTTGCTAAGTAACCTAGGTAAGTGGATTGCTTCTATTCTAGAGTAGATTTAATCTACTATTAACTTATCTAACTACAATGATTTTGATTGATCTTGTATGTATAAATGTGACATGATTACTATTGAGTTGTGAAATGCCTTTTGAACTCTTTCGATATATTTTTGTTGGATGGGATGTGATTAGACATTGATTGTAATGGCTTCTCATTTGCTATTCTTGTTATGATTGATGATGTGGATTTGTATGTATCTTGGACACAAAAGTAGGTGCTAACTACTAACCTTACCTCATAAGGTATTCACATAAGTGAACTCGATACCAAGGTTTTAGAGATGGGAACTGTTCATGGAATAAAGAAAAAGTTAGGAAATAAATTGATGAATAATCTTACTTATATTGCTTGGAATTGCTTAATCTTTCTAGTTATGTAGCTGATGCATTTGTGCATGGCATTAAAAAGGACCTACAGGTTAAGTTTGCTAGACTAGAATTTTACTTGATTAAGTTTTATTTTGAAGACTAGGTTCTTGTTAAGTAAACAGTTTAGTTTCTAAGAGCTTTTCTTATAACATAAACATCTTGGTTGACAAATTGGTTTTCTTGAATTAGGTATTTCAAATGCCTAACAACATCAACTACCTAGATGTTTAGGCCTAGGACTAGGACTGAGATATCAACACCAATGCATGGCATAACTTGCTGCATTTGCATTACTTGGTTAGTCTATAGTATCTGAACTGAATTAATGTGTTGCTTATATCTTTGTGATAGGATTTTACTTATGTTGTTATCTATTTAGGAGGAGCTAAATACACCAACTACACCTAAGTAAAGCAGGGTTAGGAACAACAATTCTCTTTATAGTATTACATAGTAAGAACTATAACTTTCCATGCATTTTCCACTTATAGGGATAAGTTTTTCTTAACCTTAGGTTCTAAATGATGTTAACTAAGATCTCACATCATGAAAACCAAGGAACTCTAGTACATCAAATTGTTATCTTTAAGATAAATTATGAAGGAGAAAGTAAGTTAGAATATTGGTTAGAAAGTGTGTTGGAGTTAACTCTTATGTAGCCAAAGTGAATGTATATGAAGATTGTCGAGTTATGTAGTAAAGGCCGCAACAAGAGATTATAAAAGTGATATGTGGATCTTTTGATAATATTATGTTATATATAGATATTTTAATGTGGGCTATGTATTTAATAAGATTCTACAACTATGATACTCTGAGTATGGCATACCAATATAAAGATTTTTGCTATAGTTTCTTATGCCAAATGTGAATTGTTTTAGGAACAAGAGTTTCATATTGTTAAATGATCGATTAATTACAGGTTCTACCTTATCCCTAGCTTAGGGATAGTAGTAATGAACCGTCCTCAGGTATCAAAAGTTGAGAAAAAATTTTAAATAGACACTTGGAAGGCAAGACATAGCAAGGTGGTGTTGGAGCATGGTTTAGAAAATGAGCCTTAGAGTTGCACAACTTGTTTATGAATAAAGATTAGAAGTGCGATGGATTGAAAAGTTAAGGCATTTATGTGGATTCAAAGAGTCGAAGTAATGATGGAAATGAGGTTGAAGACATGTCTAGGAGCATGGATCAAGGTCATCTAAGATGAAGAGATAGAAAGTACGAAGAGTAGTAGGAATTGAAGTAAGTTTTGAACAAAAGTAGTATGAAAGTTGTTGATAAATTGATGGACTTGAATTGATATTGGGGAGGAAATCCTAGTTAATTTGTATTATACTAGTGTACTAAAGGAATTAAATAGAAGATTTTTGAACATATAGAGATTGGAATTAAGAAAGAAAGGGATTGAGTTACGTTGTAAGCTAAGGAAACTATGTAAAAATGAAAATATGATAGTAGAAATATGTGTATGAGACTGTCTAGAGTATTTATATTAGCTTAAGAAGTCCAAACAATAGTTTCCTCGTATAGCAAGAATAGGTTAAGGAAGAATCACAAAATTTGAATATTCCCAACAATCACTTATGTAAGAAGAAAAATAAGTAGATATAGCATAAGATATAGTTGAACTGGTGCAAAATGGCATTCTTCATATACGCTTTGGCATACATGAGTAAGCTTGGAAGGAAATCGCAAATTTATGAATTTGGTGTTTCTTTTGCTTAGTTCTCTAAATGTCATGATTCTTATGTGTCTTATGTTGAGTTTTCTACCTTTATTTTTTATCTAGTCATGTCATGTTGACCGTAAGATTGGTAATTGGTAAGTTCCCTTATATCTCTTATTGGTCGAAGAGCTATGTTAGTCTTGTTCAATTCAAAACAAATCTAGTTAGGTTGAGTCAATTAATAGCTCAAATTTGGCTTACTTTAACTTGATACTATATGTGTGCCACTTATATAAAGTACTCAAGCCCCTAGCTATGATGTAGTTATGATACTTAGAAAATTATAAAAGGTATACATGAAAAGAGAGAACAAAAAAAAAAAAAAAAGACTAGTCATAAGTTACATTTGAATGACAATATTGTCATGACTAGCTTGGAGTGAAGAAAAAAAATGAGATACATACTAAGTAGCAAAAACTTAGTCATAAGGTATTTGAAGGTGACTAAGGGTTTGAAGATGAGTCAGAATGTCTCCAACTTGGCATGACATAGAACCTACCCTAGAAAGTATTATAGTTTGGAAGTAAGAGAATATATTAACTTAAAACCTAAGTTAGAAGGTATGGGAGATAGGAATCAAGTAGAAATGGTACTAAACTTCAAAAGCTTGTCATCTTGAAATAACTTATATAGTAATAAGGAATCTAATGTACTAACTTCTTATTAAAGATATCAATGTTTATCATAGGAACTAATGATGTATAAAATATGTTAGAAATTATCTTACTAGGGGATTCTGAATATAACTTCATTGAGAGGAGGTGCTTAACTCATATGGCCGTAAGATGGCAACTGGAATCGAGATGGAAGTGATGGCTATTAACCTTGATAGAAAATTAATACAGGATAAGGGAAGTATAGGTTATCATAGATGTTGAGGCAAGAGATGTTTAGAATCAATTGTATTAAAGTTATTATATAAAAGTTAAGTAAAAGTAGGATTGGATTAGGCATGACAAGCATCGAGGCATAGAGAGTAACACAAATGTAAAGTAGCCCATACCTTCGGTAACTATGTTATGTTATGAATGTATAGAAGCCGAAGTAGAAGATAAAATATAATACTCAAACTATAAGTGCAAGACTTAGAAAGTACAATAGAAGGTATTAGTAGCATGTGAAGTATTGATTTTGTAAAGTGGGTAAAATGAATGCTGCTACTTGAACCCCTATAATAGGAAGAGTATAACATGATGGGGTATATGAGTGTTGAAGCTACAACTTTAACAAAAGTCAATGATTGTGTTGTAATGTAAGAATTAGAGTTGCGTAGTAGAAGCGCAATAGTAAGGATGAAATTCTATTGTTTAAGTGAGTGAAAGTTTTGAGGATGAAGAAGGGTAGAATGTGAGACCCTGTCTTTAACCAACTATCGATGACTCAAAAGGGTAACACATTTGTCACAAATATGGAACTTAGTAAAGAAGAAATAATTTGAGAAGGAAATAAAGTACACATGAGAGTGAGAGTAAGAGTCATGAGAACTATTTTGTAAAGTAATTGTAGTTGCTCAAAATTGAAACAATTAGGGTCCTAGAAAATATTCTTGTAATCAAGTGAATTTTTAATATAAAGTTACAAAAGTTAAAATAGGTAGCTCAATAAAGTTTATTTTGTTAAACATGGTAGGCAAAATATTTAATTTGTAAAAAAAAAATAGCTCTATCAGTAGTGAATATTTTTATTGCAAATTCAAAATGTGAAACTTTAACGTAGTGAGACCCTAAAAATAAAATTATCTAACCTATAAAAATAATAATTTGGAGAAAATTCAGAATAAAGTATTTCATATAAATATCATGTGTATAGATGGAATGAGAACACCTAATGTTAGGAGAGGCAGCACTAAGGTCGGTCCATACACCCCTACCCTTAGACAGTAGCCACAGCTTTGGATGATAGTAAGATTTTGGTTTTGCCTAATTTTTATTCTAATTTTCTAAAAATAGCAAACGAGGTCTAAAAATTTTCAAACTTTGTTTTTTTAAGTATTTGTATGAGAATTCTAAATAGTAAACCAAATTTTTCATATTCAAAGTGGAAATATGGGTTCCTTAAGAAAGGATGCTTAAAAACGAATTTTGCAATAAATTTTAAAAATAGCAAACAATCTTGTTTCTACCTGAAAGTTTGTATATAAGTCCCTCAATGATCTATTATAATGTTTCCTAAATATTTTTAGAAAACTAATAATTTGGATTTTGGGTAATTTTTGTTTAACATGGAATAAGGAATTGAAAGCACATGCATTTAAGGTTTCTTAAGGTGATTTTGTTTACATGAGTTAAATTTTGGCTACAATTGGAGTTTAGGATACTAAGCTATTCTAGTGAGGAGAGGAAATAAGAGTGTAGATGTTGGTGTTGGGTGATTTGATGATTTAAAGGTTGTTTGGTGCAAGTTAAAATGTAAATTGGAATGTAAGTTAGAACATATAGTAGAAGGGAATGTGAAATGGCTTAATGGGAAGAACGTAGGTTAGAAACTAATGTAGGATATTAGTTAGTTTCTGAATATGTATATTCCTTTTCACGGTAATTCTTTATATCCCTTATGCACATTAAGCGATATGGTTAACTAAAATGATATGTTAGTAAACCTATAGGCAATAGGACATATAATAGGTGTTTTATGAAAGTTTTTCATCTTAGAATCAGAGTGGTGTGGTAGGGAATTGAGATATAAGAATAACTGTATAATGTTCAAGAGGTTAAAAACTATGTCCAAAAGTATGCTAAAAGGACTTTATATATAGGAAGCAAGTTAGAAGCTAGGCCAGAAAGTGTCATAAACCAAGGTGATCTTAAAAAGAATAACACCAAGACCTAGACCTCAACTGTAAGTAAGTTAATAAGTTTGCTTGTACTTGACCTATATTGAGACAAGCATCACATACATTTCATTTTGGAAGAGCTTTAAGTGTAAGAGTAAGCTTTGGGAATTTGCTAAATAGCCTAAGTAAGTGGATTGCTTCTGTTCTAAAGTAGATTTTATCTACTATTAACTTATCTAACTACAATAATTATGATTGATCTTGTATGTATGAATGTGACATGTTGATTGTTGAGTTGTGAAATGCCTTTTGAACTCTTTTGGTATATTTTTGTTGGATGAGATGTGCTAGGACATTGATTGTAATGGCTTCAAATGTGATATTATTGGTAAGATTAATGTAGATCTATATGTAACTTGGACACAAAACTAGGTGCTAACTACTAACCCTACCTCCTAAAGTATTCATTTAAGTGAACCTTATATCAAGGTTTTAGAGATGGGAAATGTAAATGGAATAAAGTAAAAGTTAGGAAATAAATTGATGAATAAGCTTGCTTATGTTTCTTGGAATTGCTTGATCCTTCTTTTTATGCAAATGATCCATTCATGGCATGGTAAGAAAAGGACCTAGGAGTTAAATTTACTAAACTATGATTTTAGTTGGTTAAGTTTTATTTTGAAAACCACGTTCTTGTTAAGTAAACAGCTTAGTTTCTAGGAGCTTATTTTTGTAATACAAATATCTTGGTTTACAAATTGGTTTTTAAGCATATGGATTGCATAGCTTAGTCTAGGTAGAGTTTGCTAAACTCCATTCTAGGTTTTTGAATTAGGTAATTCAAATGTCTAGCGACATCGACTACTTAGATGTCTAGGTCTTAGGTTAGGACTAAGATAAAATTATCTAACCTGGGAATGGAACAAGACCACCTAATAATAGGAGAGACAGTGCTAGGATCAGTCGATATACCCCTACCCCTATACGGTAACCAAAGCTTTAGATGACAGTAAGATTTTGGTTTTGCCTAATTTTTATTCTAATTTTCTAAAAATAGCAAATGAAGTCCAAAAAGTTTCAAACTTTGTTTTCTTTAGTATTCGCATGAGAATTCTAAATAACAAACCAGATTTTTCATATTCAAAGTGGAAATGTGGGTTCCTTAAGAAAGGATGCTTAAAAACGAATTTTGCAATAAATTTTAAAAATAGCAAACAATCTTGCTTCTACTCGAAAGTTTGTATATAAGTCACTAAACATCAAGTTTGTTGTCTGTCAAGAAGCTAAGAGACCATACAGCTAAGGACTCATGGTCAAAGATCCACTCAGCATAGCATAGGGAGATTAATGTTGACTAACCATAGTACTCGTCAACTGTAGGCTAACCTTTTAAGCATCTCGGCTAAGCACTATGAGACTTCAGGGACTCCTTGAGCTTGGACATCCAACTGCCAACCCTGCCCAGTTTGGATCGTACTCCTTCCAAGACAGGTCGAATGACTACATGCCGACTTCTTCTGTTAAACATATTGTTTTGTATTTGTGTACATATTTTCCTTATTTTAATTATGGGCCCATTCTTTAGGGTTTAAGGCCTTATATATTATTTACATTTTTACCACTAGGATTTTTTGCCACTAAGGTTTTAGCACTTACTATAAATAGCAATATTTGTAAGTAGCCACTAGAAAAGTAAAGGATATACATACTGTGATTACACTTGGAACTTTCCTTTTTCGAGTAAGGTTATTCTTAACCTCTTAGAGCTTGCTTTGCTAGATTATGGATTGTTGATTAACTCTTTTATCTTTCTTATATTCTTATCAATCTTAACCTTAAGATTGTAGTGAACATATCATTTCAACTAGTTAATGAGTTGCATCTAATCTTCATTTGAATCCTAAGTGACATTTAGTGTTTGTGAGTCATATTGAATCCTATTTCAAGCTCAACCCTTTATTGTGATTGTGTCTTAGTGCATGATATCCATACACATTCACTATCAAAAGCCCCAATTTTAACTTTCTACTCCTTATTCTCATTCGAACCCCGATTGCCTCATTCTTGGTTCGAGACCCGTTGCATATCATGCCTTCTTCTATTCAGAGGCATTTGATGAGCAATGTACTATGTCTTCATCTTTAGAGTACATCATTGATCAATGCATAGTTGGTTATGGCGTATGCTAGCTTTTTTGCCTCAGCTCACTTTTAGGTAGCACACCAATCTTGAGGTACTACATAAGGGAGTCCATCTAGGAGGGCTCTAAAGCCACTTCTGTCATTTTGGCAACCTATTGCTGTTGTACCTCTATACTTCTTTTAGGGTAGTACTGTATGAAGAGTAACTTATCATAATCGTGTGATATAGGGATGGTGGATGAAGCTATCCTAGATAATCTATTTGCCTTTGCATTTTCTACTCGGGGATTTTGTTGACTTCCTAGGAAGAGAATTCTACGAGATTGGTATGCATTAAATGCAATTATTTGGCCATCATTTCACCCTTGGTCTCATATTCTACCTTAACTTGTTGTATGACCATCATGTAGTCTAAGTATATGTTAAGTTTTTCTACTCCGATATCTTACACAATCTTTAGGCCAACAATTAGTGCCTCATATTTCACTTCATTAATGCTCACTAGGAAACCTAACTTAACAGCATAGAGGATCTTTGCTCCATACGGGCCTTGTAACATGATACTAACCCTACTCCCCCCCTTAGTGGAGGACCTATTGACTTAAGGTGTCTAAACAGTTATGGTAAGCTCTAGTGGAGGCTCATTCACTCTAATGTATTATGTCATAAAGCTTGTGAGAATATGTGCTTTGATTGCTTGTCTCGAGTAAAATTGAACTCTATAAGCACTAAGCTTAAGGGAGTACTCCATCATTTTGCTTGAAGTGTTATGCCTCTACAAAGTAGTTCTAAATAGTACATTCATCAATATGATGACTAGATGCGACTGAAAGTAGGGCTTGATTTTGCAAGTAGCGATGACTACTGCAAGGGCAAACTTTTCTATCTTAGTGTATCAAAGCTTGAGCCCTTGGCGGGTATGGTTGACATAGTAGACTTATTAGTAGTCATGGCAATCAGCTCAGACGAGTGTTAAGGATAATGCTTTGTTGCCGACTACTAGGTATAAGATTAAGTCCTCTCTAGGAATGGGTTTGGAGACTATGGGTGGGGTTGCTAGGAACTTCTTTAATTCTAGGAAGGCTTACTATCATGTTGGTGTCCATTTAAACTTTGTAGGATGTTTATGTAAATTGAAAAATTCTATACATTTGTCTAAATTTCAAGAGATGAAATGGTTGTGGGTGGCTATCCTTCCTATCAGTCATTAAACCTCTTATCTTATTAGGGTTGGCCTCTATCCCTTGCTTTGTAACTATTAAACCAAGAAACTTGCTCGAAGCAATCGTAAAGACGCACTTCTAAGGGTTAAGTTTCATTTGAAATAGTCAAAGGGTTTGGAAGATTTCCTAGAAGTCTTCAATATGGCCTCTTTTGGTTTTGCTCTTGGAAATCATATCATTGACATAGACTTCAATGCTCCTTCCTATTTGTGGCTTGAAGATGTAGGTCACCATCCTTTTATGTGTAGCTCAAGCTTTCTTTAGACCAAAGGGCATCACTTTATACCAATAAGTCCCAAAGTTTAGAATAAAGGATGTACAGATTTTATCTTTACGAGCCATCTAGATTTGGATGTACCTAAAGTAGATGTATATGAAACTTAGAAGTACATGACCTGCTGCCAAGTTGGCAAGTTGTTCTATACGTGACAAGAAGTAGTCCTTTGGGAATTCCTTGTTGAGATCAGTGTAATTAATGCACATGTGGCATTTTCCATTTGCTTTCTTGATGAACACCGTATTTGTAACTTAAGTGGGATACTTCTTATGTCGAGTGAAGCTAGTATAGAGCAGCTTCTATACTTCCTCCTTGATTATGGCCTGTCGTTTGGGTACGACATATCATTTCTTTTGCTTGATAAGTAAGATGGTAAGATTGCAAATGAGATGGTGAGTTGCCTTGGTATGTGAATGATCCTTAGCATGTCCTCTAGGGTAGATGTAAAGATGTCTAAGTTTTTCTTAAGGAACTTTGTTAGTTCAAACTTGTCACAATCTGGCATATTGGCCCTTATTTTGGTTATCATTTGAAGGGCGTAAAAAATTTGAACTTTGAGGGTTTTTTCTACTGTCTTACCACATCTTGTAGAAGTAGGGGGTTTATAGACTTGATGTTCATGAATTTATTTCTAGATTATGCTTTAAGATGGAGCGTCTTGCTCAAAGTTTAGTCGCCTCTAGCCTCACTAACTCTAGTAGAGGTCATGAACTTTGCTTTGAGGCATTGTTGGCTTATAAGAATGTTGAACTTTGTTATGCTTAGTTTGCCGAGGATGTACTATTTCGTGACCATATGTCAATAACGACAAAATCTATTAACTAGGTAGCTATGTGTTTACTGTCACCTAATCAAACAGCTAAGGTGATGATCCCCTTTACGGGCACTAGTCTACTACCTTCAAACCCTATGAAACCATGTTTATATCAATGAAGAGGCTCGTTGAGCTATTCTTTGATTTGCTCAAAGGGGTTATAGAAGAGTATATCTACTGAGCTCCTAATGTCGATGAACATCTTTAGGACATTAAAGAACCCAATTTCAGTAACTATAACAAGCACATCATTGTAAGGAAACTCGGTTCCTTACTTGTCTTTGTTGGTAAGGGTTATTGCTATGTCAACATTTAGCTTCTTGTTTCTCAAAATATGCAGCTCATGCTTTAGTTTGACGGTACTGTCGCTTAAAAGGAAGTTGAGTCCACCAAATATGGTGCTGACCTAACAACATCATCCCCTTCAATTATGTTCATCCATAAGGGGATTAGCCTATTGATGATGGGGTTATTGTTGGTTATCCATTTGGCGATGCTAGGTAGGTCATTGACTTTGGTTTTTCTTATCTGCAATTAGATGATCCATGTGGCCTTTATGAAGAAGGCCTTCAACTATGTTCTTAAGGTGGTGACACTCGTAAGTGTTGTGTCCATATGTTATGTGGTAGTCATAGTATTTTCTTGAGTTCATCGCTTTCGGTGTCTTTGCTTAGTAGTCTTGACAGCTACTCTTAAACCTCATACATGAGTTTACTAAGTGATCAAGTTAAGGGTGTACATGAGGTGTAGCCCTAGAACCGGTGCCTTTACTCTTCATACTTTTCTTACGTAGAAGGTTATGGTCTTGGGTCACAAGGTCCCAAATGATCCTTTGTTGAGATGCAAGTGTTGTTTTCTACCTTAAAGTAAGCTCTGACAGCATCCTCTTGAGCTATGTAATTTTTAACAACTTTCATGAACTTATCTAAAGATTTAAGCTTATCTAATGATACTGTGTTAAACAGCTTTCCATTTAGATCTATGCCCCTTAGGAGTGCTTGTAGGGCCATTCTTGTGTCTAGATTGGAAACTTGTAACTTCGTTCAGTTGAAGCGCTCAAGATTTGCTCGTAGGGTTTCATTGGGACGTTGTCTAACATTATAGAGAATGGAGGAATCTTGTCATGGGACATGAGAGTTGATGAAGTGTTGTTGGAACTTACTTCCTAGGTCATTGAATGAAGTGATGGAAGCCTTAGGGAAGGTGTTAAACCATAGCAAGGTGGCTTTCACTAGTATGCTTAAGAAGGCCTTGCACATGATGGCATTTGAGAAGTTATAGAGGCTCATCATTTACTAAAGACAAGGTCGTCATCTAGATCGACAATGCCATCATAAGTGAGATGCAATAGCCTCACGCCTGTGGAGAGTGTTTCCTTAGAATTGAGGAGATGAATGGCATCTTCGTCATGCATGGAGCACAGCGCTTATGTAGATGATTCAACCTTCTTCTAATCACACATGTTGGAGGTGTGGCGGATTTGCTCCTTAAGCTCATCCATGTTTATGTCTTTGTAGTCCTTTGGCAATGTCCTTATAGATAAGCTATTGGCTAGTTTGCTTGTCGCTATGCGCTCACCTTTTACATAGGTTTTGCTAGGTTGCAATTTAGGTAATCATGTAGATCTTTATGTTGTTGATGATCATAACAAATGCAGTAGTGCAAGCGTATGGGCCACATGTTACATTAGTCGTCATTTTTACTTGGCTATGAGGAAGAATTGATGGTCACTTCCTCATATGGACGCCTTTGAGATGCATTTTTAAGTAGTGTTACATCTTTATCCAGTGTTGTAGTAAATTCATAGTATTTTCTATTTTCTTTTAGCATTTATTGGATGAATAACCTCAACTCTTAGACTTCAGTACTTTCCTTTTGAGGTAGAAGTGTCTAAATGGCTCTGCCTTGTTGAGAGGCATTGGTATCTTCCTTATGGGAAGCTTGTAGATTATTGTTTTTTCTTTTAGCCATGCTTTCATGGTGGCCTAAAACAGTGGGCACTAAAATGTTAATCATGTGGAGACCAACTATGATATATGGAGTCAGATGGGCTTAGGCTTCGCCTCTTGCTTCTAGATACCTAAAAAAAAAACCCATGTAGGTAAGACCATAGGGACCCTCCAATGCTTAAGTAAGCAAGGAGGTCTAAGAAAAGTGGGAACACAAGCACTAAAGACCTAGAGGATTATGCTTACCTAGAGTATGTGCATTTATGTGCTGGAAGATCAACTTTTGCTCTCTAAAGAGAAGGAGAAGAGGAAGTCTTTCAGAGTGAGAGAGAGAGAGGGAACTGTCTTACTTATTGGTGCTTGGCACCTTTCATACGGGTTACTTAGATACATAGTGATCTAAGATTCACTCGTACTAGCTGCTAGTTGATAGTATACTTTACAATAGGAGCTAAGCATCATTACGGGCAACATGTTGTAGTCGACGAAGACACCAAATCTGCAGCTTAGTGATTTGGCAAGAGTAAGAGCATTGGCTATTCTACAGATGTTAGGCACTCATTACTGTGTTGTAATGGAATGTAGACATTAAAGACAAAAATCAGGTTGAAAGGTTGAGGAGAGAGTTCGTTGATGCTTGATGGGTACAAGTCGAGCCCTAAACTTATGTTAGGCGGTGAACAAATGATAGCTTGATGGTTGGGGTCAACTAACTAAGATAGTTGTTATATAGCTTACTAGGCATGTCATGAAATGGAGGCATGCTTAACATTGGTTCGTACTTCTCATTGGTGCAAGCTTGTGGACTTGCAAAAGGGTTATATGTAACATACAAGCTTGCTATTCTCTTAGGTGCCACTCGATGCTACATGTGATGACCTTCACCTGTTGGGCATTAGTTTGAGTCAGAATCAAGTATCAACACTAGTAAGTTTAGCCTATCGACTGATCATTATCCTTACTACTGTACAATCGGTATGCCTTAAAGTGTCAACGATACAACAACTTCTTAAGCAATCAATTGATGGAGAAGATGGCTTAACAAACAAAAAGCACAAGGGGGGATTTGCTCATGCCAATCAATTGGTAATATCTACACTGATTGATTGATAGAAGAAATTAAGGTTAGGGTTTTTCAACTAAAACCTTAATCTTCCTTAAACATTGTGTTTTATAAAACACAAAGGTAAGCCAGTGCTAGCACGTATCTATTAATGGATTTGTAGCCTAAAGTTATATATACTAGCATTTGCATCTAGGAATGCGAGAAGCAATTAGGTTTTTAGTATTGCTTAGTCCAGATTTGTGAGCTTATTGTTTGTTTTCATGCTTTATTGACTTGTTTATGATATTTGGTACATGTTTTTATGATTTTAATGCATATTTAAGTTTGTTTAATGACCATTTTGCTATTTTCTTATCACATCCCGGTGTAACACAAGATGCACCATCACATAGGAATACCTGTTAAAACTTAACTCAACCTTCTTATTCATCAAAAGAAAACTTTATTGATATATAATGGAGTTACTGCAATGGAGTTCAATTGGATATTTGGTTACAACTTATTTGTATAGCATAATATTTATATCAAAACATGAACTAGCTTTTTCTTTTATCATCATCAAAATAGTAGGGTTCCTGACTTAGTATAGGCTCCATCCAAAAGTTGCTAACTCCAATTCACACTCTCAATATACATCCCACTGTAGTGTTGGACCCTTCACAATGCTATTAACCTAAGGATAAAATATTTTATCCCCTTAGCTACTAAAGCTAAGTAAGAGTGGATAACAAACAATACAATATAGGAAATATCACAACTAAAACAATTCAATCATAACCATTACATTCAGTTCCAAACATACATTAACCCAACTAGGCTTTTTTTACTAGCAATGTAACATGCTATGCTTATACACATGGCATGCATCAGCACTAATATCCTATGCCCTCTAATATCTACATTCAATTAGTTAACATAGCCAAGCATCTGAATACAATATCTAAAAACCTGGAATAATAAGGAGTTACCTAGGAGTAAGACCTCCACCAAATTAGTCTACACACTGTAGTAGTCTACCAATATCAAAAAGGGCAACAAAGATTTACATGGCAGTAGGTTCCCTAACTTTATTTTATAAAATTAGACTACACATTGCAGTTTACCAAATCAAAGAAGCAACATGACCAAATTTGACTATACACTATAGTCTACCAAATCTAATTATCAAAATAGTTAAGATGTTTAGGCAATGCGAATCTATATGCTTTCAAAATCTGAGTTCATAGAGCCATGATTTTTTTTATCATTTGGAAGCCTCATTCTAAAAATTCTAACTCATAAGTCTCTTTTGTGCCATACCATGCCATGCCATGCAATTATAACTTAAGTATATCATTTAACATAATCAATCTTTAAGTTTTATTTAACTTAGCTATCTGATTCTTATTTTCAAACTCCCCCTAGTAAAAATCTAGTATCTCACTTAAGGTTTACTTAAGTAAACACCTAGAAGATTGGGTTAGCAATCCCTTAACTTCCCTAGGTAGGACAATCATTTGTAACACTACATCAATACCTGACATAGTAGCATAACAGCTTAACCAAGATATAGTTACTGTCATTCAAAATCAATATGTCATCATCTACCATAGTAACACATCAATTCACCCAAGATATAGCCATATCTAATCAACACAGTACGTAAACTTATGAGTAGCAATATATTTACTCTAAGCATGAGTTAGATCTACTTACCTAGGCCTAGTAATAGCACAAAATCTTAAACTTGATGGCATAGTCCTTCTTTATTTATTGCACCTAAGAAAATTTAAACATAGTCTTCAAGTCAAGTATAGGTCAAAAAAAGAACTCTTATAATCTTTCATTATCGCGTTTTTAAACTTAATTTGACCGTATCTTATACATTCCTTCTCCGATTTCAGTACACTTAATATCGTTATGATTGTTATTTCGAGTACTATTAAGATATCTTAAGAATAAAGTCTATCAATATTGTCAAAGTCCAAAAATACCCTTTCTTGCTTCTAACTCGACCATCATAACTTCATAATTGACTCGAATAAGCTTTGATTCTAAATTAGAAGTCCTAAATATCCTACTTTCCAAATTTGACCAACAAGCCTTACTATATGTCACACCCTAGCTTAGTACAGAACGTACCATCATATAGGAACACTTGTTGAAAACTTAACTTAACCTACTCATTCATTAAAAGATAAATTTGTTTACATGATAAAGGGTTTGCTATATCAGAGTTTAACTAGATATGTAGTTACAGCTTATTTGTATAGCATAATATTTACATCAAAACATGAACTAGCTTTTTTTTTTTGTCAACTTTATAATAGTAAGATTCTTAACTTAGTATATGTTTCATATAAAAGTCACCGACTCTGACTCAAACTCTCAATATACATTCCCCCCTTGGTCTTAGGCCCTACACAATGATATCAACTTGAGGATAAAATATTTTATCCTCTCAACTATTGAAGCTAAATGAGAGTAGATAACAAACAACAAAATATAGAAAAAATGATAAATATTATTGCATATCACAATTGAATCATTTCAATCATAATTAGTAGGTTCAACTTCATATATGCATTCGCCTAACTAAGCTTTTATTGTTAACAACGCAGCATACCATGCTCATGTACGTGGCATGCATCGATACCGATATCCTATGCCCTTCCAATCTTCTTCTAGTTAGTCGACATAGCTAGGCATTTGGATATAATGTCTAAGAACTTGGGGCAATAAGGAGCTACTTGGGAGTAGGACCCCCGCTAAATTGAACTACATGCTATAGTCTACCAATATCCAAAAAGGGCAACAAGGAGTTGCTTAGGAGTAAGACCTTAACTTTGTTTTACAAAATTAGACTAGATACTATAGTTCACCAAATAAAAGAGGTAATAATACCAAATTAGACCACACACTGTAGTTTACCAAATTTGAATATCAAAATAGTCACAATGTTTAAGTAATGCAATCTATATGCTTCTAAAAACTGAGCTCACAAAGCCATGCTTTTTCCTTGATTACTTAGACCCCTGATTTTGAAAGTTCTAACCCATAGTTCTTTTTATGCCATACCATGCCATAATATGTAATAACAACTCAAGTATATCACTCAACACAACCAATCTTTTGGTTTTATTCAACCTAATGATATGATCCTAGTTTTTGAACTCTTCCTAATAGAATTATAGTATCTCACTTAGGGTTTACTTAGGTGAACACCTAGAAGATTGAGTTAGCAATTACTCAACTTTCCTAGTTAGCACAATTATTCGTAAGTACAAATTATCACCTAACATAGCAACATAACAATTTAACCAAGATATAATTAATATCAATCAAAATCACCACATCAACATCTACTATAGTAGCATATCAGTTCACCTAAGTTATACCCATATTCCATGAATACAACATCAAACAATATGTAATGTTATGAGAAACAATATATCTACTCTAAGCATGAGTTAGATCCACTTACCTAATCTAAGTAATAGTACAAAATCCTAAACTTCACGACATGTTCTTCCTTACTTATCACACATGAAATTATAATGTAGTCTTTAAATCAAGTATGGGTTGAACTCGAACTGTTATAGGCTTTCATTTCCACATTTTTAAATTTTATTTGACTATATCTTACTTGTTCTTTATCCGATTTTAGTAAACTTTATATTGTCATGATCATTATTTTAAGTACTATTAATATTTCTTAAGAATCAAGTTTATCAATATTATCAAAGTCTAAAAATACCCTTTTCTCATTACAACTCAACCGTATGTTACCTTAACTCCGTAATTAACTCGAGCAAGCTTTAGTATTAAACTAAAAATACTAAAAAATCACACTTTCCAAACTTATCCAACAACCCTTAAAATACCCTAGAGTGTTCATTTAACATTAATTTGATAAATATTTTAATAGTATTAATTACTATATTACATATAAAGCTAATATATAGGTTTATACTAGGAAAATACATAATAAATAGTATACAAGCTTGATTAATTTCACAAAAAATCCTATAGACACAAAAAAATATTTAGTTTAATTATTGACCATGAATCACACCAAATTGCCCATTATCTTTTTTTATGAAAATAGCAATTTTAGCTCAAAATTATGAAAAATTAAGGAAATTAAATAAATTTATGTATGAAATAAAAATTAAGTGTTCCAAATATCATTATAAACTTCCATAAGTCTAAACATGTTAAGCTCATTCATTAATTTCATCATAAATTAATTATTTCAACAATTCGGTAAAACTGACAATTTTATTTAAAATAATTATAAAAATAGTAAACATTCCTAATTTTAAAAATTTTTGCTATGAAAATTAGTTATATATACTACATGTATTATATACAAAATGTGAGCTTGAAACAACCTCATCTAATATTTATAAAAATTAGATTAATTTTTGCCCAAGCAAGGCATTTTCTTAAGGACTTTATATTTATACTAATTATTCACTTAAAATAAAATTACCACATTAATCTATACCTAAAATAATCTCAAAAAGCTGAAATTCACAATTAATTAATAACATTAATATATTTACAAAATTAAATAAATTACGAACAAAATTTTGGTTCATCTAAACCAACTGCCTCTAGCTATCCTATGGCTGCTGCACCTTATCTAAAAGCCTTCTCCAGCCACCCTTTATTGGACATCTAAGCTACACCAAGTCAAGTTATTGATAGCCTATTGAATCACCCTAACCCAATTTCAACCCTATATTTTGTTATATTTTTATTTTATTCTTTTCTAATTTTTCTAATTTTTTAAAATTAAGTTCTTGTGTTTTTAGGTTTTTAAAATATTGCAAATGATGTTTGGAGCCTTATTTATAGACTTCAAGAATTTTTGCATGTAAAAAAGTGAAATAACACATCAATTTCTTATTTTCCTAAGCGCCATGTGTAATCCTCTAATTAATCAAGTATTGACTCATCTTTTCATTTTTTTAGTAATTTTCCTTTATTTTATATTAATTTACATTATTTTAATGATAATTTATTATTATATATATGTATTTAATACATATAATGCATATTTTATGCTAATACATCTATATTACATATAATCTAACTTCATTTATTATTTTTTAAAGTTAATTATCTTATCTTTAATATCTCACTAAATCTAAAAGCTCCAATTTCATTTTGATAATTATTGATTTTATCAATAAATTAACGTTTTTCTCAAATTAATATTCTTATATAGCTTATTTTGAGAAATTGACTTTACTTAAATTACTTCATCTAACTTTTTTAATCTTATTGTAAAGTTTGAAATAAAATAGATAATATAACTCGATGCTCTAAATTTAGGGGCTCAAATTCTAAGGTTATCATACGGGCTTGAAATCATAAGGTATTACACTATACCTAAAAGTGTTCATTTTACATGAATTTGATAAATATTTTACTAGCGCTAATTATTATATTACATGTTAAGCTAATATATAGGTTTTTATTAGGAAAATACATAATAAATAGTATACAAGCCCAATCAATTTCACAAAAAATCCTACAGACTCACAAAAATATTTAATTTAATTATTGGCCATGAATTATACTAAATTAGCTGTTATTTATTTTTATAAAAATAATGGTTTTAACTCAAAATTACAAAAAATTAAGGTAAATAAAAAAATTTATGTATAAGATAAAAATTAAGTGTTTCAAATATCATTATAAACTTATACAAGTCAAAACATGTAAGGGTCATTCATTAATTTCAATAAAATCTAATTATTTCAACAATTTAGTAAAATTGATAGTTCTATCCAAAATAAAAAGTACTAAACATGCTTAATTTCAAAAATTCTTGTTACCACAATTAAATATATATATTAATTGTATTATGTACAAAAATTGACCTTCAAACAACTTCAACTATTATTTATAAAAATTAGTTCAATTTTCATCCAAACAGAGCATTTTCTTAAGGGCCCTATATTTCGAATTGTTATTTCACTAAAATAAAATTGTTACATCCAAATGAGTAGAAAATGGGTTCGCCTGAATTGGCCATCACTACTTGTTGGAAACATCCCTCTTACGGCCAACCTTCAAACAACCAAGCCACCTTACATTAGGTTTTGGTTGGCTGATTGAACTAACCTAGGCCTGATTTGCTCCTATTTTTTGTTATACTTTTATTTTATTTTATTTTAATTTTTCTAAATTATGTTTTTGTATTTTTAGAGTGGCATTATAAATGAGGGTTTAGGTCCTATTTATAAGTTTTCAAGTTTGTTTCCTTTAATAAAAATTGGATAAGTGTTTGCCACATGTCATTTTTCCCATTTCCCTTTGTACCATGTGTCATCCCCTCATTATTTTAGTGATGACTAGTATTTTCTAATTAATTCAAGGCTGTCACATAATTTGATGACTTATTCATTCGTTTTTTAATTAATTTTTCCATTCTTTTATACTAATTTACCTTATATTTATAATTTATTATTATTGAATAAATGTATTTAATTCATATAATGCATATTCTATGTTAAAACAAGTATATTAAATACAATTTAACTTCATTTATCATTTTTATAAGTTAAATAACTTATCTTTAATATCTCGCTATATTTAAAAGCTCAAATTTTGTGTTTTTGATAATTATTAACTTTATCAATAAATTGATGTTTTTCTTAAATTAATCCTTTTATATTGCTTATTTTGAGAAATTAACTTTACTAAAATTACTCTATCTAACTGTTCTAACTTTACTATGAAATTTGAAATAAAATAGATGTCATAGCTTGACGTCATAAATTTAGGAGCTCAAATTCTAAGGTTATTATATTAGCTTGAGACCCTAGGGTATTATATTTCTCTTCATTTAATCTCTTGTTCATTTGTTTCCATGTTGTTTACTTATTGTCATATGGAGTTTTCTATTATTTCTTCATCTCATTTGTGTGCTATTATTGATATTTTTGAGCTGTTAAGTAGTTTTTGGTCAGTTCATGTTAATGTGGATGCTGTAGATGGTCTAACTTTGTAGTTATGATATGGGTATGTGTATTTAAATGGGATTTTGATGATTATTATTTCATTTGACTCTTTAAGATGCTTGTTGAAATTTTCAATGGGTTTTCCATGTGATTATAAGACCAAGAGGAGATTAGTCCTAGGAAGTACCCTTAAGTGTTAATGGGTTTACATAACTATGAGACCAAGAGGAGAATAATTGTGTAATTCCTTAATTGAGTCATTGAATTAGTAGAGTATTGATCATGGGTTCTTACCATTATGAGATCAAGAGGAGATTAGGTATTCCCCATTGAATTCACATTACATTATGTAGTTTTGGTGGATTAGGATCAGTTTTAAGATTGAGTGGAGATTGACCCCATTATCTCTAAGACTATAATACTTAATTTGTAACAACAATTGAGTATTTAACTAATCATGTAAGAAAATAAGACTGAGAGGAGATTTTTTGGTACATGGTTGAATGAGGTGCCTTACTCAGGATCGAGCTCAAGTGAGTTCCATCAAAATCTAGTTAAAAACCATCCCAAATATCTTTACGGCATATACTCACTACTATTTCAAAAACATGTCACAAGACTATGTCTTTATTATTTGCGTGAATTATTGCTTTTCACTCATGTTTTTATTTCAATTGCAATCCTAATTTTTCCTTTTTGATTCACTTAGATTAGAGTAGTAGGTTAAGATCAAGTACTTAATTGAATCACTATTTCCTAAGGAATTCAACTTGATAAACACTCACCAGTATTATTACTGTAGACGATCCAGCACACTAGTTGGTTAAGATGATACGGTTTTGAAAATCTCTATTTATAAAATGCATGTCTTTATTTCTCTCATTTTTACTAGTATCACCATCAACATTTGGCACTATTGCTATGGAAAAGGCAATTGAGTTAATATTAGACAAATTGAAGACATTGAGACTAGGCCTTAGTATAGTTATAGTATAGTTTGTAACCTCTTTGCCTACGTTAAACATTTAAGATCGATATTTGACATCTTCTAAGCAGAGAGCTTATTCGGCAACCTAAGGAAATGTATGTTTTATCAAAGCGAGGTTATATTTCTCGAATATGTTGTTTTAGGGGAAGGAGTCCAAGTTGATGACAAGAAAGTCAGAGCTATTCTCGAGTAGCCTACACTGACTAATGCTGCTGAAGTTAGGAGCTTCTATGGTTTAGCTTCGTTTAACTGGAGATTCATTCGAAACTTTAGTTCCATAATAATGCCATTAACTAAACTTATTAGGAAGAATTCTGAGTTTAGGTAGTTAAAGAAAGCTTAAAAATGTTTTGAAGATGTAAAATCTAAATTGATGTCTACCTTAGTACTTACCTTACCAAATTTCAAGAAGGTTTTTGAGGTTGAATGTGACTCATTTGGAGTTAGCATTGGTGCTATTCTTATGAAGGAACACTAACCTATTGCTTACTTCAACAAAAAACTCAGAAGAGTTGCCTTGAATTACTCGGCCTATGACAAGGAGTTCTATACCCTTCTTTGAACACTATAGAACTAGTAGCATTACCTATTATTGAGAGAATTCATCACCTACTCCAATCATGAATCTCTTAAACACCTCTGAGGACAATAGAAACTTTCTCGGGGTAATGCCAAATTGGTTGAGTTCTTAAAGACCTTTTGCTACATTATTAGATATAAGAAGGGGAGCACAAACATCATGGTTGACACACTTTCTTGTCATCATACCCTCATCACGACATTGTAAGCTAAGGTACTTAGATTCAACACTTTACCTAACTGGTATGAGAATGATTTGCATTTTAAGCCCCTAGTAGCTAAGTGTAATGTTGGAGGAGCTATAGATGGGTTCTACTTGAATCAGGGGTTCCTGATGAAGGGCAAGTAGGTTTATGTGCCAAGTGGTTCAGTAAGAGAGCTACTCATCTGAGAAGCCCATGTTGGGGCTTGGCCGACTATTTTAGGGAAGAGAAGATGGTTGAGATATTGAAAGAACATTTTTATTAGCTTAGGATAATGAGGGATGTATGTCGAATTCTTGAGAGTTGCGAGGTGTATAAATATGTGAAAAGAAGAAGAGAACCGTATGGAGAGTACACACCCTTAACCATACCAAAGTGCTTATGGACCAACCTAAGTATGGATTTCATGCTCGGCTTTCCCCGAACTTCGAGAAGACATGACTCGATCATATTTGTAATTGATCAGTTCAGCAAGATGGCCTACTTCATTCCTTGCCATAGAACTAATGATGCTTTATTTATCTCTAGCCTCTTCCTATAGGAAATCATATGATTACATGGAGTGCCGAGAAGTATTGTGTTATACCATGACTTAAAGTTTACGAGTTTCTTTTAGAGGTCCCTATAGAAGATGCTTAGCACTAAGCTCATGTTCAGTACTTGTAAACCCTTAAAATTTTCGACCTAGCTTTTGAAATAGACTCGTGTATGTTAGATAATTTAGGAGTTGATAAGGTTAATGACAGTGAAAACCCTAAAAGAATTAATCAATCGGGTAAAAAACTTTTCTACCATAAATATATCTAAATGCTAAAGATTTCATTCAAAAGTGATAAAAACCCTAACATGATAACCTTAAAGACATATGTGCACTAATTCATCATATATACCCTAAAACCCTAAATTGGTAATATAATCCTTGTATTTTGTCAAATTATTAGTAAAAGGTTAGAGATGACTTTCATTCATGCATATAGGTTTTGAATCCTCAAGTAGTCCATTAAAAACTAAGATAATGAATCATATATTACATTTATTTCTTAAGTATATGATTAAGATAGTATTACATAGAGTTAGAGGTATAATTGGAGATTAGGTTAAATGTAGTAAACCTTAATACCCTAAATGCTATTTTTCATCTTAATTATACTAAATAGCTTACCAAATGATGTATATAGGATATAAATTCCTAATGGAAGATTTCATTATCTATTTTTACTAATCACTTCTTATTACCTTTCATTTCCTTAATCTTTCTCCAAATTTTTCCTAATTAGTTCATTATGTACACAAAAGGATCTTAATTTTTTTGAAAGTTGACCAAGTCAACACATGTTGACTAAAGTCAACAATTTGAAAAGTCAACAAAAGTATCTTTTTCATTTGAAGAAAATATCTTCTTCTCACGATTTCCTTTCTTTTCTTTTCCTTTTGCATTTCTTTTTCTTACTTCTAAATTGCCGTCCATTCATCTCCCCTTCTAGACCCCACCATTCTCCTTCTTCCATAAACAAAACAAATCAAAAGAAAAAAAACAAAAGCCCCCTTCATGCCGTGAGCTTCTTCTTCCTCTTTCACTTTCACAACTTCTCTTTTTACCTCCATAATCCCAACACATCTAAAGGTATGTACTTCAGTCACTTTATGTTGCTTTATATTATTCATTAGTTAGTTGATTAGGTAGATTAGACAATTAGGTATGTGAAAAGTATGATCTTGAAAAAGAGAGCACAAAGTTCTCATCTTTAAGTGTAGAAATCTAGGAATCGTGAAGAAGAAGAAAGGAAAACATGAGTATGTGCACAAAGAATGTGTACATAAGGTAAACCGAAAAGAAGGGAAGCATGAGAAGCATGGTACATGAGTATTTTCCATGTACATAACCTAAATTAAAACAAAACCTAACCATACATACTTATACTACACTAATTATACACTTAAAAACACAAAAGAATGGAATTAGGAAGCTTTTCTTAAGGAAAAGATTAGGCATACGAATTTGTGTATAAAAATACGTAACTAACTGTATAGGTATATGAGTATGTTTACACATATAAATACGGTATAATTCTAAGTAGATGTATAAGTATATATATGTATAAGGTAAATGTACATAAGCATAAGGAGAGAAGTGAAATGTACATAAGACATATACATATGACATAAGCATGAGGTGAGGCCTATGTAATCAAACGAAGAAGTAAGTGATGAGGTAAGCACATAATGACATAAGCCATGACATCATCAAAAATATTACATGAGCCATGACATAAGCATAAGCTTGTAAAAGAATAGATTATAAGATGACATAAGAATATAACCTATATATGTATACATGTACTTAGGATTCGAAGATCCTTTATACCCTAATACACTTCTTAGGTTGAATTAAACTTAATTAAGTATGTGAATTAGTAGCACTAATGTAAAATTTCCCAAGTGTAAGAATCAAATAGCTAATTGAATCATTAAGTCCCAAACTAGAATACAAACATAAGTAATAAGAATAATTAAACTTCAATAAGATAAAATTTCAATAAATTTAGCCCATATTGTAAAACACGGGTCTTAACATCCAAAATGGACATCATCGTGTGAACGTGCGTCCGAAAACATTGAAAAACAACTATAAATTCGTAAATATTGAAAATAGAATGAAAAAGTTACATACGATTAATTAAGTAGATAGATATCTAGAACCATTAGTTAAGTCAACTACTTATTATCCCTATTATCTCGTAATGATGAGGTGATTCCAATGAGGGCAAGGATCTCCCAATCAGTTATTACGACTAGAGCGAGTCGTCATAGTCAAGTGAATACTCCCGATGACTCTATACTTGTTTGTACTTATAGTTAGTGCACTTAAATTGAATATCAATAACTTGATGCATGGGGTTTTAGGATATGCGTGTGCTTGATATTGATTGATTGTTGTAAGAAATATTGTTAAATATGATAATTGATGATTTGATGGTATGATTGATTTTTATATGATTTGGATGGTTTGCTGATATTGATTGATCGCCTCATAATCTAACCTAATTATATTTGGCTTATCTTAAATCAAAAGGGGCATACATTATCCATGCATTGCACTTACTTATTCCGGCTGTCACTTCACGTGCAGATAAAGAGAGGCCTTGCGGGGGTTGTTTATATATATTAATGTGTTTTTGTACGGTGCACTCGTACAACATAACCTTACCCAAACCTACGAGCTTACTAGGCGATGGAGACGCCAACCGTATGGTTGAGGGTCGAGTCTAGAGATCTCCGTTGTAGGGTGTGAGTGTAGACTGCGGGAGCCATCTTACCGCTAGGCTTGGGACTTTGTGAACTACTGGATTTTTAGAAATGGAAATATATTTTTATGAAATACAGAATTCAAAGTTACGGGTAAAAACCCAGGTGCTAGAGCTTGATTGTGATTGGTGCCAATGAATCTCCAACCCTTATCTCGGAGGGCATTAAAATCCAATATTATATGCAGTACCGGTCAACTGCATATATTGTTGGCATATTGCATATGCATGCATTCATATGGTTGTAACAATTTGTTGATAACTTGTTTACCAGTATGATATAAAGGATAGCTCACTACGCTCTTGTAGCTTATTCCTCAATAATCTTTCTTTTGCAGGTTTACATACAATGGGATTGGGATAAGTCTCGAGTGCTGAGTGCGAGATGAAGATATGTACATTAGTGTTAGAATTAGTTGAGATCTTTATAAGTAATACATAAACACTCTTTGTAAAAAATATTCACATGTTAGAATTTAATATAATTTAATTCTTCCTACAGTTTTATAATGTTGGCATATCCTGTCCTATTATTTGGTAGGGAATACTGATTCTCTCCGGTTTTGAGGAACTGTGAGATATCGGACATCCATAGTTATTTATAATTATATATTATGTCATGTTGCAATAAATTAATTACTTGAAAATCATTAATCTTAGTGATTTATTATTTAGAGTCTTGCAATCTCTGACTTGCAAGGTAGCTTTCATATCATGGGTGCACATATGTTATGGAAATTTTAGGTAATCCTACTAGGCTCCCTTTAGGGTCCTGACAATACTTCTTGCTATCCTTAGACAAACGGCCAAACTGAAGTTGTGAACAGGACATTCAGCAACCTCCTGTAAGCAGCTGTTGGGAAGAATTTATATGATTGGGATTTATGCCTACCTGTCATTAAGTTTGCTTACAATTGCTCAGCTTATAGCTTGATAGGAAAATCACTGTTTAAGGTTGTTTATGGACTTAACCCAAACTTATCCTTGGATTTAATTATCAGTCTAACTACATAAGAGGAAAGCTAACTCGATCTACAGTGAGTTGAGGAATTACCAAAGTTACATAAGAGGGTTGCCCAACAACTAGCCAAAATTGTAGTCAAATAGAAGGAACAAGGAATTCAAGGAAGGAGACGAGTCATTTATACTCTCGGAGACCTTGTCTAGGTCCATCTTAGCAAGGAATGCTTCCATAGTAGGAGGACAAATAAACTATCTCCTAAAGTAGATGGACTTTATAAGATCCTTAGGAATGTTAATAATAATGCCTATGAGGTTGAGCTGCCCATGGGGTACAGCATATCTACTACATTCAACATCACTGACCTAACTCCCTAAGTGCTAAATGCCGATGAAGATCATGATTTGAGGGCAAATCTTCAACAACTCCAAAGAGTTTATGGGTTACGGACCTTTGGCCTAGTGACTCGCACACGCCTAAGAGGCTTCTAGTCCTTCACCTAAAGAATTCTCTCTTATTAACTTAACGATGATGAGAAACTGTACACAGAAGGAGGGTGGCTAAATTCTCTCTTTAGCTGTTAAGAGCTACTTGCTAAGTAACAAGACATAGCCTCCTACTAGTTGAGTACTTCTCTCCTAACCACCGAACAATTCTTATTGCATCCCTTTCTCATCTTAACCATCCTTGTTACTACAACATCTTGATTCCACTCGGCTGCTCTAATTAGAGAGTCTTTTGTATGGAACCAATGTTACGCTACTAATAGTTCTTCTCATTTGACACTGTACTATTTTTCTCTTTTTGACATTTGTCCTATTTACCCTTTTTAGTATGTACTAAGAATCTCTTTTCATGCATGCTTTTTTGTAATTTTTCTTATTTATAATGTTGCCTTACAGACTTACTATAAATAGTTCCCTTTTCTCTACAACAAAATATTTACATTCATTCCATATATTAAATATACTTATTCTTACGAGACAAAAAATACAAAAAAATGGAAAAAATTAGAAAAATATAAAAAATTGAAAAGTCACATAAAATAAAAAAAAATTAGAAAAATAGAGGATTTAGGAAATCTAGAAAATAATAAATTTCTTGTTTAGAATAGAATTTTGAATAAAAGTAGAAAAGAGACTATTGGGCTTAAGCTTAGATTTTAATCTAGCTTTGACTATCCTTGTTTATATGTAAAATTTAATTGCACATATAAATAAGGCATAAGCCAATGGTTTATGAGTATGGATTGATATTAAAGCTTAAGGTTTGGGGTTTGACTCTCTTCAAAGGTAGAAAATGCCCTTTGCTTTTATTTTTTCCATACTCCACTCTCTCGTACAAACTATGCTAGTTGGTCTTCCTTAACAACAAAATTAATCCTCTTTTATAACAGTCTTGACTAAATTAGTAGCGAATTTGCAAAGTAGGCATAGCTTAGTTTCAACCCTAACCAAAAGTTAATTTAGATTTAGTCAAATATGCATTTAAAATCCAATTGAAAATTTAGAAAAAACTTATTTTTTGGAGTTAAAAGCAATCAATTCTAAATTATCTATGGCCAACTTTTTTTCTCTTTTATCTTCACCAAAAACACAAACAATATACGCAGGGAGGATCCATTTTTTTTTAAAACAAGACACACTCGCACGTAAGCAGGGGGCTACTTTCTCTCTTATACAGAACTTACTCGACCTCTCCCTCTCTTAACCTATCTTTCTCTTGGCCTAGACTCTCTCTCTCAACCTTCTCTCTCTTAGACCTTCTCTCTCTCTCTACTGTTTCTCTCTCCCTTACAAGTCAAACAGACAACACATATAACTTAAACCCTCCCTCTTAACTAACTTTCTCTCTCACTCTACACTGAAATACCAACCCATGTAAGATACGATTCCCACCATCCACCATCTATGAAACACCACACATAGCCACTCGACCTACCTCTTTCACTCTACCATCTTCCCTCTTAAAAACTAGAAAACAACCTACTACCAAACAGTCTCACATGACCCTAACCTAAATACGGTACATCATCGCCCATTGTACATAATAATAGCAGGGAAAACCAAACCTTAACATTAGCCCCTATTACGGCCACCACATATAAGCCGAACTACTAACCACCCTCAGTTGAACACTATACCATTGATGCTTTACCACACCTCTATCCTCTGTACTCTTAACCACCTTCACCCATCTCCTAAACCCATTAACTCCTTTACCCACACATGCGACACTATTGCCCCATTTCAACGCAAGATCCACATACGCGGCTGCAACCACTACTATCTCTCTCTCTACCATCTGTGCATAAACCAATAACCATCGAAGGCCGAGTTAGGCCACAACACTTTCCTTATACCCTCCAAACCTAATTAGAAACACACAAAACCACCCTTTCTCGTTCGATTTGGTGGCTAAATCTAATCGGGACACCTCCTCCAAGTTGTTGCATGTGACCTAACCCAATCCACCATTTGACTAGCTCCGACCCAAAATCTGACCTGCACCTAAACTTGATTCACTTAGTTTGGTCTAGCCTTGTTCTTCAGTTTAGGCCCATGTTGTTTTTTTATTTATTTATTTTTTATTTTATTTCTTAATTTTATTTTTTGTTTATTGTAGTTTGTGATGAAAAAAAACATAAAAAAAAATGAAAAGGAAAAAAGAAAAAGAAGAAAGTAAAAAAAGGTAAAGAAAAGAAGAATTAGTTAATTTTATTTTTATTTTTAGTTTCACATTTTAACCAAAAAACCAAAAAAAAAAACAATGGAAAGTAAAGGAGGAAAAAATAAAAAATAAAATCAGTAAAAATAATAATACAGTTATCTTATCACACAGAAAATCGACTTTCCAAAAATAAATAGAAATAAATGTACTTTTTTTCCAAATTAGGATTACTTTAAAGTTTCAAAAAATAAAACCTCAATTGAGGATCCTTTAGGAAATTTTCTTTAAATAAACTCAAAATAGGTAAATAATGTAATCATGATCTTCTTTCAAAAAATTAAAATCAAATCACCCACTAAAGTTTTCGTGGATACGAACTATGGAAGTTTGATTCCGAATAGCAGATACGTAGACACTCTTACGTAAGTACGAGTTTACTCAAAATATGAAAATTTTTATTTTTTTTTCCATATTTGTAAATTTTTATGTAAATTAATTAAATTAGTCGCATATGATATGTTTAGTCATTTTGAATTTGAAAAAAGGGTATTATTGAAAAGTAAGATAAAATTTTGAAAGTTAAAAAGTAGTACCCATTTCGGATTTAATGGGACAACTCCCTGATCTAGATCTCTCAATTTAAAAAACCATTTTCTAAAATTGGTTTTCTTCTTAAATTTATAGCTAAGTTATAACCAATACATTTAATTGGTTATAACTTAACTTTTTTCCCTATTCTAGTTAGGTAGCGACTTTAAAGCATTTGCAAAATATAAAAGGAAAAAGAAAAACAATTTCCTTTAAACTCTAATCGAGAGTCAGTATTAAACGGGTAAGGTTTAATATCAATTAGTTTAAAGAAGACTTAATTTATAAAAAAAAAAAATTTGAGAGGAAAAAACCAGGCTCTATAGCTTGGCGACTCCATTGAGGACATCAAGAAGGCTAGCCACTTGAAATCATTCCAAAATTAAAATTGCTTTTCAAAATACCTATGTTATTTAGTTATTTACTTATTTGTTATTGACTTCATGTATATATTTGGTTTTAGTTATCATGTTTATTTTGCATATAACATATATTAGGATATGGGGGGTCATCTATTGTATCAAAGATACATTGTAGATGTAATCAAACCCAAACGGTCTTAGGATCCTAGGGGGGGGGCGCATTGTGTGGGCTCTAAGCATAGTGGGGTAACCACCATTCGGGGTTGATTAGGCCACCCTACTTAAGCTTGATGTCACCAATGAAAGTTTTCTTTAACAAGTGAGGTCACAAAGCTTAAAGACCTTTTAAAACCCATATTAATTGTATATACTCCTCTTTAAGCTTGAGTTAATACATTACCCTTAAGAATTGTGACCCTATTAATCGATTAGGAGTTTTAATGTAATCAAGTTTTTGAAAATTATAGTAGGGTTGCAACTTAAGGAGTAATGCATTAACCCAAACGATCCTAACATTTGCATATTTCCACATGCTTTCCTTTGTTGCATTGATGACTAATTCTTATTCAAAATTATGTTGCTTAGAATGGTAGACAGCCAAGCAAACAATCAAGGGAATAATAAGCTATATGACATACCTAGGATTTGTGAGCAAATGTTGAGAGATGAGATTGCGTACTTGAAGGAAATGCTCGAATGTTTTGAGGCTCATAATCAGGCCTTAAGGTCCCTTTTAGCATAGGTCATTGGGGATACCTATGCACTGATAGGGGACCTTAAGGCTCATATATGAGACTTAATGTAAGGTTTGTTCCAAATTCACATCTAAAGAGCCTAGAATAAAAATTAAGTTCCAAAATAAATGTTAGGTTCTCTACCTTTCTCTTCTATATTTTGATTTTTCAAATTAATAAAGTCCTCTTTAGTTCATTGTTCTTCATTCTCTAACATTCCCTTCTTTATAAATAGTCCTTCAATAAACATTTATCTAACCACTATTCCTTCTCATTTAGGAAAATGTAAATAAAATGCATAAACATGTAAAATAGAACCCTAATAATCACCATCCTCATTTGTAAAATTATTTTCTGTAAAATAAAACTTTATCTTTCTCTCTCTCTCTCAAAAAAATAAAAAAGGAGAAAAAAAAAAAGAAACAAAAATCGAAAAAGTAAAACTAAAAAGAAGGTTACTAAGAGCTATAAATCCTTATGGGCTCAAGGAGCCAACATAAGCTTAGGCCTTTATCCCACTCAAGTAACCAACCTAAATACTTGGTTTCCAAACCATACAAGGCCCCTTGACCTATTAAGGAAGCTAACTTAAGCCCCTTAGCCCATCTAACCCAAACACTAGCCATTTGGCCCGTTCAATCTAAACACTAATTCAACTTAAACACAAACCACTTAGCCAAGCACTCAATTTAAACACCAACATTGGGCCTATTTAGGTAACTTACCCAGATACAAGCTACTAAGCCAAGCAGCCAATCTAAACACAAATCACAGCCCATCAAGGTAGTTAACCTAAACACAATCCTTAGCTTATAAAGGTAACTAAGCCAAGCCAAAACCCCTAGTCTATTTAGAAAGCCATGCCCAATCATAAACAAAGCTAAAACATAACCTAAAGCCTCGAACTTAGACAAAGTCAATTATTGGGGCATGATTTGAGAAACTGAGGGGCAAAGTCAAATGAAAAGTAGACTCCTCCTTAAGAAATCAATAACTCACTTTTAAATAGGTTTAGAATAAAAAGAGGCAAATCATATTCCACACACTAACCTAAAACACTTTAAGAGTTGAATGACATAAGAGTGAGGATACTTTAGGTTGATTCCTTAAAGGAGGTCCATTTTGAGTGTGATACATAGATTGAAATGAAGTTAGTTATTCATTTTCAAATCCCAAACACGATTACCCTTTGTTAACCCCATTGGACCAATTTGGAGAATTTCCAAATTTAAACCCTATTAAGAACCATCCTACAATGGGGCAATTTAGAGGTTAAGGTCATTGATTAGAAGATAAGGGTAAGATTGGTCTATGCTTGCTTAAGTAACGTTAATTCAAAAATGATGTTTAATTTTGATAAATTAGTTTTCTTTCAAATAAAGAAGAGCTAATTTCGTTTTTAACCACCTTAAGCCTATACATTAGAAATTCATGGATTTAAGGCCTTGAATCGATTAAAAAGCAAAAACTCAGCAATGGAGATAATCACTGTTAGGGCTAAAAGTAGAGAGAGAATAGTAAGAGATAATAAGGCAAAGCAATTATAAAAAAAGGAAGAAAAGAGGCAAAAAAATTAGGCTCGAACATAAGAGGAAAGCCCTAAGAAATATTTTACGTCTTAATAAGGGTAACCAGGCCGAATCAAAAGGCTAGGAATTGAAATAATCCCAAAGACATGAGGCCTTAAATCACATTCTAAAGCTTAGATACCCAAAATCTCTATATCCATTCTAAAGTCATCCTTACCTATGTTGAATAATATAAGGCCTTCCCACCTACAATACTACCCTTCCATAGTAAAAACTCTTCTGATCTTAAAAGAATATCTATCTTTAATAAAAGTTGTTTTTGAAATTAGAGCAAGCATACTTCTAATTTTTCCCTAAGGTTCTTGACTTGTACACGTGGAATTAATAAAAATATTTCTTTCAAAATAAGCCTCCTCATTAGTCCCCTTTTTGAAACCATTGGACCAATCGCCTAAATTCATAATGTTGAATCAAAAAAGCCTTAGCGGATTAATCAAAACGTGTCACATACAACATGGATTGTATTTTTTGGAATTGAAGTTGAGAGCGAAATCTAGATCGAGAGCTAGTAAGGAAGACCGCTTCAACTAAACTAATCATGGATTATTGTTTCCTTAAGAAAGGATTGCCATAAAATTACAAAAGCCCCATGAGAAAGCCCTAGGGTCGAAGGCATTGAGAAACTCTACATGATTACTAAGAATAGGGGTGGTTATAAGCTTGTTCCTTAAATGAGAATTTATACCTATCGACAAAAATTTAAAAAAAAAAATAAGAAAAAGAAAGAATAGAAAAAAGAAGAAGAAGAAGAAGAAGAGAGAGAAAGTAAAGGCTGATCTAATCCATGTCGGCTCAGGTAGATAAACTTTCCACTCATGTCATTCCATTTCATTTTCAAATTGGTCACACTTTTTTATAATTAACCTTGGTAGTTTAGATCATTCTTCCCTAATTGCAGTTCTTAATATCTTTTAACTCTTTTTCAAATCAAGGGGCCTATTCCTAATGCATTTTTCATAAATGCTTTTTCAACAATTTCCTTATAAATTTTTTTTCCAAGTCAAGAAGTTTTTTAAAACTGCTTACTTTACTTCTTCAGTCCTTCATCAACTTCCCTTAGGGCTCTAGCCTTTAAGGTGCTATCCCGTCTTTCATCCTTAGGGTTCTAGCTAAACTTTAGAGTGCTGATATACTCTTTTATTATTTTTAGGGTTCTAGCTAGCTCTTAGAGTACTGACCCACTCTTTTGTTATAGTCTACCTTTAGGGTATCATCCCATCTTTCCTTTTGGGGGTGCTAGCCAGCTTCAAAGCTCTATCGTCGCCTACATCAATTCTCCTCAAGGTTCAAACTGGCTCTTAGAGCATTAGCCTATGCTTTTAATTTTTTTTTTTTTAGGATTCAGCCAGCCTTTAAGGCATTGTACCATCTTTCTTTAGGTTTCTAGTCAACTCTTAAAGCGTTATCCCTTCTTGCTTTTCTAAGGTGATAGATAGCTTCTAAAGCATTGCCCCTTCTTCTATTCTATTTAAGGTTTAGCTTCCCTTTAGGGCATTGCCTCATCTTGCTAAGGTTTTAGCCAACTTTTACCCCCGCATTCACCAATTTCTCTTAGTAAGCCCATAGGGCACTTCTGTTCATCAAGTCCTCTTAGCAAGCCCGTTGGGTGCTTTCTTTTACCAATTTCTCTCAAGTAAGCCTATAAGGCACTTTTCTTTACCGATTTCTATCAAACAAGCCCATAGGGTGTTTCTCCTCACTAAATCCTCTTAGTAAGCCCAAAGGGCACTTCCTTTCATCATCGATTCCTTTTAGCGAACCTATAGGGTGCTTTCTTTTACCAATTTCTCTTAAACAAGCCTAAAGAGTGTTTTCCCTCATCATCAATTTCATTTAAGGTTGCTAGTTTATCGAAGAAGCTCCTGCCTAGGTTAGTTAACTCAAAGGAGCATTACTACATTTTAATTTAGGGTCTTAGCCAGTTCTAAGAGTACTTTACCCATTTTACCTAGTATAGTTAGCTCAAAGGAGCACTACTCGGTTTATCTTGAATCGATTCTAAAAAGTTAAGGTTGCTAGTCCCTAAGAGACACTCCCACCTAAGTTAGTGAGCTTAGAGAGGCATAATTAGGTTTATCTCAAATCGATTCCAACAAGATAGGGTAGTTAGCCCCCAAGAGACAGTCCTGCCTAGGTTAGTGAGCCTAGAGAGGCAAGACCAGGTTTAGCTAGAATCATCTCCAAAAAGATATGATTGGTAGTCCCTAAGAGATGCTCTTGCTTAGGTTAGTGAGCCTAGAGAGGCACGATTAGGTTTATCTTGAATTGATTCCAAAAAGATAAGGTTGCTAGTCTCCGAGAGACGCTCCTACCTAAGTTAGTTAGCTTAAAGGAGCACTACTAGGTTTCAATTCAAGGGTTTTTAGCCAACTCTAGAAGCACTTACCCATCTCATTCATTTTAAGGCCTTAGCTAGCTCAACGAGTGCTTCACCTACCTTGGTTAGTTAGCTCATAGGGGTATAACTAAGTTTTCTCTATCTTTTAGGGTCTTAGCCAGCTCAAGGAGCACTTCGCTTTCCTTGGTTAGTTAGCTCAAAGGGGCAAGACTAAGTTCTCCCATTCTTTTAGGGTTTTAGTTAGCTTTTGCAGCGCTTACCCATTTCATTCAATTTAGAGCCTTAGCCAACTCAAGGAGTGCTTTGCTCACCTTGGTTAGTTAACTCATTGGGGTACGACTAAGTTCTCTCATTCTTTTAGTGTCTTAGCTAGCTCTAGGAGTGCATACTCATTTCATTTAGTATAACGCCTTAGCTAGATCAAGGAGAGCTTTACCCGCCTTAGTTAGTTAGCTAATTAGGGTACGATTAAGTTCTCTCATTCCTTTAGGGTCTTAGCTAGCTCTAGGAGCACTTACCTATTTCATTCAGTTTAGGGCCTTAGCTAACTCAACGAGCACTTCGCTTACCTTGGTTAGTCAGCTTATTGGGGCATGACCAAGTTCTCTCATTCTTTTAGGGTCTTAGCTAGCTCTAAAAGCGCTTCATTCAATGTAGGGCCTTAGCCACCTCAAAGAGTGCTTTGCCTATCTCACATCAATTCGTCAGCTCATAAAGGCATGACTAAACTTCAATTCTTCTTTCATTCTTTTGGCCATCTCTTAGAGTACCACCTGTGTCTTCACCAAAGTCCCCAACAGACAGGGCCTAAGATAGATAGCTAGCTAACTAGCTGTAGTGCTTCATAGGATAATTTCTACCCTTAAGGTAAAAATAGTATCTCTTTTATCTTCATGGCAAACTTTTGCTCAACCTTCACTATAAAGAGGGGTAGCTATAGACATCTCATTTTTGCTGCCCCTCCCATTCCCACACCACCCCCCCACCCCACCCCCTCCTTTTATCTTTCAACACCTTTTAGAATAGGTTAAAAGGTTATAAAATAGGAAGGAATAAAAAAATAAAAAATTAAAGAAAACCCAAAAAATTATATAAATAATGAAAACTTTAGAAAGAATAAGAAATTTTAGAAAAATACCAAACTAGGAAAAAGAAAAAAAAAATTTAGAAAAAATGGAAAAATTTAGAAAAACACACAAAAGATTGAAAAGCCACAAAAAATAAAAAAAATAGAGGATTTAGGAAATCTTGAAATTAATAAATTTCTTGTTTAGAATAGAATTTAAAATAAAAGTAAAAAGGGGACTGTTGGGCCTAAGTAAAAACCTTACTTTTAGCAGGCCTATGATTTGACTAAGAGTACTTCTTGAACGTTTTCAAGGATTAACTAAACTAAGAACTCAAGTTTACAATTGAGAATGAACTTACTTTTCCAATTCGAAAGCCTATTATTGATAAAACTTAAACTTGAAAAACTGCGAACTCGAAAATCACCTAAGACTCTAAACCTTGAAACAATTAGGGACTTTTAACCCTAAGCGATTAATGGATAATTTAATTTGAATAATTTCATTCAACTCTATAAAATTTCATAATTTTATAAGCATTAAATCATTATTTACAAAACAATTCAAGAAGTAAATTCTAAAACAATTTACTATAAGACAATTCTTTTATCTTCATGCTTAAGCCTTATACATGAATAAGTAAACCAACTAATTACCCTAAATAACTTATCAATTGAAAGTTGGAGTTATTTATTAATTGATAACTTATCCAAATATAGTGATAAGATACTTTCCTTATCACTCCTTTACTTATACTACATATGAACAAATTACCACAACATTTCACATGCTTCACTTTAATAAAGGAGACAAGACATTTCCATGCCCAAAAGGACACCTAATGGCCAGTTCTTACATGGTTATAAGGGGAGCCATGCTCTTGTCTTTCATCCATCAATCACTTTATCTTACACTCCATTATTCACCCCTTAATGCTTACATCATCAAGAGTTACAATTGTTGACTTTTGTACATGTTACAGGACAGCAAAATCAAACTTCTTAAACACATTTCTACCCTCATTCCAACCGGCTACTCTTTTCCCATTTATTCTCACTTTCAATTTCATTTTCACCTTCTTTTCTCTCACTTTGAAAACAACATAAAAGAAGAAGCAACCAAACCCCACAAAATCCTTCACTTGCCACCACATTCCAAGCACACTCACACGGCACATTCAACTTTTTCTTGTCTCTTACTTTTGCCAACATTCAAATCCCCTTTAGGATCCTTAGAACACTCCATAAACCTCACTTCAAAGGACCACAACTCAAGTTTCCGAAAAGGGTGCAAGGAGGAAGTAAGACAAAGAGCATAAGTGGAACCTTACTGCACAACCACCATATTTTTGCTTTATGGATGAGTAAGTATTTCTTTGTGATAGTAGCCTAGTGTAACTTGTTAGGAGACCAATATTTCTTGAAGATATAAGTATGATCACAAGTTGATGAAACATCTATGACTACCCTAAGAAGCAAACTCATGAAAACCTTACATGAAAGTTGAATTATGAGCATGTAAAGTTAGTGTTTTGTAGAGACACTTACTTAATACTTTGAATGGAAGATTTTAAGTTGTGAAAATCTTGAATTGAGAACTTGAAGGAAAGGGAAGTATGCTGGAGTGAGGTTTTAGGAGTCATTTGGATGTTATTTTCATTTCTATTAAGTTAAACATGTTCAAATCTTGACTAGGTAAAGGAAAAATCCATTACATGAAGTTTTATGAGGAAACTAACTTTATAAGACATGAACTATGATATGAGAGTTATGATAAGTGTGAGATCCTCTATTTTCATGTAAAGTACAAGTCAAATAATCATCTCATGGAAAAGAAGTCAAGTTAAGATTTGAATACAAGTAGCTTAAGTTCATGATTTAATACCTAAACTTAAGGAAATGATGAAACAAGTTGGAAGCCCTCATACTCAGATAGACCAAATTTGGAACATTTCTAAAAGACACTTGAAAATATGATAAAAGTAAGTAAACAAAGTGAAAAGACAAACTAAGGCAAGTACACTAAGTGTATTAAGCCTAAAACTTAAAACCAAACTTAAAACTTTCAAAACGAGCCTCAAATGTCAAGTTGAAGCCACCCTTAAGTTTCTAACCAGCAACTTGATACAACAATGAAAGTTGTTTTGAAACTCTCAAGAAGCCTACAAGAAAGTGACCATCTTTGGATTGAATAAAAAACAAGCCCATTTGATCTTAAGGAGTATTTTGAGCATAGAATGAAATCTTAAGCCCAAGCCTAAAGGAAATCCTAAGTTACCAAAAAGCCTATTAACCAATCAATGCCCAAAAGCACTCTAAATCATGAGGATCACTACTGTTCTGACCTATGGGTAGATTTGTGTGCCTTATCTCAAAAATATAACCCTACCACATTAAAGTACACTTGAAAACAATGAACATTGACTATAAGATCATAAAAATCGGATTTAAAATGGGAAAGTTATACGTAATTAAACTTTTAAGTAAAACCGGAAAAAATACAAAAATTAGTCAAGAGTGTAACTTAAGGCGTTTTAGCTTAGTTTTCTAAGTTTTATTTCAATTCCTTATAGTATTATGATTGCTATGACCAAGGGACCTAGCATTCGGAGACAACCTGCCTCCGGACTACTTTAACTAACCTGTATGGCTAAGTGAGTGAATTTCTGATAACTCTTTACTTGATTTTGCTTGTAAAATAGATGCACCTAAACTTGTATATATATAAATTGGATGCATGTGGGATATGGGAAATGCATATGTATGAATTTGTGATTCAATGCTATGGCTTGTTAATCATATAACAATAGAAATTGTTTGTGATAATTTATACATGCTATTGTATGGAATAAAATTGTCTTATCACTATGAAAAATCGGATTAACCACTTATATGATTAAGAAACTAAATGGATCATGCATTCCCCATAATTGCATTTGGATAACACTAACTACCGCTTCACATAGAAGATAAGAAAGGACTTATAGGAGGAGAGCATCTTGTAGGATTAAGCACTAGTTATGTCATCATTTTATTGAGTATCAATCCTAAGCTGACGGGCTTACTAGGTGCCAAGAGACACTCGTCGTTAGTAAGGGGTCGTATCTTGTGGCTTTTTCTTAGGGTATGTGCTTATGGATTGCAAAAGCTACCACATTACTAGACTTGGGATTTTGAAAACATGAACGGTTATTTAGTAAAGAAAGTATATATATATATATATATACTTTTGTTTTGACTTAAGCACAATAGTGCAAATGAAATAAAACCTAAGGCTAGAACTCGGATTTTGGTTTGGGTCAGTTAATTATCTCTAAACCTAGACTACAGGGGGCATAATTTTGAGTCCTATGCAGTTCTTAGGCTACTGCATGTGTTGTTTAGTATATTAATTGCTCATGCATTTATATGATTGTGCATCTAATAACTATCTACCATGCGATATTGACGAGGGTGTTTATCTCAATAGACTTAAGCTTATACCCCGATAGATTTTTTTTGTTGCAGGGAATCCTCTTTCTTCATCCGGCCCAAGGGATGCCCGAGGTAAGTTTCATTTGGAGATTAGTTGGAGTGATCAAGGAACAAAGAGGAGATTTTGTAATAGTTTTGTAGATAACTATTTACTTTATATTTTTGTTTATATTATAGATTGAAGTTTCTAATGCAATTCCTTTTATAAACTGCATTTGTTTGTAATATTCTTTTGGTGTGGAACTTACAAGTCCACATGCTTATTTTGTTATTTTACACCAGAGAAGTTAATTTTAGTTAAATTACTCTATATTACTTATCTCTAAGTCTGGTAGTAATATATAGTGGAAGGAGTCTTGTATGTCTATGAAAAGCCGGTGATCAATAAGGGGGTTGATAGTAGACCTTTATATGGTACACGGCGACTTATCATGACAATGGTACCGTTGGGTCATGATACTAGGCTTAGAGTTGAATCTAGCCTAAGCTTACCTTTATCACATTTGCAATTTAATTACACATATAACAAAGACATATGCCAATAGTCTAACTGATAAGCACTTGGGTTTGGATTGGCATTAAAGCTTAAGGTTTGGGGTTTGACTCACTTCAAAGGTAGAAAATGCATTTTTCTTTTATTTCTTCCATATTCCACTCTCTCGTGCAAACTAAGTTGGTTAGCCTTCTTTAACAACAAAATTAATCCTCTTTTATTATAGTCTTGACTTAATTAATGGCGAATTTGCAAACCAGGCATAGCCTAGTTTCAATCCTAGCCAAAATTCAGTCTAGATTTAGTTAAATATGCATTTAAAATCCAATTGAAAATTTGAAGAAAAAACTTACTTTTTAGAGTCAAAAGCAATTAATTCTAAATTAACTATGGCTAACTTTTTTTCTCTTTTCTCTTCACCAAAAACACAAACAACAAATGAAGGGGGGATCCTTTTCTTTTTTTTTTTAAACAAGATACATATGCATGTAGGTAGGGGGTTGCTTTCTCTCTCACATATAGCTTACTTGGCCTCTCCCTCTCTCTTGGCCTGGACTCTCTCTCTCTCTTAGCCTTCTCTCTCTTGGACCTTCTCTCTCTCTCGATTGTTTCTTTCTCCTTCACTTACAAGTCGAACATACAACACACAACTTATTTCTCTACTCAACCTACCTCTCTTGCTTTATGACCTTACTTCTCAAAAACCATAAAACAACCCCTGACCAAACACTCTCACGCGACCCCTACCTAAACACAGTGTAGTACTGCCTACTGTACACACCAATAGCAATATAAACCAAACCCCAACGTCAACCCCTATTATAGCTACCACATCCAAGTCGAACCACTAACTACCCTAAGCCGAATACTACATTATCGATGCTTCACCATACGTCTATGCCCCGTACTCTCAACTAACCTCACCCATTTCCCGAACCTATTGACTCCTTCACCTATACACACAACACTACAACTTTATTTCGACATTAAATCCATGTACATAGCTGCAACCACTGCAATCTCTCTCTCCACTGTTTGTGCACAACCAACAACTATTGACGGCCGAGTTAGGCTATGGCACTTTCCCTATACCCTCTAAACCCAATTAGAAACATGTAAAACCACCCTTTCACGTTCGATTTGGTAGTTGAATCGAACCGAAACACCCCCTCTAAGTTGCTACATAAAACTTGACCAGATCTACCATCCAACTTGCACCCAGACTTGATCCACTCATTTTGGTTTGACTTTGTTATTTAGTTTAGGACCATGTTGTTTTTTTATTTATTTTATTTCTTTATTTCAGTTTTTGTTTGTTGTAGTTTATAATGAAAAAAAAATTCGAAAAAGAAAGAAAAAGAAAAAAGAAAAGGGAGAAAGGAAAAAGAAAAAGAAAAGAAGAAGAAGTATTTAAATTTATTTTTATTTTTAGTTTCACATTTTAACCAAAAAACCAAAAAAATAACAATAAAAAGTATAGGAAGTAGTAATAAAAAATAATAAAGTTATCTTATCACTTAGAAAATTAACTTGCTAAAAATAAATAAAATTAAATGGACATTTTTCCAAATTTAGCACTACTTTAGAGTTTCCAAAAATTAAACCTCGATTTAAGATCCTTTAGAAATTTTTCTTTAAATAAACTCAGAATGGGTAAATAATGTAAACACGATCTTCTTTCAAAAAATTAAATTCAAATTACTTGCTAAAGTTTTCATGAAAACAAGCTACAGAAGTCAAATCCTAAATAGTAGGTATATAGGTATATGTACGTAAGTACGAGGTAACTTAAAATATAGAAATTTTTATTTTTATTTATTTTTTCCATATTTGTAAATACATGTGTAAATTAATTAAATTAATTGCAAATGATATGTTTAGTAGTTTATAATTTGAGAAAAGGGTATTATTGAAAAGTAGGATTAAATTTGGAAGGTTAAAAAGTGGTATTCTTTAAGATTTAATAAGATAGCCATTGAATCTAGTCTCTCGTTTTAGAAAATCGTTTTGTAAAATTGGTTTTTTCATTAAGACTAGTAGCTAAGTTATAACCAATCTATCTAATTGGATATAACTTAACTTTTTTCTCGACTCCAAATGGGTGGCAACTCCAAAGCATTTGCAAAATATATATAAAAAAAATTAGTAATATTTAAACCATAGTCGAGGGTCAATATAAAGTGAGTAGGGTTTAATACTGATTTATTTAAAGAAGACTTAATTTATAAATAAAAATAAAAATAGGAGGGAAAAACTAAGCTTGACAGCTACTACCTTTAGTCGTGGTTAAAAGCTATTCGTTCATGCTTCCTCCCAAAAAGCACTTACTCTAGCTTACTTTCAATTGTGTTTATGAGTAATAAAGATTGAATTAGATACTTTACACCTATTTGTTACCTATCTTCTTTAGTTTTGGTTTAGGTATCTTCTGTCACACATTTTGAAGGATCCTTTAATAAGTTCTCTAACTGGATACTTCTTGTTTCAATTAAAATAGTTCTTTTGTTAATATTTATTTGGTGTTCTAGTTTTATGACCACTCGTTGTCTCATTGTTTACTATTTCTTGTCCTTTTACAAAGACTATTTTCTTAATTGAATTTGAGGATTCACCATATTCAAAACTTATACTAATGTTAGTTTTATCCAACTGTTGAGAGGTTATAAGCATTCATAGTTTTTTATCACTTTTATAGAATTTATGGAAGGTTGAATAAATTGAATTAGAAAACCTATTGATCTAGTTCTTTAGCTCTTTTATTTCTTCTCTCAAAACAATATTCTCTTTTTAAAGATTATCTTGATTTGATTGAAGGTTTTCATTATCTATTTGCAATGCTTCCTTATCAATTTTAATATGTAATTCTCTTCAACTAGCAATTTGTTTATTTGGATAAGATGCTCCTCTTCATTCCTTAAGGTCTTAATTTCATGATTAGTCCTAGTTAATTTAATATCGGCCTTTTCAAGTGCTTTAAGAAGCTTTTTGATTTGTTTACATACACTTTTAGGTATCTCATCTTCAAAATCAATAATTATCTAAGATAAAGCCATTAAGAATAGATTAGCTTCTTCTTCATTAGGTATCTCATCTTCAGAATGAATAATTACATAAGATAAAGCCATTAAGAATAGATTGGCTTCTTCTTCATCTTCTACTATATCCTTAATGCATTCTCTGATTCATCCCAATCACTCCAAGTGGCCATTAATATTTTTTAAGCTTCTTAATTAGAATTGGGCATTCATATTTGATATGCCTCAACTTCTTACATTCATAGCATGCCAACTTTTTCTTCTTCTTCATCTTAACTTTCTTTACTTCCTTTATTTTCTAGCTTTTCCCTACATCATATTTTCCATGGTTAGAGGATGTACATTTAGTAGAAAACTTTTTCTTACGTTATTTCCCAATAATTCAATTTAGTTTTCTAGCTAACAATGTTATGTCCTCATCGTCGACACTATCACTTTTTGACTTTATCTCAAAATCCCTATACTAAGCTTTAAAAGCATTTTTCTTTTTCTTTGTATCCATTGATGCTACTTCTAATTTGAGGATAAAGCATTCATAAGCCATTAATTTACTTCTCAATTGACTCAATGGAAGTTACTTCATATCACATGCTTCTCTTATGACTGCCTTCTTTACATTCCATACTTTAAGAAAAATTTGCAACATTTTATGCACTATATCTACATCATCGATTTTCTTACCAAGAGAAGAGAGCTCATTAGCAATAGTTGTAAATCTACTAAAAGAATGTTAATTTCTTCCTCAGCCAAGATGTGGAAAGTTTCATATTATTGAATTAGGGAATTGGCCTAAGTCTCCTTAATAGTTTCTATGCCCTCATAAGTTTGCTCCAGCATATCCCATATTTCCTTAGCTGAATCATATGAAGAAATTAGATAAAATTAAGTTTAAGCAATAGTATATAAGAGAAGGATCTTAGCCTTAGAATTTAGTTTAGCCTTTGCATTGTCACTATCGAGTGTAACGGTTGTAGGAATTTTTGCATCTACAATTTCAATGATCTACCATATTTGACAATTAGTGGTCTTCACATCCATTTTCATCCTAAATTTCTAATGAGAGAAATTAGTGCCACCAAAGAAAGGTACTTTTCCAAGTTGAACTATTATACTATCACTATTTTTAGCCGTTATATTTAAACACAAAATGATATTAGAAGGTGGCTCTAATACCAAATGTAAATCCCAATTAAGTGACCAAGACAATGGATGAATCGGCTACTCTGAAAAATGAAGGATTTTAGGACTTTTGTAAATAATAAAACCTCTTGATCACTTAATTATGTTAGCATGAAAGTATTAGCAATATAAAGAAACAATTCAATATGCATAAAAATAAAAAGAGAGGAAAGAGAAGATCAAATGAATCAAATTGTAGTACTTGATGAGTTACTAACTACTGGTCCAATCACTTGCGCATGCCTTAGAGGCCTATAGTCCCTTACCCAAAGGATTCTTTCGCAATAACCCGCTGATGATGAGAAACAGTATGTTGAAAGAGGATGGTTGAATTCCCTAAGAACTCTGGGTGGTTATATTATGCTCTGTTCATTATCTTGTGCCATTGTCGACCTTCCTATGGTCGAGAGCTCTATGCTGAGTGACCAGACTTTTAACTAACAAGAGTCTTTTGCCGAGTAAATGCAGCTAGCTCCTAACCGAGTACTTCTCTTCCGGCCTCCTTCCAACTCTTATGGCATCCTTTCACTTTTTAGCTTCCTTGTCGCCGTAACACCTCGATTCCTCCCACTTGCTATGCTTAGAGAACCTTTATACACATCCAAAGTCATATTGCCACATGTTCTCTTCATCTAACATTGTACTATTTTTTCCTTTTTGTCTTTTGTCCTTTTTACCCCTTTTCCTATGTACAAGGAATCCCCTTTTTGTGTATACTTTCTTATAATTTCTTTATTTGTAATGTTGCTATAAGAGCTTACTATAAACAGTCTCTTTCCCTTGTAAGTCGGGATCATCTAACTTTACATATAAGCATTGAATATACTATTCTTATGAGACAATCCTCTCCAAGTCTACTTTCATACACCCTTATCTAATCTTGCCGAGTAGCTCAAGATTAGTGACCGGTAAACCTTCGCATTAACTTGTGCATCATATCAAGTAAAGTGTCAAGTTGTGTTATGTTCGCTGGTGTGTCATATCCTCTAAGTAGCTCTAAGTTAGCTACCCTACCCAAATCATAGACCTACTCATTTTGTTTTCTTCGACATCTCAAAGGACCTATTAGCTCGGATCTACAACGTCAAGTCCTAGTGATAACCGAGCTCCTAGGCATATCAATGCTTTAGCTCTATATGCTTACTACACTCTTGCAACTCTATTGCTCAGGACTCAATATTCTACACCAAATCATTTCAATTAAAAAATCAACTTGAGAGATTACAATAAATTTCTCTGCCCTAACACCTTAGTCTAACCTTAGCTAACTCAAATCTATTGAGATATAAGTGAAACCCTATCACAAACAACAAATCCTAGCTCTTAAAAGATTAAGCAATACAATGAGCAAATTATACAATTGGATCCTCAAATAAAAAGCATGAAATAAAAATACAAATATGGAATTCATATGTCTAAGTGTATCCTTGGATTTGTCGTTTGATTTTTCTGATATGAAGAGTTGTTTGAATTTTTAGTATAAATCTCAATATTTATTTCTTATCTTTGTTTTTTGAATCCGTCAAACTTATTTTAGTTGCTTTGTAATAGCTAGATGAAGAAAATCATGGAAATTTCTCAACAATCGTTGACTTGTGTAAATATGGAAAGCATATCACTTTTATGTTTGATTCATCTCACATTGACTATCGTAAATTTGAATTTTAAACTGATCAACATTCCAAATTTCTAGCCATAGTGTCTTATTGCTTTCTTGTTGGTTCTTTCCTTAGAAATAAATATTTTTTCCTTCTATAAAGGATCCTCGCATTTCTTGAAAAAAGATAATAAATGTTGCCTTGATGTTGTACTTTGCTTTTGATCCAATATAGGCATGATTTTAAATTTTGGAATGATGAACCAACTATAAAACATTTAGACTTATTCTAGCCCATGTGACTTCCATTCTTGTAAAATTATGTCTGTTGTAATAGGAGCAAGAAAGGAAACTAACACATTTTGAATTTTCTAGATCAAAGTGAATGTAGACTTAGTTTTCCTCCTTATTCTTGTCCTATAATTACATAGATAATCTATTGATATGATTTTCTTAAAATACCCAATAGATTTGGTGAAAATTCCATTCAAATTGAGAAATATGAGCTACATTTTAATGATGTGAATTTTCCTTTGCAAGAATACATTGTATCTTTATATCAATTATTTCCAAAGATATAAAATCCAACTATATCTTCACAAAATATCTTCTTTTTCCCTTTTTAACATGATATCATATCCAACTCATTAGGATATCTTACTAAGCTTCTTCTTTGATTTTTCGAACCATTAAAAGTATAGAAACTCATAAAAAATCTATAAAAAATTATTTAAATAACTTTTATAAAATAATTCCTATTGACTTGTGATTTTCGTTCTAGTGTACAAACACCTGTAACATAAAGAAACGGCTATGGGAGGTGCCAGAGGGTGCTCCGACGTAATTATTCCAATGCCTAAGTTAACTCCTTTATGATGAGAGTAAATTGCAAACTCATAGGATTAGTGAGAGAGAATGGAAGAGGGCCTTTAACTTAAGAATCTTACTTGGTATTTATAATGAATCAATAGAAATTATACCTAGACTAAATTATTAGACTAGGTTCAAGTATTGGGCCAACTAATATAAGCCCATATAATAATTATCAAAAAATTCCTATCAACAATTCCTTAATTTATTATCTGTGGATTTTTGTCCAACTTAATACTTAGTGGAACTTATTAAATATATCACCAAATTCTTCTTTGATTTTTTGAACCATTAGAAGGAAAGAAACTCATAAAAGATCTATACTAAATTATATAAATAAATTTGACAAAATAATTTCTTAATTTATGATTCATAGATTCTTATCCAACATAGTGAAACGTATTTAATATATTACGTAAATATATTCAATATGTAGAGCAAGGTCTTCATTATGTTAGTAATCTTACTTAATTTTTATTTTGTAAAAATCTTCATTACGTAAATTTTTATTCTCTAATTTATCTTTTGATCTATCCGCTACTTCTAAGCTTTCCTTATCAAAAACTTGATTGTTCTTTTATGCTAAACTTATATAATTTTAATTGTTTTCTTGTACACTTAGTAAACATATTAGCATTAACATAACATAAGTTTTGCTATCATCAAAATTGAGTTAGGGAACTTAACACCTTTCCTTACAGATGATTCAATTTGCTTTCACCTTAGCATCCCATAAATTTTCCTCTTGCTTCTAGATCTAAGATAGCCCTTCTTGTAAGCTTCTTTCTTTATTGATCAAAGTTTAAGTTGGTCTATGAAACAACTTTTGACGTACTTTTCCTAGGTTGTCCATGATTTTCCCCTTTCAAAGAAGTAATACCAAATACTTCTTTGCTCCATACTTTAAGGGCTTCAACAAACTACTAAAGATTATAGATGTAACCAAAGTTGGGTCCATGCTAGTAGCTAGCCACTAATGGTTTAAACCTAAGATATCCTAACTACATTAGTTGAAATTAGAATGGTCTAGACTATTTTAGGCCACCTTTAGGCTTTAGGTTTATGTTTAGAAGAGTAAGTAAGTGATCAAATTGATTGGATAAGAGGTGGAAAAGCTTAACTTCTGAAAAGAGTTTCCTCCACTCATAATTAGCCCAAGCTCTATCAAGACGTGTATAAATTAACTCGCTCAAATTCTTTGACCTTTTGGACCATGTAAACTGTGGCCCAATGAAGCTTACTAGTCATATCGCATTGGTTCATGCAACTTTAGTACTCTGTGATCTACTTCAGTTTACTACTAGTGGTCCCACTTCTCTTCTCTAATTAGGATCTCGTTGAGGTGCCTAATTAGCACCTTAAACCAAAGAACTTCTTTGCTCATTCACACAGTTCAACCTATGGCATGCATCTAATATCTTTGGTGGGGTATGCATAGATATCATAAATGAACCAAGAAGAAGGACAATTGCATACCTAAATCTCCATAAGGACTTGCTACCTAGAAATGTATGGGGAGTGGATGGCCACTAACTTCATATTCCATAGCACATGGATACCCCAGCTAAAAGCTTCAACTTCTACACAAAGCATGAAGTTGTATCCTAAATAATCCTTGAGATCCATTGTAGCCTATCACCCTATCTTAGTTTCTAAAATAATGAGCACTTACAGATCATACTAGTTTTTGAGGTCTTAAATAGCCTTTCCATAGCACTAAGAGTTTTCTCCTCTAGTATTCCATACTAATGCTTGAAAGGGTAAAAGATGCATCTATGAATACAAAGTGTCTAATAAATTAGAGGTTACCATGGTAGTTCTCATTCTACGCAATAGTTTGAGGTATAGTTTTATTGGAAGTAGTTAATCTTCATCCTCCAGTGACAAGGTTAGAACATCATGTGTAGCATTATCATCTACATTTCCCATGTAGTGATCAAAATTTGCTTCTCCCTTTCCTCCATCATTAGGATGACAAAGGGGACCCTTTAGACGTCTACAGGAATTTTTTATTGCAAATAAATCCTCTCTACTAGTAACTCACATGTCCATCCCATCATCTCAAGGATGTCTACTCCCATTAGGTTTGCTTGAAATTTTGGCATTTTCATAGTCACCATATACTAATTTGTGACTTATACTACCGTTAGCCTTAGTTAAAGTTTCTCACTCTTCTTACAATTAAATAAAAAAAATTTTTCAAAGCCTGATTCTTCTTCCACTTTATTAGGTGAGGGATAATTCCTTATGTTTCTGCTACCACTAGTTGAGAAGATCGTTTCACTTAGATTTCCCAAATTCAACGATCCAACTAAAGTTCTAACCTATTCGCATTATTACATAGTAATTGCAATATGATCTCCACTTCGAGTATTCTTACAATGTAGGCATATAAGTTTTTTTTATTTAAGTTATAGAGGCTTACTTTTTCTCTTTGCTTAAGGTAGACTGTGGAGGAGAAGAAAGATTTGATTTCCCTTTATGAAATTGGTTTTTAGGGGTAGTTACTCTTTCTAAAATTCCAAAAGGCACATTCAAATCTTTCAGAGATAACACTTTCCTTTCTATCTCTTCAAATTTTAAAGGTTGTAACTTTTCCTCAGCTATAGCATCTGCATTTAGTACTTGTAAATTTGTACATTTCCCACTGTAGGCTTCTCCACTATTATGGCGTATGGGTTTGACTTCCTTATTTTTGGGCGCAATGTTATTATATTGTACTTTAATCGACAATCCATATTGCACATTCTTTGATAAATTAAAGTCAATCAACTTCTTTAGGGTTTTTCTATCACCATCAATCTGTAGGCAATTATGTTCCCTCTATCTTAACTATTCCTCCTTATCTAGCACCATGTTAAAAGAGCTATGTGCATCAAACTTCTGCATATTTATCACATCTTCACCTGTTGCATCTTTAAAAGAGTTATCCTTCTCCATCATAGCTCCTTTATTACTGTACTTAGTTGCTAAAGGCCCAAAATGTAGGTCATGCTCATATTGATCAGGTAAAGTGCCAAATCCAAGCACTTTAGCTTGCAACATCATAATGAGGGTATGACGGTGAGAAAATGTGTTAGCCATTGTGTTGGTGCTTCCCTTCTTATACTAGATGACATAGCAAAAGGTCTCCAAGAACATGACCCACTTAGCATAATGCCGAGAAAGCTTCTGTTGCCTGCAAAGATGCTTGAGAGATTCATGATTCGAATAGATGATCAATTCTCTCAGGAATAGATAATGTTGCCAATTTTGAAGTGTACAAACAAGGGCATAGAACTCCTTGTCGTAGGCTAAGTAATTCAAGGTAACATCTTTGAGTTTTTTGTTGAAGTAAGCAATGGGTCAACACTCCTATATAAGGATGGCACTAATGTAGACACCAAATGCATCACATTTAACCTTAAAAACCTTCTTGAAATATGGTAGGGCAAGTACTGGAGCAGATGTCAACATACAGTTCACATCTTCAAAACTCCTCTAAGCCTTGTCAATTCAGTCAATGGTATAATTATGGAGCTGAAGTTCTGGATAAATCTTCGATAGAACAAGGCTATGCCATGGAAGCTCCTGACTTTGGCTATACTTATCAGTGTATGCCACTCATTAATAGCCCTGACCTTTTCCTCATCAACTCAAATTCCACTCCTTGAAACGATATATCTGAGGAATACAACCTCGCTTTGACAGAAAGCACATTTCTTCAAGTTATCGAATAATTTCTCAGCATAGAGTATGTTAAACACCAATCTCAAATGTTCGACATGAACTAGAAGGTCGACATTGTAAACCATAATATCATCAAAATAAACCATAATACATTTGCTTATCAATGTTCTAAGTACATGATTCATAAGCCTCATGAATGTACTTGGTGCGTTAGTTAAACCAAACGGCATAACATCCACTCAAATAGACCATCCTTAGTCTTAAAGGTTATTTTCCATTCATCTCTCGGTCTCATGCGTATTTGATGATACCCACTCTTGAGATCTATGTTCAAAAAGATATATGCACCATGTAACTCATCGAGCATGTCATCCAACCGTGAGATCAGGTATTGGTACTTAACAGTAATCTTATTTATGGCATGACTATCAATGTACATCCTCCATGATCCACCTTTCTTTAGTATTAACATGGTTAGGACTACACATAGGCTCATGCTCTTATGGACATATCCACAATCTACCAACTCATCAACTTACCCTTTTAGCTTAGCTACCTATTTAGGATTGAGTCTATAGGTTAGTTGATTCAGTAGGGCTACTCCAGGTTAAAGATTGATGCAACATTCAATTCCTCTCAAGGGACGTAATCCTTTTAACATCTCGGTAGGGAAGAGGTTAGCAAATTCCTGAAGTAGTTGCTGCACTTTAGTAAGCAAGTTCTTAGCCTCTCTAACCTCTAAGAGTCTCCTAACCAAGATGAGTACATAGCCTTCAACCTTAACCTCTTATGCAAATTGAGCTCAGGAAATCACCAATGACTTTTGCTGCAATTATCTAGTGACCTTTTCCTAGGCTTCTTACACTTCCTTGGGACTCGTAGGTATTAATATAACTTTCTTCTCGCCTTTTTGAAACATGTAGGTGTTTTTATACCCATTGTGTAATATTCTTAAGTCAAATAGCCACGGTCAGCCAAGTAATATGTAAGATGCACACATAGGAAGGACATCACACACTAACTCCTCCCTGTACCTATCACCAATAGTAATTGACACTCTAACTTGCTTAGAAATGTGTAATCCTCCTTTGTCGTTTAGCTAGTGAATCTTATACGACTTGGGGTATAGCAGAGTTGGCAATTTAAAGGACTTTACTACCCCTTGTGCAATGACGTTGGTACAGCTCCCTCTGTCAATGATCAGAACGCATAGCTTACCATTCATCCAATAATTTGTATGAAAGAGGTTCTCTCTTTGTCATTTTCATTACCCATGAATGTATTGAGAGATCTCTAAACAATAAAGCAATACTCAACTCTACCTTTAGGGGGTATCTTAACCTCTTGTTCTTCCTCAAGCTCTCCTAGCATCTGATCGATTGCCACTTCTTGCTCTCCTTTACTCGTACTTTCTACTTTAAATTGGGGCTTATCTCCCTTCATCATCATGTCTCAGCGATTCAGACATTGATTAGCTACGTATTCATAGCTAAGGCATTTGAAACATTTAATTGCTCTTACCTTAGCCTTTATCTGATTGGCTTGGCACTTAACTTTGGTGTTCCATCTTGGGAATGTTTGACACCCTGTCATTCTCTGGTCCACTTAGTAGGCTAGTCCTATTTGACACCATTGTTCAATTACCCGACATTCAGTTAGCCTGGCTCTACCGTTGCCTTTCAACTCTCTAGGCTACTTAGATGGTTTCATCTAAAGTTGTGAGGCTTTGTACTTCCATGACATGACCAATCTTAACTCGAAGTCTCGAGATGAACCGTGCTATAGTTCAAGTCATAGGCTCGTCAACATCACATCTTGTCATGAGCAATTAACACTCTTGGATATAGTCATCTATGGACTTATTATGTTACCTCAAGTCTTAGAGCCATTGGAAAGTGTCTTGTTCATAGTGCTCGGGAATGAACCTACTCTTCAGAACTCTCTTCATCTCGTTCCATGTTCGAACCTCACATCAAGTCCTCAAGCAAACATTCTGTAGCTTCTTCCACCACATTGCTGCATATCTAGAAAATTCTAACGAGACTACCTTAATGCGGATAGCATCTTCATAATCATAAAAGTCAAATATCTTTTCGATCTTCTCTTCACGATTTAGGTAGTCATCAGCACTACCAGACTCGTAGAAGTTTGGAATTTGTACCTTAAGATGTTCGGCACCCCTTGGCGCTCTAAACTCTTGCTCATCAATCCCAATATACTGGTCTTCTTCTTCTTCGTACTCTTTCACTCTATCCAACTCTAACCTTCTCCCCGTAACTCTATCAGCACATCGCGGTGGTGCAGGTTCACTAGAAAGGCTTTTGGATCTTACTTGTTCAATTGCCTCCTTGGCCTAACTCTCATTTTTCGGCCCTACTCAACAACTCTCTTACGCAATCCATTCTCTGTGATAGGAATGTTGGATAACATCACGAATCTCTCCTTGTATACTAGGGTTCAACATTCCTGTCATAGAATTTCAATAACTACACTTCACTCGAATGGCTGCAATCATATGCAGTATCTCGAATAGCAGACTGACCCTTACTACGTAACTTTAGGTCTCAACCTCAAGCTTTGATATCAGGAATATATGGTATGCTTAGGAGCTCAGTTATCACTAAGACTTACCAAGGCATAATTGAACTGAAATGGGTCCTTCAATATATTGAAGAAAGTTAGAGGGGGAAAGGATCCACAACCAAACAAGAGTAACCGACATGAAGCTGCTTGGAGAATATAACTCACTAATGAAAACAATACAACTTGACACCACACTTGATATGATACACAAGTTGATGTCAAGGTCCACTTGCTACTAATCCTAAGCTACTCGACATGATTAGATAAGAGTATGGGAAATATGGACTTGAAGGGGGTTATCTCACAAGAAGAGGATATTTAGTGTAAAGGTGTAAATTATCTACAGCTTACAAGAGAAAATGACTTTTTATAGTAAGTTCTTAGGACAGCATTACAAATAATGAAAAGACAAGAAAGTATATACAAAAAGGGAATTCCTAGTACATACCAAAAAAGATAAAATGGACAAAAGACCAAAATGGAAAGGTAGTATAATATCAGATGAGGTGGATAGGTAGCAGTGCAACATTGGTCCCATACAAATATTCTCTTAGCATAGTAAGTGAGAAAGGTCAAAATGTTGTGGCAATAAAGGGCTAAGAAGAGATAGATGGCGGCATGTTGAGAGAAAAACTATTCTACCATTTAAGTGAGTCTCTCGTCACTCAATAGGAACTTCTCGGTAGTATCGATGGGATTACTCAGCACAAGGTCTTCGACAAGGGAATGGTCGGTGATACGAGGTAAGCGCACCTATCAATTTTAATATAGCGGATATGAGTCCGAGTCGATCCCTCAGAGATTTTGAGTACTAATATTAACTTTAGCTTTATTATCTAACCGGAAAATTATGTCGAGTTGAATGAATTAAAAATACTGAAATTAATAAACTAAATTACTTATGAGACTTAATTACACAAATTAGAAAGCAATAAACTACGAACGACTTTAAGTATGCAATAATGTATTTAGGAATTATTTCCCCTAGTGTTTAACATGTAACCTTTTTAAAATGTATTCAATTTAGTTTCTATGATTCTTGACCGGAGGGATTCACAATTAAAGCTAATATCTTTCTCAAGCATATTAACCCTAGTCCTAAATTATTTACCGGAATCTCTTCACTTAGTAATATAACTTAGAATTGCATTAATGTTTAATGAATTCCCACACAAACAATCAACTTTCCGAAAGAAACATGTATCTTATCTCTAAGTATACATGTAATTCTCTTCAATTATGCTAAGATCTAATTACACATGCAATTTCTCAATCAACATGCATAATATCATATATTGATACTCTAGAATTATCAATCCATAACTAAACGACATAATTGAATCAAGAAAAGATAGAAACTTTCTTGAAATTATAATTCAATCCAAGAATCACATGAAACCCTAGGTTCCATAATCCTAAATACTTGAATTCTAAGCTATCATAATGAATCTAAAAACGAGATTCATCAAAAACATGAAATAAAGCATGAAAACCCCTCTTGATTTGATGAACAATCTCTAATCTTGAAATCGATGTCGTTATCGCTTCTTGATGTTGTTTCTCCTTAAGTCTCTTCTTGTCTCTTGTCTTTCTTTGTTTCTGTAATGTCTCTCCCTCTTTTGAACCCTAAGATCCCCTTATATATGTGTATTACACGGATTTTATTTTCGTCACCAGACACGGCCTGGGACATGACCGTGTCCCCAGGTCGTGTAACTTTCTGCACAAAGGCAAAATTTCTACACAACTTCAAAATTTCATAACTTCTTCGTTTGAACTCAGAATTGAGTGAAACTTGATTCGTTTTCGAGCCCAGAACGCGTTTAAACCCTGAAATCAACATTTTACTCAATTAAGTATCAATTTCTTTAAAGAAAACCAAAAATGTAAGGGAAATGCTATAAAATCACTATATAAAATATGTTTAAAATTAGAGTTATCAGTCGGCATCATCACTATTGAGTATATAAATCAACATATGATAATTAGGGGACCTTAAGGAGCTCAGCTACATTCCTTCGGTGTAAACTTTCTCTCATCATCAATAGGTTACCGAGAGAGAATTTGCCATGTAAGGGATTGGAGTCCTCGAAGTCATGCACGAGTAATGAGGCCGTTGGTCAGTAGTTCATCAGTCAAGTCCTTAAGTGAAAAGTAAACAGGTTCACTTCTATGCAAGGTTAGTTAGTATATAGTCTTTTAGTTATTGTAATAGTACTTCAACACTTAATGAAAGAGGTAAGTAAAGATTTGAACTTAGTGATTCCCATAAAAGAAGTCTGAAAAATTTTAATAAACATTCAAAAAGTAATGAAATGAGAGCCTTTACTCCAATAACTCAAGAAATTGAGATAAGAGTATTATAACTTAAATGATAGAGTGAGGAAGAGTCTGTAGGGATCCCTTTAAAACTTGGTCACTTGGGTGATGAGCTAAGATGTGCTAACTCAATGCACTCACTATAACGAAAAGGGTAGAAAGGAAAATGTTCAATATCTGAACTAAAAAGAAAAAAAAAAAGGAATGGAAAATAGAAATTTGAATGCAATTCATGAAATGAATTAAGGTTTGTAATAAAAAGGAAGAAAACTTAGGGATCATATGCTTTCACTACTTTATTTACATATTTGTCGGAATAATTAGAGGGATAATATACTTACTAACAACTATGAAGTTTAAATGGGTGCTTTTCCTTCTATGACTGAGTATCTACTTTTGAAATAGAAATCTTAGGTTAAACACTTTGATTAAAATTTGTTTTCTCTAGAATGGTTGATTAATTTCAATTGTAGTGCTCTGATTGCATATTTCGATTTGGTTTGAGTAGTGGGCATTATAAATTAGTGAGTCTGAAAGTATGAAATATCAGATGTCATAGATTAGCAATTGGAAAATTTGTATTTTCAATGATGGATTTCTTTAGTTCTATTTATTTTATTGAAGGATAAGCAAAAGTTCAAGTGTAGGAGAGTTGATAAAGGCATATTTTTCTTGTTTTAATGTGCAAATTAGATAAAATTATTATTGATTTTATAGAAATCATTAAGAAATGGTACTTAATTATTTTCATTTGGACATTTTAGGAATTAGAGGAATTGAGAGTGGAATTATGAACAAATTAGAGGAGTTTTATGCAAATGAATGAAGTTCAAATCAACATAATGCTATTTGGAATTGAAGGCAGCCAACATACAATGTACACCAACAACCTTTGAAAACTACGATGTCGGCCTTGAAGCTTACATAGCCAACCTTCAATAAAAAGAAGCCAGTCGCAAGACAACCCTAATTTTTCTTATAAATAAACACGTGTTTGATCGTTTAAGAGACATACACACTTTCCATAGAGTTAAAAGAGACTTTTATGTCTCCCTTAGACTTAGAGAGTCATAGAATAGTTATTAGATAGTTCTTGAAGAATTCGTTTGTAAAATCTCTTGGATCATTGAGAAGATTTTGCTTTTGCTACAGAGACCAAATTTTGGAGTTATAATTAAAGTTTATCTTTTCCAATTACAGAATTGGTCACATTTATTTTAATTATATTTATGTAATTTTGTGAATTATTCATGCTTTCAATTATGAATTTCCTTGCAATTTCAATTATTAATTGTGCTTTTGTTTCAAGGTCCATAGTTAGCTAAATTTATTTGTAGGAATTGATGAAACCCTAGATAGCTATGATGATTGTTGTATTCGTGTTATAGGATTAATAGATATAGGGATAATTTATGATTGCAATTTCTATGATTTTGATTATAATTGTTAGAAACCCTAGTGATATGAGAGTTGATATAGGGTTTGTTAGAAATTCTTGGTTAAGTTGATTAATCAATGTAGAAGCAATGTTAATTGAATTCATTAGAAATTATCTAGAGATTAAAGCAATGTTTGGTGTTTGATTATTCACTAAGACATTAAGGATAATTGATTTAGGACATTAGACAATCATAGTATTGGGAGATATGTGATTATAATTTAGAGTCCACTATTAATTGGAGATGCAGGAGTTAACTAATTAATTAGTGGTTTAAATCCTTAAATTTTAAGGCATAATAATATTACTTGAATGACCATATAACTATTAATCTCTATAACATGATAACAATTTGATTTGCATAATCTAGGGTGGATTCTGTTTTTCCATAATTCTCAATTGACTGCTTAGTTTTAAATATTTTATAGTTATTTTCTTCTCATTAGTTTTAGTATAATTATTAGATTAGTTAATTTAATTTTAATTGCTTGAATATTGATAAGAACTAGTATAGGATTAGTAATTTCTTAGTCCTTAAAGGATTGACAACCTTACTTGCTCTATATTACTTGATTCTAACCTAGTATACTTGCTAGAGTATTCACAATTTATTTTTTTTAAATATATAGTTTAAGCGAATCAAATATCCTTTCCCAAAGGGAATGATAACACTAAGGCTAAGGATAGGGCTCCTTAAGGTCTATCATAGCAAAACCCTTTAGTGAAATATCCTATCCTATAGGTACAACAACACTAAGGTTGTCTAAAGGGCAAAAAGAGCTCCTTTTGGTCTATCTTTACGTGACCCTTTGCAAGATATCCTTTCCTAAAGGGAATGATAGTACTAAGGCTAAGGACAATGCTTCTTATGTTCTATCTTAGCGAGACCTTTTGGTGAGATATCATATTCTATGGGTACAATGGCATTAAGGCTATCTAAAGGGTAAAAAGAACTCCTTTCAATCTATCTTTACAAGACCCTTCATGAGATATTCTTTCCCAAAGTAGACGATAGCACTTAGGCTTTTTGGGGATAAGGCTCCTTATAGTCTATCATAAGGAGACCCTTTGGTGAGATATCCCATCCTTCAAGTATTTAAATGGTCAAAGCTTCTATAAGATGTCTTACCCTAAAGGCATTTAACAAAATCGAGCTCTTATGAAGCGTCCTACCCTATAGCTTAACAGTAGATTTTTAAAGAGTTTTGAGTGAGTACCGTACTTGGTTTCATGACTAGCTTACAAATAGTAAATCCTTGCTCGAAGGCCCAGAATCATCCCTTGGCTTGGAAAATACTGGATGGACTAGTTGATCTTCATTAATTAAGGTCGAACATAGTAGTTTGTAAAATTAAGCAACCTTCTTCATTCTTTCTAGCCTACATTAGGGTCAATCCCACTTCTTCTTGCTTCTTTCACCAATTTAGACTAAATTCTAGGAATGGAAAGATCAAAACATTTTTTTCAAATAGTTTTAGTAGTTCCTTAGTATTCATGATTGATTTTTTTTTTTTTTTTTTATGGTTAAGGTGAGATACATGATATATTATGGAGTTGAGATTAAGGAGAACTTAATGGTATAGTGAAGACTGGTCAATGACCAATCTAAAGTTGACGATCAGTAGGATATCTACTTTTTGTGCAAAGGACTAATGAATCAAATCTAAGAGTACTCAAAATCAGAGGCAAAACAATATTATTCTAGTGATATTTAGTAATAATACACTTGATTGCATCACTATTCATAGGATCCCTCAATTTTAGACCATCTATTTAGGACAAAATCAATGCTCCCCTAAACAACACCCTTTTTACTACATAAGATCCCTCATAGTTAGGGGAAAACTTCCCTCTAATATCTTGTGCACTTAAGAGGATCTTCTTTAATAAAAAGTCTCCTTCCTGAAATTGTCGAGGTTATACCTATTACGACCTAATGGTATCGTTGTTGCAGTAGGTCGTCATGTATTATATAAAGGTCTATTACCAATGCCCTTGCTGATCGCAAGCTTTTCATATGATATACATGGCTCCTTCCACTATACATTACTACCAAGCCCATAGATAAGTAATATTGAGCAATTTAACTAAAATTAACTTCTATGGTGTAAATTAACTAAATAAATATATGGACTTGTAAGTTCCATACCAAAAGAATATTACAAACAAATGCAGTTCATAAAGGGAACTGCATTAGAAACTTCAATCTATAACATAAACAAAAATATAAAAGTAAATGGTTATCTACAAAATTATTACAAAATCTCCTTTTTGCTCCATGATCACTCCAACCCATCTCCAAACGAGACTCACCTTAAGTATCCTACAGCCTGGATGAACGAAGAGGTTGCCCTACAACAAAAGAAATCTTTTGGGGTCTAAGCTTAAGATTAGTGAGATAAACACCTTCATCAATACCGCATGGTAGAAATTTATTAGATGTACAATCATATGAATGCATGAGTAATTAATATGTTAAATAATGCATGCAGTAGCCTAGGAATTGCATATGACTTAGAATTATGCCTCTTACAGCCGAGGATTGGAGATAATTTGTAAACCCCTAAAATTTTTAACCTAATACCCAAAGCAGACCCTAGTGTGCTTGAAGACTCTAAGAGTTGACAAAGCTAGTTAAGAGAAAAACCCTAATATAACAATCGAAGATTTAATTGCGTAGAAAATTTTTATACCCTAAATGTATATAAACACTAGAGATTGCGTTCGAAGGTGATAAAACCCTAAAACTATAACTTTAAGGATATAAAAGCACTAATTCACTATAATTTATCCTAAAACCCTAATTGATAATATAACCTTAGTATTATACCAAATCATTAGTAAAAGATTAAAGATAATTTTTAATCACTCATAAATATATACAATACTAAAGTAATCAATTGAAAACTAAGATATTGTATCATAGATCACATTTATCTTCTAAGTATATAATTAGGTTAGTATTACATAGAGTTAAGGGTTTAGTTGATGCTTAGGTTACATGTAGTGAACATTAATACCCTAAATGACACTTTTCATCTTAATTATATTAAGTAGCTTATCAAATGGTATATATAGGATATAAATACCTAATGGAAGATGTCATTATCTATTTTTACTAATCAATTCACTAAACTTTTTATTTCCTTTCATTTCCTTAATCTTTCTCCTAATTTTCCCTAATTAGTTCATTATGTACACAAAAGGGCATTTATTTTTGGAAAGTTGACCAAGTCAACATTTAGAAAAGTCAACAAAAGTTACTTTTACTTAAAAAAATATCTAAGTCTTCTAATGATTTCTTTTAGACTCTTCTTCCTTTTCTCTTCTTCTTTTATTGTCCATTCCTTTTCCCCTTAGGACCCCACTTGCTTTCACTTTCAAAAAACATGAAACAACATAAAATCAAGTCCCTTTCTTCTTCCTCCATAACCATGACCTCCCTTTCCCTTTCACTTTTCCTAATTTTCCAACTTTGCAACCATATATCAAGAAAAAAACAATGGTATGTTATCATGTATTATTTCATATTATCTAATAATTAGATGAATAGGTAGGTTAGTTTAAGAGGTTTATGTGTTGTGTACATATATGTTGATTAAGGCTTAAAGATTCAATTTTTATGTTTAGAAGTGTAGGATAGCCTTGGTAAATGGAAGAAGAGCATGTGTACATGTATTTAAGTATGTGTATATAAGTGTATACTAGATAAACACATGTATAAAGACCTTTGTACATAAGAATCTAATATGTACATAACCCAAAATAAGGCATATACCAACTATACATACATATACCATATTAATTACACCCTTAAAATACAAAAAATTAAAATTTAAGAAGCTTTCTTAAGAGGAAAATTTGGCAAAAGAAATTTGTATAAAAATATATATATGACCGTACAGGTACATGGGTATATGTACAAGTATAAATACGGCATAAGTATAAGTATATGTATAAGTATACTAGTATACATACAAGTAGAGTAATGATAAAAATATATAGTTAGTATAAGTAAAGTATACATAAGACACTTAGGTATGACATAAGTATGAGGTAAGGCATATATAATTAAATGATGAGATAAGCAATGATGCAATTAAAAGATAACATAAGCCATGACACAAGCGATAACACAAGCGTAAGCTTATAAAATAATAACTTATAAGATTACATAAGGGTATAATATAAGTATGTATATGTACTTAGGGTCCAAAAATCCCTTAATACCCTAATACACATCCTAAATTAAATTAAACTTAATTATGTATATCAGTTAGTAATACCAATGTAAAATTCCCTAAGAGTAAGAATTTAATAGCTAATTAAATCATTAAGTCCTAAAATAGGATATAAATATAAGTAATAAGAATAATTAAGCTTCCATAATTAAAATTTTAATAAATTTAGTCTACATCATAAAACATGAGTCTTAACATTCAAAACGAACATCACTGTGTAAATGTGCATTCGAAAACAATGAAAAATGACTATAAATTCGTAAATATTAAAAATAGAATGAAAAAGTTACGTACAATTAGTAATTAGGTTTAATCGAATAAAGGCTGATAGTAACCTAAGTAGAATTAAGTAGATAGATATCTTGAATCATTAGTTGAGTCAACTAATTATTATCCCTGTCATCTCATAATGATCAGGTGATTTCGATGAGGGTAAGAATCTTCTGATCAATTATTACAACTAGGGTGAGTCGTCATAGTCAAGTGGCTTTATACTTGTTGGTGCTTATAGTTAGTTCACTTAAATTGAATATCAATAACTTAATGCATGGGGTTTCGGGATATGCGTGTGCTTAATATTGATTGATTATTATGAGAAATATTGTTAAATATGATAATTGATGATTTGATTATATGATTGATTTTTATATGATTTGAATGGTTTGTTGATATTGATTGATCACCTCATAATTTGACCTAATTATATTTGGCTTATCTTAAATTAAAAGGGTCATGCATTATCCATGCATTGTATTTACTTATTCCGACTGTCACTTCACGAGGAGATAAAGAGAGGGCTTGCAAGGGTTGTTTATATATACTAAAGTGTTTCTATATAGTATACTTGTACAACATGACCTTACTCGAACCTATGGGCTTACTAGGAAATGGAGACATTGACCGTATGGCTAAAGGTCGAGTTTAGAGATCTCCGCTGTAAGGTATGAGTGTGGACTGCAGGGGCCGCCTCACCACTTAGCTTGGGACTTTGTGAACTATTGGATTTTTAGAAATGGAAATGTATTTTTGTGAAATATGGAATTCAAAGTTATGGGTAAAAACCCAAGTGATAGAGCCTGGTCGTGATTGGTGCCGATAAATCTCCAACCCTTATCTTGGAGGGCATTAAAATCCAATATTATATGCAGTACCGGTCAACTGCATATATTGTTTGGTATACTGCATATGCATGCATTCATATGGTTGTAACAATTTGTTTGATAACTTGTTTACCAATATGGTATGACGGATAGCTCACTAAACTCTTGTAGCTTATTCCCCAATAGTCTTTCTTTTGCAGGTTTACATATAATGGGATGGGATAAGTTTCGAGTGTTGAGTGTGAGATGAAGATATGTACATTAGTGTGAGAATTAGTTGAGATCTTTATAGGTGATGTATAAACATTTTTTGTAGAAAGTATTCACATGTTAATATTTAATATAATTTAATTTTTCCTACAATTTTATAATATTGGCATATCCTGTCTTATTATTTGGTAGGGGATATTTTTCCTACAATTTTATAATGTTAGTATATCCTATCTTATTATTTGGTAGGAGATATCGATTCTCTATGGTTCTAAAGAACTATGAAATATCGGATATCTATAGTTATTTATATTTATATGTTATGTTATGTTATAATAAATTCTTTACTTGAAAATCAGTAATTTTAGTGATTTATTATTTAGAGTCTTGCAATCTCTAACTTGTTAGGCGATTTTCATATCATGGGTGCACACATATTATGGAAATTTTAGGTAATCCTATTAGGCCCCCTTTAAGGTCCTGACATAATTGACCAACCTAAACCAAAATCCGGGTTCTAGCTCTTCAGTTTTATTTCATTTGCACTATTGTACTTAAGTTAAAACGAAACTATATATACATATATATATATATATACTTTTTTTATTGAATAACAATTTATTTTTTCAAAATCCCAAGTCTAGTGGTGTGGTGACCTCCACAATCCACAAACACATGCCCCAAGCAAAAGCCACAAGACATGGCCCCTCACTGACGGTTGGTGTCTCCCAGCGCCTAGTAAGCCCATCAACTTAGGATAGAGACTCAATAAAATGATGACATAGCTAGTACCCAATCCTGCAAGAGGCCCTCCTACTGTGAGTCCCTTCTCATCTTCTGTGTGAAGTGGTAGTTGGTGTTATTCGAATGTAATTATGAGGAATGCAAGATCCATTTAATTTCTTAACCATATAAGTTATTAATCCAATTTTTCATGGTGATTAGATAATTTCATTCTATACAATCGCACAGATAAATTATCACAAACAATTTCCATTGTTATATGATTAACAAGCCATAGCATTCAATCACAAATTCATACACATGCATTTCCAATATCCCATAAGAATCTAATTTATTTATATATAAGTTTAGATGCATCTATTCTATAAGTAAAATCAAGTAAAGAGTCATCAGGAATTTACTCACTCAGCCATGTAAGTCAGTCAATATAGTCCTAGGGTAAGTTATCTTTGAACGCTGGGTCCCCTGGTCATCGCAATCATAATACTATAAGAAATTGAAATAAAACTTAGAAAACTAACCTAAAACCCCTTAAGTTACACTCTAGACTAGTTTTCGTATTTTTTCGAGTTTTACTTAAAAGTTCAATCGCGTATAACTTTCTCATTTTAAATCTAATTATGATCTTATAGTCAATCTTCATCATTTTTTAGTGTACTTTAATGTGGTGAGGTTAGATTTTTGAGATGAGGCATGAAAATTTGTCCATAGGTCAAAATAGAAGCGATCTTCATGATTTGGAGTGCTTTTGGGCTTTTTTTAGTTAATAGGCTTTTTGGTAACTTAGGAATTCCTTTGGGCTTGGGCTTAAGATTTCATTCTAGGCTCAAAATACTCCTTAAGGTCAAATTTACAACTTTGATTTACACTCCAAAGGCTACCAACCACTTCTTAGGCTCTTAAGTAGGCTTAAGTTGTCAAATGGGCTTGTTTTTTATTCAATTCAAAGATAGTCACTTTCTTAGGCTTAGGAAGTGTCTTGTGGGCTTCTTGAGAGTCTCAAAACAACTTCCATTGTTGTGGCAAGTTGCTAGTTAGAAACTTAAGAGTGGCTCAACTTGTCGTTTGAGGCTCGTTTTGGAAGTTTTAAGCTCGGTTTTGAGTTTTAGGCTCAATACACTTATCGTACTTGCCTTGGTTGGTCTTTTTACCTTGTTTACTTACATTTGTCATATTTTTATGTGTCTTTTAGGAATGTTCCAGATCTGGTCAGTTTGAGTATGAGGGCTTCTAACTTAGTTCATCATTTCCTTAAGTTTAGGTGTTAGATCATGAACTTAAGCTACTTAAATTCAAATCTTAACTTGACTTCTTTTCCATGAGATGATTATTTGACTCATACTTTACATGAAAATAGAGGATCTCACACTTATCATAACTCCTATATCATAGTTCATGTCTTATAAAGTTGATTTCCTCATAAAACTTCATGTGATGGATTTTTCCTTTACCTAAGTCTAGATTTGAGCATGTTTAACTTAGTAGAAGTGAAAACAATAGCTAAATGACTCCTAAAACCTTATGTCTACAATGCTTCCCTTTCCTTCAAGTTTTCATTTCAAGATTTTCTCAACTTAAAATCCTCCATTCAAAGTGTTAAACAATTATCTCTACAAAACACCAACTTTACATGCTCATACTTCAACTTTCATGTAAGGTTTTCATGCATTTGCTTCTTAGGGTAGTCTTAGGTGTTTTATCAACTTGTGATCATACTTATATCTTTAAGAAATCATGGTCTCCTAACATGTAACACTAGGCTACTATCACAAAGAAATACTTACTCATCTACAAAGCAAAAATATGATAGTTGTGCACTAAGGTTCCACTTATGCTCTATGTCTTACTTCTTCCTTCTTACACCCTTTTTAGAAACTTGAGTTGTGGTCCTTTCAAGTAGGGTTTAGGGAGTGTTCTAAAGATACTAAAGGGGCTTTGAATGTTGGCAAAAGCAAGACACAAGAAGAAGTTGAATGTATCATATGTATATGCTTGGAATGTAGCGATAAGTGAAGAATTTTGTGGGGATTGGTTGTTTCTTCTTTTGTGTTGTTTTCAAAGTGAGAGAAAAGAAAGTGAAAATGAAATTGAAAGTGAGAGAAAATGGAAAAAGAGTGGCTGGTTGGAATGAGGGTAGAAATGTATTTAATAAGTTTGATTTTGTTGTCTTGTGTTATGTACAAAAGTCAACAATTGCAACTTTTGATGATGTAAGCATTAAGGAGTGAATTGTGGAGTATAAGATAAAGTGATTGTTGGATGAAAGACAAGAGTATGACCCCCCTTATAGCCATGTAAGAACCGGCCATAAGGTGTCCTTTTGGGCATGGAAATGTCTTGTCTCCTTTATTAAAGTGAAGCATTTGAAATCTTGTGATAATTTGTCCATATGTAGTTTAAGTGAAGGGATGATAAGGAAAGTGTCTTATCACTAGATTTTGATAAGTTATCAATTGATAAATGACTCCAACTTTCAATTAATAAGTCATTTAGGATGATTAGTTGGTCTACTTATTCATGTATAAGGCTTAGGCATGAAAATAAGAGAATTGTCTTATAGGAAATTATTTTGTGATTTACTTTTTGAATTGTTTTGTAAATGATGATTTAATTCTTACAAAATTATGAAATTTTGTAGAGTTGAATGAAATTATTCAAATTAAATTATCAATTAGTTGCATAGGTTTAAAAGTCCTTAATTGTTTTACGGTTTAGAGTCTTAGGTGACTTTAGAGTTCACTGTTTTTTAAGTTTGAGTTTTATCGATAATAGGCTTTCGAATTGGAAAAGTAAGTTCGTTTTCAATTGTAAACTTGAGTTCTTAGTTTAGTTGATCCTTAGGAATGTTTAGAAAGTACTCGTAGTGAAATCATAAGCCCACTAAAAGTAGGGTTTACAATACTTTCTTATTAAAGACCCATATCTTCCTTTATTGATTACATTGCTAATAGCATAATGTAGTTAACCTCTTCTCGTTTACTAGGTTCAATTGTTCAATCCTCTCCTTGACTCATTTGGCTTCATCTAGTTGAGTTTCAACTAACACCCTAAGGGGAGGTATTTCCACCTTGACAAGTAAAATCGCCTCTATGAGCCCCTGAAAAATAGAGTGTAGACTTTAGGAAAAGGAAAAAAAAAAACCCTTTAAATGCCTACATCATTGTAATTTTATCATTAAAAAGCTTGAATTCAAAAAGAATTTTGGTTGAAACTAGGTATATATGTATATAACAATATCATTTTAAAATTATTTAACATGTAGATCAGGTATGAATATAAAAATAATTTCTACTAACTGATCTATAATTATGTTTTGCATCCTAAATTCATACATATACTCAAAAATTATAAATTTTCTATAGATAGTTATTTTCCTTTTTATAAATAAATAACTCAATATGAACATTTCTTAGCTTGTCAAGTAATTTAATCATTTCAAAAGTTTGCTAGATGACATCTCAATTAAGTTGCCTTAGAAACTTAACCCAAAAGTCTCCAATGTTAGCTTTTTAAGAAGCACCATTTAGAAACATAAACCATAGGTTTCCATAGTCAAACCCCAAAGTAAGCTACCTTAGGAGCTTAACTCATAGGCTCTCTAAATTAATGTTTCAAGTAAAATAACATAGTAACTTTATCAAGAAGCATCTTATCTTAGTTAGTTTTTAATGTAAGTTACTTGATTAGTTGAACTTAGAAATTTACTCACTGACTTTTGAAGTCAATCATGTAAGTAGCTTAATTTAGAAGCTCTTTAGCTAGCTTCCAAGGAAATTCATTACGATAATTTCACCTAAGAGTTACCATATTATTTTCTCAAGCAAGTTCTCTAGGTAACTTATTTTAAGAGTTTCTTGGACAACATCACAATATGTTGCTTTGTTAATTTAATTTGAAAATTTATTAATTCACCTTCTTCCAGAAGTTAATTAACTTTTGAAGAAGGATAATAATCAACTTCCTGGTGAAGTTAATAAGCAACTTCCTAAAGTTGTATAATAGTTAACTTCATAAAGGAAGCTATTAACTTCTTAAAGAATATCTTGTTACCTCTTAAGGAGGTTAACAATTGACTTTTTAGAAAATGATATAATCTACTTTCTCTTGAAAATTAAAAGAATAATAATAAGGGAGAATTGCAAGTAACCTCCCTTATTGGAGGAGTATTTGCATACCAAAATCAAAGTTTAAAGGGCTATTCTCAACTTATAGGGGTTGTTTACTAATTTATAAAAGTTTAGAGACCAAAAACCACACTTTGAAAGTTTAGGGAGGCAATCCATACCTAAGTCAAAGTTTAGGGGAGTTATTTTCATTTTCCCCTAAAAATAATAATTAATAAATATACTTTATAAGTGAAATTATTATAAATATATCCTATTTAGTTATCCCTCATTATTAAAAGAATAAAATAATAATAAAAATAATGTAATTGATGTGCAAGAGTAACCAATTAATTTATTAGACTAAAAGATTCATTCAATTGCTAAGATAGATTATAGAGATAATCTCGAAATTTCTATAAGTGCCAAGCACTTAGGCCTAGTTAGAGCATCCTTTAGGATAGATTAATGAGTAAACCTAAAATCATAAGATTGGCTCTATATTTGATAATTGTTGATAGTTAAGTATAAACTCTAAAATAAAATGTAGGGAATTGAGTAATAGTTGTAGCTTAGATATGTAGTAGCTAGAAATATAACATTAAGTTAACTGAATACTCTAAACTCTAATTTAAGTCTAATATATGGCACTAAGCTCTTTCTATGCCCTTTTTCAATTTTTGTCCTAATTTAATTACTTAGAAGTATATCTATAAACCCCTTGATTTTTAAAAACAAAGTCAAAGTAATTTTAGGATTAATAGCAATTAAGTAAGCTAAGTAGATTTTGAGAAATAGCTTAATCATAAGGTTAAGTAAAATAAAGAGTTAGAAACCCTAAAGTAGATAATTGGTAGTTAAATTTTAATGTTAGGATTAGTATAGCATTCTAATTAAATCTTACTTCTTTAAATGGTGCCAAATGAATAAATTAATAGCTAGATTTCCACTTTATTTTAAAGGAAATAAGGATAATATTAACATATAACTTGAGGATAATTTTAGAATAGAGAAAAAGATGGGATAAAAAAAACAAGTGAGGATCTTTGATTTCCCCATGTTTGCCATTATTTGCCAAGAAGGGGGAGGGAAGACAAATTTAACAACACTATTTGCATCTTCTTGGTGAAGACTTACTAAAATCTTCCAACTTCTTTTTCAAAATTAATCTATCTTCCTATCATTTTTGGTCTTATCTACATTATTATGAAAAGAAGGAAGTGGTCCCTCATTCATCTTCTCCCTTAACCCTTGCCATCACTTACACTCCCCCTTCCTAACAAATTCGTTTCCATTTTTAGCTCATCAATCCAACTCATCCTCCTCTTGATACTTAAATTATTTGGCATCTGACAAGACTCTAGACATGTGGACGTACATAACTTGGAGAAAAATTAAGGTAACAAACAAGCGAAAGGTAAGAAACTAACTTAAATATTGTTTACATGTAATAAGTGTATTGTTCTTTTATGATATGGTGTAAACAATTCAGGGAACTTGCTATAAGTTGTTTATTTAGAATGCTTAGTCAAGGATTTAACAAGAATCATTCTTAACCCTTCTATGTTATTGGCATCAACCAAGTGTATATTTTTGTCTAACTTACCTCTTAAACAAATGACTAGAAACTTACATAATAGTTTACATAGAATCCACTAGTCTTGTAGTTGAAATTTAGTGAAACAACTTAGAAAACATTAAACCCCATCTCATAACAGTTTCAACCAACATAAGAAAATTAGGGAAAGAAAAATTTGTCTTACAAGAGAACAACAATATTAGTTGATAATGTTATCTCATGAATAATCAATGATTTATATGGCGAAATTATTAAAAGTGTATAGAAGTAATCAAGATAGTGATTAAGGGACTAAATTGAAAGTTTATTATAAAGCCTTATTTTAGGTTTCTTATTAAGACCATATTAAAAATAGCATCAGTAATATGAGGATAATGCTAATTATAAGATAAGAAAGGATTAAAGGTTGATATGGAGAAATTTTGATTCCATCCATGCCTTAATGCATGTGCCACTTAAGGGGAAATTAATTGCGACATATATATGTTAATAGGAAACAATTATGAATATAATAAGGATTATCCCATATAATACTATAAAGGAAAGAAAGAGTACAATCAATGAATTAACAAGTATGAAGTATAAGAAGTTTACAGTAAGCCATGTTTAAGAAGTAGGATAAAGGATTATTTCTAGTATCACAAAAGGATTGGATTAGAGAAGTAAGTAGTAATGATCCCTAGTTTTATTATCTTACTTTTACTTATTTTTATATTGATGGTGTTGAAGACTCATTGGATTATCTAAAGGATTATTTTGATTGAATCAAATGGATAAGTGAGTATCTACGATGACTATCATCTTGTTTTGTGTTTGTAGTATTAGCTACACTTAAATGATAATTTGAGTTGGTTTTGTATGGGGATATTGGAAGCACCTATGTATGTTTGGTTGATTTGATTAATAAGTTACTTAAATCAAAAGTGGAAAATAAACTTGTTTGGTGCTTGTGAATTATTGTTGTTATTATTTGTCTATAGAAATTGGTTGGTCACCAAATAAATGAAATTTAAGCATATTGTAACCAAACTAAAACAAGTCATGCATATTGCCATCATTGTTATGCAAATAATGAAAAGAATGTCCTAAGTTAGGGTTCTTCTCATGCAATTACAAACTAAGTGATTTTGAGGATTATTGTGTAATTGTATGAGCCATGTTCATTATTCTATTAAGGGTTACATGCATCTAGAGGTATCAATAGCTAGGGGAATATTTAATTTTTTGTTCCTTAGGGCAGTAACTCAAGAGAGTCTCTCCTGAATAAGTAGCCAGGAGATCCTTCTCCTGTGGCATCTTTTATTTTATTAGGATTGTGAGTAGCCAATGATGTATGTAAAGTGACACAATGCAATTTGGATTGCCTGCACAATGATGGATCTATAAAAATCCATAACCGAATGTCAAAGAGGGGTGTAAACCCTAGACTTCATGTAGTTACCGATCAATTGCATGAGCTATTGCATTCATATACTAGATAACTTATATGTTTTTGCTTGCTAATGATAGGAGTAGAGATCTCACTATGCCAGTCATAGCTTACATCTCTGTAGCTTATTTTATAGGTTTTCAATATAAGGTTTGGGCTAAGATGGGAGTGTAGAGTGATTTGAGCTTAGCCTTCAAAAGTTACCCTTAGTTAAGTAGGGTAGAGGAGTTATATGAGATTATAGGCCAAATTCCCATAAAACTTATATAGATGTATATTTATTTGAAATGAAAATTTCTAATTTTTTACAGCTTCATCCTATATCTACAAGAGTTAAAATTTTGTCTACATTATCTTATTATTTAGTCGTAGATACCAATTTTCTACGATTTTGGTGAACTAAGGAATATTGGTCCCTATAGTTATCTTTATATTTAATCAATTGTATGTATTAATGTTGACTAAGATGAGTGATTAAATAGATAAAGTCTTGTAAACTCTAACTTATAACGTGGTCTTCATATTGTGGGTGCACACGTGATATGATGACTCTAGGGTAATTCTACTAAACCCCATTTAGGGTCATGAAAACCTTAGTCCCGTATAGCAAAGAGAAAAGAGTAGCTCTAATCAACGTCTTGATGGAAGTCCTATAGGCCAAAGTGCAAAAGGTAACATCTCATCTTAATCTTTGTAGGTTACAGTCATCTTTTCAATAATCCTTTTAAGGTTTTTGTTGGTGGCCTCTATTGCCCCAATCACTTGTAGCCTATATGGTATGGAATTCCCAATGAGAGATTCCAAACTACTAGTATGACTTCATCATGAGATTGTTATTAAGCTTTGTACCATTTTTTGTAATGATTGACTTTAACATGCCGTATTAGGCAATTATATCCCATTTTAAAAACTTGATTACTACTCCCTTAGTGACATTTTCTTAAGAGGAGGCTTCAACCTATTTTGTAAAGTAATCAGTGGTGATAAGGATAAATTTGTGCTCATTTGATGCATTCAAGTTGATTGGACAAATAACGTTTATCCCCCCATATAGAAAATGACTGCGGTGATAACAAAGTACGCAACTCTTGAGAGGGATCATTCACCTAATTAGAATATATCTGACTTAGGTAGCAGTGCCTTACATATGTGATGTAGTCTAATTCCATTATTGACCAATAATAGCCGATTTGCATGACTATTCAAGCTAACATGCGCCCATTCATGTGAGGAACACATGCCCTTTCATGTACCTCCTTCATCAAAATATCTGTCTCTTCCTTATCTACCCATCTTAAGTAGGAAATGACTTACTAGCCTCCTCAATGTCTTTTGGTGCTTCTTATTTGCCCCTTCTAGATATGTACCAGTTTGAAGAAAAATCTTGATGTCATGGAGCTAAAGTTTCTCATCTTTGACTACTTCAATTGTTAGGTAGATGGTTAGTTTGTCTTCTACCATGATTTTCCATAGCTGAACTTTTATCCCGGCTGATACCTAAATTATGGACACTAATGTAGCAAGGGCATTCGCTAAGTGGCATTGAATTCACGATACGGTTGTGAAAGAGATGCCTTTGAAGCTCTTTGCAAACTTAACAAGGTCTTAATGGTAAGGTATTGATTTTAGGTCTCTCATCTCGTAGTCAATAGTTGTTTAGAGAATGATTAAATAGGAATACCCTACACCACCAACTTTTAGACCCCCATATCTATAGCCATCTTAAGGCTTGAGATTTAAGCCTCATACTTTGCAATATTGTTGGTGTAGAAAAATGTGAGCCTTGTTACTATAGGGAACTAGCTAACTTCAATGGATATTAGTACCATCCCTATCTTACATCTTAAGACAATGGCTACTCCATCAAAATACAGCTTCTAATTAGGAAGGTTCGAGTTGTGTTCTATCATCAAGATATTCTCATTTGGGAACAAAAACTCCCTTTCCTTAGATGCTTCTTTCATGAGGTTTTAGGCTAATTGATTTGCTAAGGCTTGCCCTTCAATTGAATTTTGGCTCACATATGTTATATTGAACTTAAATAATACCATCTACCAATTGGAGACTCTTCCTATTAGAGGTAGTTTCTTAGCCAAGTATTTGAGGGGATTGTATCTTGTTAACAACTCTATTATATAGTATAAGGTATATTGCCTAAGTCAAAGCATTACCTATACCAAGGCACAATAAGTCTTCTTTATCTTAGAGTACTTCTATACTTCTTTAGTAAACTTCTTACTTAGGTACTAATAGCCCTTTCTCTTCCTTTTTAATCTTTTTGTCCTAACAAACATCCCATGGACTCTTGGAGGATTATGAGATACAATAACAATGTTTGACCTTACTTTAGAGCAATTGATACAAGGGGATTCATGAGGCATTCTTTAATCTTGTAGAAAGCCTCTTCACACTCATCATCCTAACTTAAAGGAACATTCTTCCTTAATAATCTAAACAAAGGGTGGCACTTACCCATGAGTTATGATATGAATTGGGTAATATAATTTGGCAACCCTTGCAAACCCTTGACTTCCTTAAGTGTATATAGAGAAGGAAGCTTTAGAATTGCCTTTACCTTGTTTGAATCAACTTCAATGCCCTTCTGGCAAATTATAAATCCTAGAAATTTTATTGATGTGACCCTAAACATACATTTCTTCTGGTTTAGTTTTGATTGAAACTTATGTAACCTTTCAAACAATTTCCCTAATATTTCCACATGATACTCATCTTCTTCGGATTTGGTGATCTTGTCATTTATGTATACTTCTACTTCTATGTGCATTAAGTCATGCAACAAAGACACCATCACCCTTAGGTAGGCTTCCCTAGCGTTTTTTAGGCCAAAGGGCATAACCATGTAGTAAAAGGTTCCCATGTTGTGATAAAGTGGTTTTAGCTTTGTCCTCCTTGACCATTTAATTTGATTATATCTTAAAAAACCATCCATAAAGGAGAAATGGTGGATAGGCTTTTTCAATGTTCTATTTCTTATTATCTTAGTTTTTAAGGTGGTTTTTGGTCATTGTCGTACAAATATTATATACAAGAGTTACATTTGATTTTCACTGATCCAATCCTTGTAATTATATGCCAATTTTATATTCCATCATCTGTAAAGGTGAACAAATTACCTGTATGTTTTCTTCTATGATCTGGAAGACAGTCTCTATCTTTTTTTCTTCCATTTGAATTTCTATCTTTTCTATTTTAAATAAAAATTGTTTGACTTTCTTGAATGAGAGAATAAGTTAGGTGTAAATTGTAAAAGAATATAATTATTTTTTAAGGAACAAAAGTTAGATTTTAATGGATATACATTTTTTTTGGGAATATATAAGGAAATGTTTTTCTATTTAGGGTGCTTTAGATATTTTTTAATTTGTAAAACAATCACTTAAAAAATTCAGTATTACTACATATATTCATGTGGTTGTTCTAGCAAACTGACTTTACTTTTAGTGTCAGGTGCTAGCGAAAGTTAACTACTATGGCTTCCAGCAGTATTATTTACCAAGCCTTTATTGTGGGGTAGCAAGAATTATCCTTGGGAGTAACTTGATTCACATCTTGAAAATCTATGCCAAATCTTCTACCTTTTAGGCTTAATGTTTCCCTTGAAAGGTAACTTATGGACCATGATTCATGGGTCGAACGCTAGCATGTCTTTGTAAGACCATGTAAATACATCAAAACATTTAGCCAATAACTTAGCCATTTCATCATTGTGTTCAAGTGATAAATTGCCTATGATTCTCAAGTTGTTGGGGCTATCATTCAAAGATTAATTAATCATTTCCAGAAGCTCATCATTAGATATATGACCTTATTCATATTTTTTTTACAATTTTCTTGAATTTCTCCAAAACTGTTAGCATCATCTCCAATGACTAACCCAATAGGGTTGGACAAGATATTGATGTTTTTGTCATTTATGAGCATAAGATATCCCTAGCTTTCATCAAGAACAATAGATTTGAAAATATAGGTAGGGAAAAAAAAAAAAAAAAGAGAATGGATAAGCAATCAGAAAGGAACAACGCAAATTGAGAATAAAAGGGTAATTATATTGACATATATACTTTTTTAGGAAGAAGAACTGGAAGGACAATTTATTAGTGGAGCATTAAGGATCAATTGCAGACTTTGTAAATGTCATGACCCTAATGAAAGCCTAGTAGGATTGCCTAAAATTTTCACATCATGTGTGCACCCATGATTTGAAAATCATCTTGCAAGTTAGAGATTGCAAGATTCTAAATAATTAATCACTAAACTTTTTATTTATTTAACTTACTTATCTTATGATCACATATATGTGACTATGGATATCCGATAAGCCACAATCCAACAGAACCACAGAGAATCGGCATCCCCTACCAAATAATAAAATTGGGTAGTAAAGTTCTAAAACTTATACTTGCTAAAGTCATAGAATTTAAAAAGAGTATACAAGATTTCCAATCAACCATATAGTCTGTCCTTAGAATCTAACTTTTATGCATCTCATCTCGACGTTGACACTCAACCCTTAGTTCTTAACCTATGCCCGATCGTCTAGCGACCTACAAGAGAAAACTATCGGGGAGTAAGCTACAAGAGCATAGTGAGTTAACCCTCGTACTATACTAACAAATAAGTTATCAAACAGTTTATTAACAAACATATGAATGCATGAACAAGCAGTATGCCAAACAATATATATATGCAATTGACCAGTACTGCATATAACATCGGAATTTAACGCCCTCTAAAGTAAGGGTTGGAGATACATCGACACCAATCACAACCGGGCTCTAGCACCTAGGTTTTTACCCTCATATCATTATATAGGAATTCCCTATTTCATAGAATAGGTTTTTACTTCAATCAGTCAATAGTATACAAATAACCAGGTCTAGCGGTGAACGGGCTTACGCAGTCCACACTCACACCCTATAGCGGTAGTCTCTAGACGCGACCTCCAGCCACCCACGGTTAGCGTCTCCGACGCTAATAAAACCCATGAGCAAAGGGTAAGGTCTTGTTGTACCAATACTCTTGCGCTGTACTAATCAAATCATGTAAGAATCCATCCCTCCAAGGCCCCTCATTACCAACCACGTAAGGTGACGGCCGGAACATTATATGCAATGCTCGTGATCTATGCATGATCCGTTTAATTTTTGCTTAGTTGAATATGATTAAGTCAATTTATGAAGTGGTCAAACATTATCAACAAATCATCCAAATAATGCAACAACTAATTATTATAATCACATTTAACAGTATTTTGCACAGTAATCAATCAATAGCAGTCACATGCATAACCCAAACCCCATGAATCAAGTTATTAATCTTTAATTGATGTGCACTAACTACAAGCACAAAATAAGTATAGAGTCATCGGGAGTACTCACTTGGTCATAAATGATGTCAAGGATTATATTAGTCCAAGAGTAAGTCGTTCTCGATCTCAGGATCACTTAACATTAGGGAAATATGGAAAGTAATAAGTTTGAGAATAACTAATCTAGTATGCTAAATTGTACTATTTACTTAAATCGATTATTAACTTATGTGCAATCATCGACTCAAGCTTTTTATCGAATCGTGTATAACTTTTTCATTTTAGCTCGGCTCGTTATGAACTTATAGTCCATTTTAATCGTTTTCGAGCGTATTTTCTCGTAACGAGATCCGTTTTGGACGTTGTGACTCGTAACTTAAATTTGTGATACAAAAATATCACAAAAATTATTATTTAAATTCAAAAATTATAAAATATTGATTTTCGGTTTTTCATAACATATTTATAATTTAATAATTATTTAAATCATATGTTTGTTATTTTTATTATTTTGGGTATATTTTCCTATTTTTCTCATTTTCCTATTTTTTCTTATGTACCTTACGATTATACATATATATATATATTCCAATACTTAGAATATATAATTTATGATTTATGTTATTATAAATTCTTAAATTACGGTATCATATATACATATATACACTATATATATTACACGTAT
>JAMXBB010000004.1:66681004-66776564 GCA_024138015.1 Lumnitzera littorea
ATTTAGGGTTTCGATAAATCCCTAAGGTTTTTACTATTTATAATATATTTAGATTTATGATTTATTAAATTGTTATCTTACTCGGCTTTTATAACTCTTCAAGTCATCTATAGTCTTAGGGTTCAATCCTTCTCTTAAATAGCTAAATTTGCAGGTTTTACAGTAAATTTAACCTCCTAAACTTAGTGTTGGACTTGAGTGTCGTAGACATTTCCCTAAGTCAACAAAATTATATAAAATGAAAATTGACTAAAACTTTGAATTTGGAACTTAAAACGAACTTGAAAAACCTAATGATATAATTTAAAAACCCTTATCATGCAAGAAAACCCCAATCCTTACATACGTGTACTTTAAAAAAAATGTAAACCTAAACTTACTACAAACCGTAAATATCAAATTAAAAAAAAAAATTTTAAAAACTCTATAAAATCATCTTAATGCTTGAAAAGCCATAGATCAGTAAAATTATCAATAATTTTGTGAAATCATATAAAACTGATAACAAAGGAATCTAGGATTATTTCATGTAATAATAAACAACAAAACTAAGCTAGTTAAAGGAATAAATTAATAAATTTACAAAAATTATTTTACCTGTGTATATAAGTAGCCCTATAATATGTATATATATATAAATATATTATTAAGCAATTTCCTTTTTTTAATCTATCATATGATATATATATATATATGTTGCATAATAAAGCGGTGTTCCTAAATAATTAAGCCAACTGATCCTTAACCTCTTAAGTGTAAATAAATTATTTTTAAGTTGGTGAAAAACCCTAAAACATACATAATCTCACTCGAACTCTAAAACATACATAAATTCACTCGAACCCTAAAACCTAGGATGATCAAGGACTTACAATCTTAAATAAATGATTAAAAATATAATTTCAATAAATTTTATTTAACTCTAGAAAACTTGAAAATTTCTTAAGAGGCAAATCATAACCTACAAATCAATTTGAGAATCAAACCCTAAAAGAATTTCACACAAGACAATTCCCTTATTTTCACTTATAAGCAATGTTACGTATGGATAAATTGTAAACCTTACTTTTAGTGAACTTGTGATTCAACTAAGAAAACTTCCCAAATGTTCCTAAGGATAAACTAAGCTAAGAATCCAAGTTTACATTTAAAAACGAATTTAATTTTCCAATTCAAAACCCTATTACCGATAAAACTCGAATACGAGAACCATAGACTCTAAACCTAAAACCTTAAAACAATTAAGGACTTGTAACCCTAAGTAGCTAATTAAGAATTTAATTTGAATAATTTTAATCAATTCTAGAAATTTTCATAATTTTATAAAAATTAAATCATAACTTACAAATCAAGTTAAGAGACAAACTCTAAAACAATTTCATATTAGACAATCTCCTTATCTTCATACATAAGATTTGTACACATGAATAAGTAAACCAACCAATCATCTTAAATAACTTATCAATTGATAAATATAGACCCTACTTTTAGTGGGCTCATGATTTAATTAAATGTACTATCCGAATGTTCCCAAGGGTCAACTAAACTAAAAACTTAAGTTTACATTTAGAAACAAATTAAAATTTTCCAATTCAAAAACCAATTATCGAGAAAACCTAAGCTTAATGAACTACGAGCTCTAAACTCACCTAAGACCCTAAACCCTAAAACAATTAGGGAATTTTGACCTTAAGTGACTAATCGATAATTTAATTTGAATAATTTCATTCAACTTTTCAAAATTTCACAATTTTATAAGAATCGAATCATAAAGTACAAAACAATGCAAGATGAAAATCCTAAAACAATTTCCTATAAGACCATGCCCTTATCTTCATGTCCAAGCCTTACACTTCAATAAGTAGATCAACTAATCACTTTAGATAACTTATCAATTAAGAGTTGGAATCATTTACCAATTGATAATTTATCAAAATCTAGTGATAAGACATTTTCCTCATCACCCCTTCACTTATATTACATATGGACAATTTTTCACAAGATTTCACATGCTTAACTTCATTAAATGAGACAAGATCACTTCATGGCCCAAAAGGACTTTAAATGGAAAATTTAAACAAGGAAGAAAGGGGGTTCATGCTCTTGTCTTTCAACTATCAATCATTTTCTCTTACACATCACTATTCATCCCTTAATGCTTACATCATCAATAGTTGCAATTGTTGACTTTTATGTAAGCTACGAGACAATCAATTAAAGCTTCTTGTACACACATCTTTCATCATTCAAAATCTACCACTCTCTCCCTCTTTCACTCTTATTTTCACTTCCTTTCCTCTCACTTTAAACACAAATCAAAAAAAGAAATTCAACCCTACAAAAATCCTCTATTTGGCCACTACTTCTAACTTCCACTCATAGCACTCTCATTTCTTTTTCTTGTGTCATTTTCTTCCAACATCTAAGCTCTTTTAGAACCATTAGAACCTTCCATAAACCCCATTCCAAAGGATCAAACAACTCGGGTTTCCAAAAGGTTGCAAAAAGGAGGAAGCAGAGATAAGAGCTTAAGTGGAACCTTAGTGCACCACCACCATACTTTGCTTTAAGGACGAGTAAGTGTTTCTTGTGATTTGTGGGTTAGTGTTTATGTTAGGAGACTTTGATTGCTTGAAGATATAAGTAAGGTTTAAGTTGTTATAACACCAAAAACTGCTTTAAGAAACAAACTCTTGAAACCCTTACATGAAGTTGAAACATAAGCATGTAAAGTTGGTGTTTTGTAAAGATACATGTGTAACACTTTGAATAGAAGATTTTAAGTTGAGAAAATCTTGAAACAAGAACTTGAATGGAAGATGAACATGCTGGACATGAGGTTTCAAAGGTCATTTGAATGTTGATTTTATTTCCGTTAAGTTAAACATGCTTAAATCTAGATTTAAGTTAAGGAAAAATCCATCACATGAAGTTTTATGAAGAAACCAACTTTGTATGACATGAGCTATGATATGGAGGTTGTATTAAGTATAAGATCTTCTATTTCTTTGTGTGGAGCATGAGTTAAAGAATCATCTTATGGAAGAAAGGTTAAGTTAAGATTTAGATACAAGTAGTTTAAGTGCATAATCTAACACCTAAACTTACGGAAATGATGAAACAAGTTGAAAAACCAAGTGAGAACCCATTGGATTCATCATGACCAGATCTGAAACCTAACTAAAAGCCACTTAAAAATATGATAAAACCAAGTGAACAAAGTAAAAATATCAACCAAAGCAAGTATGGTAAGTATACAAAGCTTAAAACTCAAAACCAAGCCTAAAACTCTCAAAACAAGCCTAGAACTCTAAGTTGGGCCTTCAATAAAATTCTGACCAACACTTTAAAACATTAAGAGAGGTTGATTTGAAGCCCATAAGAAATCCACCTAAGTCTCCATAAGCCCACCAAAGTTACTAACTTTAGTTTGAACAAAAAACAAGCCTATTTGACAACTTAAGCCCACTAAAGGGCCCATGAAGTGGTTGTTAGCCTTAGGAATATAAATCAAAGTTGTAAATCTGATCTCAAGGAGTATTTTGAGCTTAGGATAAAATCTTAAGACTAAGCCCAAAGGATTTGTCAAGTTACCAAAAAGCCCATTTACCAAACAAGGCCCAAAAGCACTTCAAAACATGAGGATCACTACTGTTCTAACTCATGGACAGTTTTTCATGCCTCATTTCAAAAATCTAACCTCACCACGTTAAAGTACACTCGAAAATGATGAAGATTGACTATAAGATCATAAAAATTGGATTTAAAACGAGAAAGTTATACGCGATTAAACTTTTAAGTAAAACCGGGAAAAATTATGAAACCAAGTCCAAAGTATAACTTAAAGGGTTTTAGCTTAGTTTTCTAGGTTCTATTTCGAATCCTTATAGTATCATATTTGTGATGTCCAGGGGACCCGGCTTTGGGGAGATGACCTATCCCGGATCATTTTGATTGATCCGCATGACTAAGTAAGTAAATTTCCGATGACTTTTTACTTGATTTTACTTGTAGAATAGATGCACCTAAACTTATATATATAAATTTGGATGCTTGTGGGATATGGGAGATGCATGTGTATGAATTTGTAGATGATTGCGATGACTTGTTAATTATATTTAATAATGGGAATTGTTTTCATTATATATACATGTAAATTGTATTGAATGTGAATTGTATTGAATAAAATTGTCTGATCACCTTGAAAATCGAGTTAATCACTTATACGATTAAGAAATTAAAATGAATCATGCATTCCCCATATTGCATACGAATAACACCAACTGCCGCTTCACGTAGAAGATAGGAAGGGACTCATAAGAATACGAGTTTTCTGTAGGATTGGGCACTAGTTATGTCATCATATATATTGAGTCTTTGTCCTAAGCTAATGGGCTTACTAGGCATCGGGAGACGCCAACCGTCGGCGAGGGGCCGAGTCTTGTGGCTTCTGCTTAGGGCGTGTGTTTGTGGATTGCGGAGGCTACCATACCGCTACACTTGGGATTTTGAAAATATGATTTATTATTCAGTAGTGAAAGTATATATATGTAGATATATACTTAGTTTTGTTTTGACTTAAGCACAATAGTGCTAATGAATTAAAACCCAAGATCGAGAACCCGGATTTTGGTTTAGGTTGGTTAATTATCTCCAAACCTTGACTACAGGGGGTGTAACTCTGAGTCACATGCAGTTCCTAGGCCACTGCATGCATTGTTTGGCATACTGATTATTCATGCATTCATATGATTGTGCATCTAATAAATTTTGCAATGCGGTATAGATGAGGGTAATTATCTCACTAAGCATAAGCTTACACCCCAACAGTTCTTTTCCTTGCAGGTTGATCAATAGTTGGGAATAGGATAAGAATCGAGTGTAGAGTGCTACCATTGAATCAGTATGATGAAAAGCTTATGTAGTTAATTTAGAATGTTCCGAAAAATGACTAATATTTCAATTAAGTTTAGTGTCTTTAGTAAGTTTATAATTTTCTGGAATTGTTTATCTTATTTCACTATTTTGGTAAGGAATACCGATTCTCTACGGTTCTGAGGAATTGTGGAAAAATGGATATCTATAATTATTAATATTATATAACAAGTCAGTGAACTAAAATTGAAGACTCTAGCAAATAACTATTTAGAGTCTTGCAATCTTTGACTTGCAAGGCGATTTTCTTATTATGGTGTATACGTGATATAGAAATTTTAGGCAATACTACTAGGCCCCTCCTAGGGTCGCTACATCAATCATGAACAATAAGAACTAATAAGGGAGATAAAACTTAGTAAATACTATGCCCTATTGCAACCCTTACTCTAAAGTAGCCTTTTTAACAAGGGGAGGATAAACCAATTCTGTAAAACTATTGACTCTTTAGGCTAGTCCTCTTTTTATACCGTTGCTTTTAGCATTGGTCCGATAAAGCATTCCCTAAGTGGTGGAAAAGTCATAGGGGTATTGTACAGCTTGTCAATACCTTTGTGCTCCAATGAAGTAGGTTTTAGTCAATTGTTCTCTTATAGGTGCATGCCTAAAGCCAAACATCCCAATCTACCCCTTTTGAATGTTGGTCCTTTGTTTCCATCCTATTTACCATTAACCATACATACCTGGTTGAAAATATACAATTTAAGGTCTTCTGGTTCTTCTCTCCTTATGTATAGGATTGTTGTCTCCTTGTAGATGACATAATCATGCTCTCTTAAGATCATGACCAACTTACCATTAGCAATAAATTTGACATTTTGATGTAAGGTAGAAGGAATTGCATCAGTTACATGAATCTAAGGCCTCCCTAATAGTAGGTTGAAGACTTGGAGATGCCTAGTACTTGGAACGGCACGTTGCATATTTGAGGCCCATTCATCACTTGAAGGTCCACTTTCCGTACAATTTCTCTCTTAGACCCATTAAAAGGCTTAACAACTATAGAAATATGTTTAATCTCATTAGCTTCGATCTCATGTTAACATAGGGTGTCTAAGGGACAAACGTTCAATAAGAGCCCATTGCCAATGAGGACCCAAGCTACAATCTTATCTTTGCATCTTACACTATAAATATGGGCTCCCTGTACTATTTCCTTTCTTCTTCTAACTCTTCAAATGAAAAAGTGATTTGACCAACAACAAATACAGAACTAGCTATGTACCTTAGCTTATTTGTTGAAATATCTTAAGGAACTTAGATCTTTTTGAGAATCCTAAAAAGAGCCTCTTTGTGTTAGCTTAATGATAAAAGAAGCCCCATAAGAGAAATTTTGGTTGAAGTCTTAGCTAGTTGGTCTGTGATCCTATACTTACTTGACTTAATCGTCTTATTGAACGCATCTATCTTAGATTCCTTTTCTCCTTGGACTTGTAAATTTTGACTCACTTCCTTACCTATGCTATTAATTCAACCTATCTTAGTAATCCCTCTAACTACTATTGCGGTAATTTTTGACTTATTAAGTGTTTAATAGTCAAAAGGTGCTGCCTTATAATTCTTAAGGAGAATCAAGACCTTGTACACATAGTTTCTAGTCGCCCCATATACTAGCTACTCCTAAAGCTACTTGTTATATTGAATCAAAATCAACTTTAGGCTCGACCTAATCATCCCCATCATATGGCTCGCATTGTTCTCCTCTCCAAACTCGAGCTCTCATCCTATTGGCACTGCCTCAATATATGCAGTGAGTACAACCCATGTATCCATTAGGTACTTAAATTCACCTCAACTCTGATTAAGCGGCACTATCATAGGATCTTTTGCTATCCTATGCTCCTTCAACTACTTGTAGGTGAGATTTTAAGGTTTGGTTATTGTCATTTCATGTATTTCTTCCTTCCTTACCTTACCTCCCCAATGTAACTGATAGATAGCCGACTTAGTGCAAGTCCTATCCATAGATTTATTCCTTGTAAATATCCTTTCTCTAGAAGGAGCTAAGCTACTTGCATGACTGAGATGGGTAACTCGTCTAGATCTATCACATACTCGAGCTTCCCAACACTAATCATGTTGATTACCAGAGCATGGTTTAAGAGTGAGTTGTTGTTTACATTAGGGCTCTTAACAAAGTCTAACTATACCTTCTTGATATCAATTAGGCCCTAGATCTTGTTTCTTAGCCTCTAAAACTTATCAGTAGAATGGCTCAATTGCTCAAGATAGTATTTGTATCTAGCATCAAGATCGTAGTTTCTAAGACTATATCTTTCATTGGTTAGTTCAAAGTTGATGAGGCAATTGGCTTTCAAACGAGTTAAAACTTAGCTAAAGGGAATTGGGGATACTAGTGAATCTTTTAGGAGGGAAGTTGGTTGGGTTAGGCTTGTGGTGGCTAATATTGCTAGGCTAAAGCTATGAGGATTGCTAGGCTTAGAGTTGCCTGGTATGGTGTTTCTAGAGTAGGTGCTGGGTTTTGATTGATAGTGACCATGCTTATAATGGAGTCTTTCCCTTTGTTACATGGCATGGTAGGACCCAGTTTCTTGTCTTAGGTGTCTAAAGCAGGTAGTTTGATGAATGTGATAGCACTCTCTATTCTACACCTTATTGCTACCACCTTAGCAAAGTTAGCTAAAGCAAGTGGTACAAGGTGAGTGAAATAGGCCTTCTTTACCGTATTGTTAAAGGTGAAGGTCAGCTCCTTTTCAAGGATTGGGTTAGATACCCTCGAAGCTTGGGCTTCTTACAAAGGCTTCCTAGGCTACACATGGAAGGAGTAACTTCCATGATCAACTTATACTACTTGCAAAAGGCCTTGGGTAAGCTTTTCCTAAGTATTGGCTTGGTTGAGATCAAGCTAAGCATACCAAGTTAAAGTAAGCCAATCAAACTGTCTTGGAGTGTTTGGATCATCAAGTGATCATACTAAGTATACTTGCTCATTTTCCTAACATACAAACGAGTGTGTAACTTTAAGCAGTTAATTCAATCAAACTTCTCAAAATTAGGCATCTTACCTTTATCCAAGAAAGCTAAGCTATCTTGTGTAGTTATGTCAAAAATACTCACTTATCCGAACCCATCTTGCTTCTCAAAATTTTTTATCTTATCATTCATTTGTTAGAGCAACTTCTTTTCCATCTGTTTTTGCTTATCCTCATATTCCTTCCTCAAACCCTTAGAATTGACCTTAGACTCTATCCTAGGTTACAAATAATTTGTGCTTATCTCTTTGCCTTCTTATAGACTTATGGCAGTCCCTTTCCCATGTGGTTTGGAGTTCTCAATAAGGGTAGATTGAGTTGTACCTAAGAGGCTAATACTATCAATCAAAAAATCCATTTTGTCACTATGCTCTTCATCAATTGTTCTAAAAGTCTAACCCTTACTTCAATGGGTATGATGAGGTATATACTACATTGACAAGCAAGTGCACCTTCTCAAGTTATATTATAAATTTAAACGGATGTGAATCCAAGTGTCAATCCTATAGGGAACCATGTGTGAGAACCTAATTACTAGTAATCTACCTAAAATTCTCAATTATTTAACCTATCAATAAGGGGGAAATTACGATAAAACAAGCAGATTGAATAAAGATTGATAGAGTAGAATAGGAATGATAAAGTAAATGAGAATAAGTAAAATAACAAAACTAATTAAAACTAAAATAATTAAAATAAACAAGAATAATTAAGTTAAAATAGAGAAAACATGATCCCTAGTAAATTGTTATTATTTACTCTTTAGCTCCATGCAATCTATGAATCTTAATTACTTTCTAAACCGTAAAGATTCCTAGTCATATTCCTATGGAAATTGGATTCTTCATTAGTTGGACTCGCATCTCTAGCTAATTCCTAACCTTAACACCATTCTTACCTACATCACTGCTAAATAGAGCATTGTAGGAATGCATTAAGAACTTGGATCCCATTATAGGTTTCCCTAATGTAAAAAGATTCAATACCTAATCTCTTAGCACATTGAAGCACTTCCAATTACATTTATCTATTTACTATAGGCAAATAGTAATTATTGATATTAGAATCTACATAATTAGACCATCAAAGAATAATATCATAAAAAGAAAGAAGAGTTGTAGTAAAGAGAACTAGATTTTAGTAATAATTTATTAAGAATGATTAAAAGAGTAACAACATGATGAAAAGAAAAGAGAAAATAATTGAGAGACCTCTAGCAATAATTCTAAGCTACAATTCTACTAAAGAAGGCTCTCTCTAAATTCCTAAGCCTAAGGATCGATTTATAATGAGTAGGGTTAGATTTACAAAGTGAGACTCGACCAAATAAAAGATTCAATGAATATTGCATGTCTAAAAATATAATATATGTTGCCAAAATGGGAGATTTGCTCATCAGGGAATGACCATACCTTAGGTATACGGCCATGGTGACTAGGCATGTAATTATTCTTCACATGAAAGCTTCGAATTTAAGGAAATTACATGACAAAAGAAACACGGTTAGGGATTATAGCCGCAGTCCTTAGTTGTAGTCTCTACTTAACTTCTTTATTTGCTCAATTCTTGTTTGAACTTCCATTACTTTTGTTCTGTGATCAATGATTTTACTTCAAATTACTCCAAAAAGTTCTAAAACCTTCAAAACTTCATGAAATGCTCCAAAAGTCCTTAAAAATGAAATTTAAATGGATTACACTCAAAATAACATGAAATTTACTTAATTAGAGTCTAAAATATCATAAAATAACAATAGAAACCGTATACTAAAGTGGACTTATCAGGCATAAGATGATTAACCATTATCTTAGAAAAATGCACCTTAAAATTTAATAGCATACCAAAAATTTTCCCCAAATCACCCTTATTCCTCAACATCATAATGCATTCAAAAGACTTGATACTAGCAAATCAAGATCTATTAAATTTCAGTGATCAATAAAGAGGATCAAGAGTTAGTCACAATTTTTAAGTAGAGATTAAAATAAGCATAAACTAATCAAGAAAAAGTTATAAGGATTTCCCCACTCTAACTCAATAGGAGCAAAATCTTCCTTAATTATTTTTGTCTTAAGAAACTAGATTGAATTTATGTTACATCAATTCATTATCTAAATGTCCCTCGAATTCTTTCAATTTTCATTAGATGGCTTATCACTTCAATTTAATTTCCTTTATTGAAGCTTAATTAGCATTAGGAAAGTACCTTTCTCTTCCAAGGAATTGAGCCTTTCCTAACTAATTTGATTCTTTTAATTACTTTAGCAATTGTCAATAGGATAGCACCTTACTCTTCTGAGGGACCAAGGCCAATCCTTAATAACTTTAATTAATTTCACTTTTTCTAATTGACAGTGAGGAAGAGTCTTGCTCTTCTAAGAGACCTAGATTGATTCATACCAATCTATAGCACTTTATTTTATCAAGACTATTCCATTTACACCTCCAATTACTTTGATTTTTCAAAGGACAAATCCCCCTTGTTCATGTAATTTAAAAATTTTAAAAATGAAGGATAGATAACTATCCCCTAAAATCAAGCTTAGAAATCAAAATATTTACTTCTTAACATTCTAATCCTGAGTCTAAGCCTAGGTTTAAAAGAATGGTAACTTTGAATTCTAAAGATTTAATCAATTAAATTTAGCAAAGTGTTTTAAATTTATAAAAGAATGGGCAAGTTCCAAAAAAAAAAAAAAAATTTCTTGCTTATATTTGGGGGGTACAAATTTCTAATTATTTTAAGAAAAATTATTTAAAACTTAAGTGTTTACCTAAAAGTATTAACATACATAGTCTAATCTTACCCTTACACTTATGTTATAAATTGATCCTAATGTACATAATACAATTCAATTAAAAATTTAGGTGGGGAGAAAAATAACAATCAAAATAATAAAGGAGAAGGAATTCAGACTTCACTAGTTTTTTGGTATTGATCCTAAGAAATGTGAAGTCCAAAGCTGAGTTTCATAGACCAATGAAGCGTACGAAGTTTTCTTTATATAAAAGAAACGTGTAAATAAGAAAAGGAAAAAGGAAAAGTAAACTAAACAAAGTAAATAGAACAATTGATTCAAGCATCAAATGTCTTAATACCTTGCAAACTTACAAAACATAATAAAAATAGAAACGGTTATCAAAAAAGAAGAAAGCAATAGTATAAACATTATTATAGTTATCCAAAATAGAAAAATATCAAACCGAGTCTTTTTAGGAAAACAAATGTACAAGAGACATTTATTCTTCATCCTCTTCGTCTTCCTCCTCCTCTTCCTCAATCTCAATTGTTGTTGATCCTTCTATAGAGTCTAGCTCAAGCATTGGTGGTAGCTATGGTGGTTAAATCTAAAAATGTGCCATAATCACTACTTGTTGGGCTAAGGCTTGATCTACCTTATATTTTGCAATCCTCTATCTCTTGAAAAGTTTCCTCATGAACTTTTTAATAGTATCAATCATTAAGGAAGACTTAAGTCATGGCTTAGAGGATAATGAAGAGGTAGCCTCACCAACTGGTTCAAGTATGACTTCAGGTGGTGGTAGGAGCTACATAGCTCAAATGCCATCAAATGGAAGAGGGATTGTAAGATTCAGTGCTTGTATTCATGGTACATTAGGGAAGCCATGTGAACTTATCACTAAGTGGGTATTTAAAGGACTTGCAAAAGTAGACTTAGCATGCCCATCAGTAGCCTAGGTCTTAAAGAATTAAGCTACCATAATAACTAAATTGATAGGTGTCGAGCCTGTTTTTCCCTCTCGGTTTTACATAAATTAGTCTTCTTCAAACCGATCAATATTAAACCCTACCCATTTAGTACTGGCCCTCGACTAAGGTTTAAAGAAAACCAGTTATTTAATTTTGAAAATTGTTTTGAGTCACTACCCGACGATAGTCGAGAAAAAGAGTTAAGTTATAACTAATTTGGTTGATTAATTATAACTTAGCTACTAATCATTTGATAAAACTGATTTTGTTAAAACAATTTTTGAAAACCAAATATCTGGATTCGAAGGCTAAATGGGTACCACTTTTAATCTCTCCAAATTTAATTTTACCTTTCAATATACCTTTATAATGAAATCTACCTACATTCAACTTAATTTAATTGTAAAAAAAAAAAAAAAAAAAGATAAAGTGATCAATTATATATAGAAGATGGAAAAAGAAAAATTTTTGTATTTTAAGTCGTCCTGTACTTATGTTCAAGTGCTTATGTACTCGCAATTCGAGATCAGACTTCTATAGTTAGTTCATGAAAAAATTTAGCAAGTTAGTTGATTTTAATTTTGAAGAAAGTCAAGTTTATGTTCTCACCTAGTTTGTTGCTAATTAAGAAAAATTTCTCAAAAGGTCCTAAATCGAATCATATTTTTGAAAATTTTTTAGCATCCTAGTTTAGAAAATGATTGATTTATTTTTTATTCTTATTGGAAAATTGGTTTCTCTAAGTGATAAGGCAATTTTTTCATTTTTATTTATTTTATTTTATACTTATTTTTACTCTCTAATAAATAAATAAAAAAAACTAAGCTTTTATCTTTTTCTTTTTTTCTTTCTTTGGTCTAATTTTTTTCTTATCTTTTCCTTTTGTTTTCTCTTTTTTTTTTAATTATAATTACATTTACAGTTGGAATAAAATATAAAATAAAATAAGCTAGAATTAAAATACAAAGTAATAAAATAGTAGAATTGCAAAAAGGGGCTAGACTAATATTAAGGATCAGATTGGAGTTAGACATGAGTCTGTAAGGGCAAAGTCGAGTCGGTCAATGCCAATCGAGTCGGATCTTAAGGTTAGGGTCGAGGCAACCGACCCAACTATGTATTGTGCACATATGCAACAACGGCCATGACCAATAGATGGATAATTTTCGACAGCCTTTGATGTGGGTGAACCTACTTTTGGGGGTATTTTATTAGGTTTAGTAGATGTAGGATGGGTACCTTAGCATAACTCAATCGTTCAGTTACACTAATAGAGTTAGTAGCAATGTTGGGTTATGTAAGGATAAGGTTGGGGTGTACAGCCATGTGTATTGTAGATTTAGGTTAGGTCACTGATTTTAATCATCCAAAGTGTAGGGTTTCAGAAGGAAAATGATGAGAGTGGTGTTGTGGTTGCACATAGTAGTAGAGAGAGTGGGGTCAGCAAATGTAGAGCAGTAGACAAGTAGTATTAGGTCTGTTCGAGTTGGGATTTGATGGTGGTTTGGTATGTTTAGCAAGATAGATGATAAGATGGGGTTAAAGGAGAACTTAGCTATGGCGTGTCATGGTTATGATCCCGTGTGAGAGTATGGTCTCACCAACTATGTTTGTTTTTAGTCAAGTGTGGCTGTGTGTGTGGGGTTTCAATTGTGGTGGCCATGACTAGGTGTTTTTGCAATTAGTGAGCCAAAGAGAGAATTGATTGTATGTACATAGGTGTACGTTGTTCAAAAGAGAGGAAGTGGGTCCAATCTGTTTGTATGTTCAACTTGGATGTGGTTGAGAGGAGATTTGGGTTTAACAGTAGTGGCTTACATCGTATGTGTGAAAGTGAATGATGCAGTGTCGGTGGGGGGTTGCTGTACTAATGCTACTGTTCATGCTTAGTGTTGTATTATGTAATGTTTAGTAAATTTATGTGTAAATGGACTATGCATGCAATAAGGGTATAGACGTACAATAGAGCTAATCATGTGCTGTTGTGCTATGTTATGGACACTACAAGAGTGGGCTTTAGTCTGATTAGTAGAGTTATAGATGTACGAGAGAGAGAGAGAGAGAGAGAGAGAGAGAGTCAAATGGTGGTGTGTGTCTATCCATGGTTCTCAATGTGTATGTCCTGTGAGCGAGAGAGAAAGAGTGCACTAATGTGTGTGTTTGTGAATTAGCGTTTGTATATGTTCGAAGTAGAACCCCTGCCCCTACTATGTGTGTACATGTGTGTGTGTGTGTTTTTTTTTTTTTTAATGAGAAAGGGAGGGAAAGAGAAGGAAAGGGGAGAAGAAAAAGGGCAACAAAAATGTGTTGTCAAGGCTAATCATAAGATATCACATGTCATGGCCAAATACGTGGCCTAGTGATACCTTGACATGTAGCAACATGTAGAGTGGAAAAAAAAAAAGATAAAAGGCATTTTTATGCCTCTAGTAAGATTTGAATGCCTAATCACAAGCTTAATGAGAATCCAAACACAAGTATTTATCCATTTGGTTGTTGACCTATGCCTTGTCCAATTGCACAAATGGATAAGGTCAGTTTAGGCTAAATTCAAATCTAAGCCTAAGCCTAAATGGTCCCCTCTCTACTTTTTATTTAAATTAAAAATTCTATTATATTAAACTAAAAAGTTATTATCTTCTAAACTCCTTAAATCTTCTATTTTTTCAATTTTTTCTATTTATTGTGACTTTTCAATTTTCTATATATTTTTCTAATTTTTACCGCTTTTCATATTTTTCTATATTTCTTATTTTTTTGTACTTTTCCCTATTTTTTTATTTTTCCTAATTTAGGATGCTTTATCATCTTCTAAAAAATTTTGAAAAATAAAAAGGAAGTAAAAATGGGGTATCTACAACTTCCTCTCTTTGTAGTGAAGTTTAAGTAAAACTTTTCCAACAAGACAAAAGAGATACTATTTTTGCCCTACAGATAGACTTTGTCATAAGAAGCGCTACAACTAACTAACTATCCTTGACCCAGTCCACTAGGGACTATAGTGAATAGTGAAAAGACAGAGAGAAGAGAAAGTGGAATTGAAGCTTGGTCATGCCATTGTAAGTTAATGAACTAAGGTGAATGGATAAAGTGCTCTTAGAGCTAGCTAAAACCTTAAAGAGATGGAAACTAAGCCATGCTCCAATGAGCTAACTAACTAAGGTAGGCGAAGCACTCCTTGAGTAAGCTAAAACCCTAAAGAGATGAAAAAACTTGGTTGTGCCCCAATGAGTTGACTAACTAAGGCGGGCAAAGCACTCCTTGAGCTAGTTAAGACCCTAAAATAAATGAGAAAACTTGATTGTACCCCAATGAGCTGACTAACCATGGCGTGTAAAGTGCTCCTTGACCTGGCTAAGACTTTAAAGAGATGTTAGAAAACTGGTCGTGTCCCAATAAACTGACTAACTAAGGCAAGCAAAGCACTCCTTGAGATTGCTAAAACCCTAAAGAAATATTGAAAACTTAGTCATACCCTAATGAGCTAACTAATCAAGGTAAGTAAAGCGCTCCTGGAGTTAGCTAAAAGACTAAAAGAATGAGAAAACTTGGTCATACCCTAATGAGTTGACAAACCAAGGTAGGTAAAGCATTCCTTGAGTCAGCTAAGACCTTAAGAAAATAAGAAAACTTAGTCATGACTCAATAAGTTAACTAACCAAGGCGGGTGACGCATTGCTAGAGCTAGTTAAGACCATAAAAGAATGATAAAGCTTGGTCATACCCCTATGAGCTGACTGACCAATGCAGATGAAATGCTCCTTGAGCTGACTAAGGCCCTAAGAGATAATAAAAACTTGATTGTACCCTTACAAGCTAACTAACTAAGATAGGCGAAGTACTTTTGAGTTAGCTAAGACCCTAAAAGAATGAGAAAACTTAGTCGTACACCAATGAGCTTATTAACCAAGGCGGACAAAGCACTCTTAGAGCTAACTAAGACCCTAAGGCCACGTTCAATGCATGGAATTGGAATTCCATTCCCTCCCTATTCCACCATCACCATGTTTACTTAGTTTTTTATCACAGAATCGCAATTTCACAGGAATCCCTATTACTTGAAATCAAGTAATAAGGATTCCTCAATTCAACCAAGGAATCACGATTCCTCATCAGTACCACCACCACCACCATCATTACTTCCACCGCCGCTACCGCCACCATCACTAACCACCACCAGCACTGCAACTGCCACCACCACCGCCGTCGCTGCTACAGTCGCTACCACCATCGCCGGCACCATTAACACTGTCGCTAACCACTACTTCCTATTACTGTTGGATTAGTTGAGAAAGAAAATAGACTGAGGATAATTTAGTCATTAATGTTATATTATATGTCTATTCCTAAATTACTTATAAATCCAACTAAACAAAGTAATATATATTATACCCTTATTCTATTCCTTGTGGAATTCCAATTCCATTCTTTCCTCATCTATTCCATGAACTAAACATGCCATAAAAGAATGAGAAAACTTAGTCGTACCCCAATAAGTTGACTAACCAAGGCAGGTAAAGCACTCCTTGAGTTTGCTAAGACCATAAAAGAATGAGAAAACTTGGTCGTACTCTAAAAAGCCGACTAACTAAGGTAGGCGAAGCGCTTCTTAAGCTGGCTAAGACCCTAAAAGAATGAGAAAACTTAGTTATGTTCCTATGAGCTAACTAACCAAGGTAGATAAAGTACTCCTTGAGATGGCTAAAATCTTAAATTAAAACCTGGTAATGCTCTTTCATACTGACTAACTATAGCGGGAGTGTTTCTCGGGGACTAGCAACCCTAACTTTTGGAATCCATTCGAGATAAGCCTGGTAATGCTCCTTTGAGCTGACTATCCTAGGTAAAATAGGTAAAGTGCTCCTAAAGCTGGCTCAAAACCCTAAATTGAGACCTAGTAGTGCTCCTTAGAGTTGATTAATCTAAGCAAGAGCATTTCTCGAGGACTAACAACCTTGAATATTGGAATTTATTCAAGATAAACCTGGTAGTGCTCCTTTGAGTTGACTATCTTAGGTAAAATGGGTGAAGCACTCCTAGAGGTAGTTAAAACCCTAAATTGAAACTTAGTAATGCTCCTTCAAGTTGAATAACCTAAGTGGGAGCATCTCTTGGGGATTAGCAACCTTAAATTTCGAATCGATTTGGAAAAATTGAAAGTACTCCTTTAAGCTAACTAACATAGGTGAAATGGGAAAAGCACTCTTTGAGATAGCTAAGACCCTTATTTGAAACTTGATAGTGCTCCTTTTAAGCCAATAATCCTAGGCAGGAGCATCTATATTGGATTAGCAACCCTAAATTGGCTTAGAATAAGTGCCTTATGGTCTCGCTAAAAGGAATCAACGAGGAGGGAAGTACCCTGTGGGCTTGTTAAAGGGAAATTGATGAAGAGAAGCATCTTATAGGCTTACTTGAGAGAAAAACGGTAAAAGACAACACCTTATGAGGTTGATACGAGCTTAATGAAGAGAAGCGCCCTATAGGCTCGCTAAGAACTTGGTGAAGAGAAATGCCTTACGGGCTTGCTAAATGAATTGATGAGGAGAAGAGCACTATGGGCTTTGTTACGCCCCGAAGTCATAGAGTCACAACAGTCCCGCCGTGTAAACCATTCTATGATAGTAACTAGCCTCACAGTACCTACTATAGACATGATCTATACAAGGCGTCGACAACTCCTCGCTTTGAAGTAAATAGTCCGATTAACAGTTAAACTACAATTATGATAAATATTAAAAATTTCTAATAAACATATATAATTATATGTAAGTCCATAGAGCTTCCCAAGAAGTTTTACATAAACACAACAATTCACTAAATTACATAATAACTATCAGTCTTTCATCCTTAACTACAAGGACATTCTAGTTACACATCATTACTAAGTAGATTGGTCCTCACACCCCCAGCTCCAAAAAGACTAACCTTTAGGTAATTGTAAGGCGGCATATTACTTGAAGAGTTCAAAAATCAGAACCTACAAAAGGATCTATAAGGGTACGAGCAACTTCAGCTCAGTAAATTGAATTGGAGACTCATGAATGCATACAAGCACAAACAAGATTATCAATCAATTATTTTCATGCAATGCAACAATCAAGTGTCATCGCACAACGTAGTCCGGTCCGTTGTGAAATCAGAGAAATTACGCCCGCTCTAATCCGGATTAAGGAGTTCCATGTTATGCAGTAGCTCACAACCAAACTCAGGCTTATGCAATGGAGACCTTACTCCTCCCGTGACTACCTTCGAATCATTGACTTCACCTTCGCCGCGACCTCTTCTCCTGTCACTTAGTTCGACTGAGGATGAAGAAGGCACCATTATGCAATCCTACACTATCCCTTTCGAAGGGGTCAGTATTTGGTTGAAGAATCCTAATGATCCCGTAACAAGTTGCATTGCATGGTATTTTTGGTTATTAAAGTCGAATAAGATTAAATTTCATTTAGGGTTTTCAAACAATTCACACCAATTCAATCATAAAACAAAATCCATCATATCACAATTTTAGCATGAATTCAAATACGTCAAACACATGCGTAAACTACTTACAATCACAACCATATACAGTCCTAAGTCTCTAAGTACCATATAAATAGTACTCTATTACAATAAGTAAAACCCAACTTACTTGGAATTACTCAATCACTCGATCCCTTAATCGCAAGCTGATTTGTCTCTGAGTATCCTATAACACAAATAGGTCTTTTTAGTACTTATACTTTAAGGATTCATATTCTATGTTATAATTTAACCCCTTTTTTTCTATGTATACCTATTATATACTAATAATTATTTCTACTCTATTTCGAGGTTCAAACCCTAAATTAGATTCTAGTTTTGATTCCTAAGTCTTAAATATGCTCGAATCCTAAAGTGAAATTAATCACATTAAGCTCGATTATTCAAATATTCTATTGGGTCTTAATTTAGTATTCTAAACTATTCGGTATACGCTAATCCTAATTGGGGTATCGGATTTATTCCCGATGTGAGAAAATCTTACATTTTTATACATTTACTTAAAATTAAATTTTATTTCAGATTTAGTATTACTCTGATTTTTATTATAATATTATCCAAATAACCCTAATTTTTTTAGATTTATTCATTTTCAATTTCACATATTACTAATTTCTTACAATAATTACCTAATTCCTAAATTAACTATAATTAATACTCTAAAGGTTAGGATTAGTTTTCCACATCAAAGATTAGCATCCCTAAACATCTAATTACTATCTAAATCAATAATAAGTATCTTAATCACCTAATTAACCCAAAATTACCCAATTTTTCCATCATTTTAGGGCTAAAAATTAACTTATAAATTTCAAAAATTAATTTCAAAAAAATGGCTTCATAGTACTGTTCTATATCACATAAGCATCCTACAGAAAAAAAATTGAGCTCCAAATTACACTCTTAAGCCTATTTATCTCTAGTTCTAATCATACTCGGTTTTATTCAATTTGTTAAGAATCCTATATGTTCAAAAGTGATTAAACTAAATCACTATTTTTCTCTAAATCTACATATAATAAAACCTCAGAATAACGAGTTTCACAATTTTCTAGGCAAAATAACTATTTTTACGAAATTATACAAAATTAGGACAATTAAGGAACTCACCCGGTTCGATGCTTTCTAGCCATCCAAACCCGGTCCAAGCTTGTCGGCCGACCTAGACGGTGGGTCTGGAGTGGGGTAGTGGTGGTGGCTTGGTCCTGGGTGATGGTGAGGTGTGGGTTTGGCTCACTAGCCCTATCTATACAGTTTTCATTTTTTTTTTTTGTTTTCTAGATTTTCTCTTGAATTTTCGAGTCTCTCTATTTTTCTCTAATTCCTCACTGCCCAAATGAGTTATGTGAATTTTTCCCCTATTTATAGACATTTTTGGTAATTAATATGCATTAATTAGACATGACATTGTCCTAATTCCTTGATTTTTGGCTTTTGTGTTGCCTAATTCTAATTGGTTAATTTTTATTTTGCAAATCCTAACCTACCATGACTAGATTTAGATCATTCTATACTCTTCTGATTTTTTTCTGATTTTCTCAATTAATTAATAATTTTCTTTAATTATTTACTAAGTTTTTGTCTAATTTAGGTAATTTCGCGTATTTTTATCTATACGTAAATACATGTAGGGTACATGTGAACATTCTTAATTATTATTTTGGTCATTCTAAAATTTTTAGTATACATATAATCTATCTCTAGTAATTTATTAGTTATTAGATTACACATTTCGCCATTTTGGTAATTAGCAATTATTATGCTTAAAATTTGAAAATTTTATAGTTTCCTATTTTATTACTTATTTTCTTAAATTCAAGTTTACGGGATCATTTTTACTAATATTTCTCTTAATAATTTATAATTTGGGTTTGATCGGATCCTTTAACCGATCGCTCTAAACCTTGTACTCTAAGTTCAATCATACAGTCACTTGGCTTAGTTTTAGGGCTTACAAGCTCACTTTAGAGAAACTAATGATGAAAGCAAGTACCTTGAGAGGTCACTTGGGAGAAACTAATGATTAAAAGAGGTGCCCTAAGGGCTCACTTAGGAGGAAAATGGTAAAAGACAATGCCCTACAAGCTTGATGAAGAGAGGCACCATATGAGCTCGCTAAAAGAATCGATGAAGAGAATGACCCTATGGGTTCGCTATAACTTTAAAAGGAATTGACAAAAGAGCGGGTAGTGCTTTGCAAGTTGGCTAGAACCCCTAAAAAAGAATAAAAGATTGGGTCAACACTCTAAAAGCTAGCTAGAACCTTAAAAAATGGAAGATAGGACAGCACCTTAAAGGTTAGCTATAACCTTAAAAAGAATAGAAAAGGGGACAATGCTCTAGGAGCTTGGCTAGAAAAAATAAAAGACGAGACAGCACCTGTCACATCTCGACATAGCACAAGATGTACCATCTCAACAAAAGTTCTATTTATAACAAAAGTGTACTACAATGGAGTTTAGCTTAATACCTGTTTATGCAAAAGTTTACATCTATCAACATAACCAAAATTAAAATACAGTACTTTTTTTTTTGTACAGATCCTTTAAAGGAATAAGAACAAAATACGACTAAACTTCTTTAAAAGTGGTTGACTCCATCTTACATGCTCTCAAAAGACTTTTTCCCCTAGCTGATACTACCCAGTCAGTTCTCTTCATAACTTGAGGATATACAAGTATCCCCTAAGCTTACTATGAGCTAAGTGAGAGTGGATAAAACAAAATATAAAATAAGCACAATACATACTTACCTAAATTAATACCATAAGATACTCAATTTCATAATCTAAGTTACTAATACAAACTGTTTATATAAGAAGTTAGTACCATGCTCATGCACGTAACATGCATCGATACCGATATCCTATACTCTTCCAATTCCTCATTCGGTAAGTCAACATACCCGGGCATCTAAATACAATGTCCAGAAACCTAGTGCAACAAGGAGCTACATAGGAGCAAGACCCCCAATAAAAACCACACTCTATGGTTAAAAATCCAATACGTAGTTGGTTATTCAATGTGGCCAGAATAAGTTGAGTAATGCATTCTATATGCACCAAAGCCAACTTAATACTTTTCAAGCTTTCTAGAAACTCAACCCATAGGTCTTTTCATGCCATGCCATAAATGCAGTAAACAGCACAGTAACCTAGTAGTAGGCATAAACCTCATGTTCTACGTTATAAGCAATTTAACTATCTCATCTTCAATTTTGCTTCTCAGCCTTATATTGCATTTCTTTACATAAGGTTCACTTGGGTGAACACCCTAACCAACAATTCAATTTCCAAGTTTTCCAAACAGGAATACATATGGATGAGTTAGTCATACACAAGGAAACATTTCATTTAGTCGTACGCATTCAATAGAATCAGTTATCCAATCAATCTAGCACTTCATTACAATTCACAACACAATAGACTCTAAGTCAAGTAGACATAGGTTTACTTGCACAAAAATAGAAATATCTACTTACCTGAGCTCTATAATAGCGTAAAATCTTAAGCTTTATGATGTGGTCGTTCCTTACCTATCATACGTAGGAAAATACATACAAAGCCCAAATTAACTACCGAGTCAATACTATGTTCTTATGCGTTTTTGCTATTGCAATTCCAAGTGTATCTTATTCATTTCTTATCTGATTTTAGTAAACTTTATATTGTCACAATCTTTATTCTGAGTACTATTAAAATATCTTAAGAATCATAACTAAACAATATTTCTAAATATCCAAAAGTACCGTTTCGTGTTACTGATTCGACCATATGATATTATAACCTTGTAATTAACTCAATTAAATCCTAAATCTAAATTAAAAGTCATAAAATTCCTCATTCCCTAGGTTGGTCAGCATTCACTATGTACTCAAAAATGCAAATTGTTTACACCTTTAACGAGTATCACATTAATACTAATTATTATATCATATATTAGACTAATATATAGGTTTATATTATGAAAATACATAATAAATAGTACACGAACCTGATTCATTCCACGAAAAATCCTATAGACTCACAAAAATATGTTGCTTAATTATTGACCATGAATTATACTTAAAGAGCTATTATATATTTTTATGAAAATAGCGATTCTAACTCAAAATTAGCGAAAATTAAGCAAATAAGTGAATTTAATCACAAGATAAAATTAAAATGTCCCAATCATCATTGTGAACTTCCAGAAATCATAATACATGGGGCTCATACTTTGATTTTGTTAAAAACTAATTAATTCACTAAAATAGCGAAATTACCAATTTTATCCAAAATAATTACAATAAATAGTAAACGTAATTATTTTAAAAAATTATTGTTACTACAATTAAATACATATATTGAGTATGTCACGTACAAATTTTCAACTCGAAAGTACATTATTTACTATTTCTAAAATTTAATTCAATTTTCATCCAAACAAAGCCATTTCTTAAGGACCTTATATTTCCAATAATTATTTATCAAAAAGAAAATTACTACATTAATCTAAACATAAAATGACTCTAGAAAACCAAGTTTCATAATTAAATAACAATATTTGATATTCTTAGAAAAATTACAAAATTTTGGCCAAAAATTTAATTTACCTAAACTAGCCGCCTCTAGCCACCCAACCTTATTGAAACATCTCCTCTGGTGGTGTTTTCTTTGACCCTAAATGGCCACCACAATTGGACACAAATAACCTATTGAATAGACTTGATAACATTCAGTACTCTATTTTTTCTAATTTGTTTTGAAATTTTCTTGAGTGATTTTCAATTTTTTTAGACTTCCAAAATATTGTTTTTGAAGTATACAAGCCCTATTTACATTTTCCAAATGGATTAGGATTTATCAAAATTGGACATGTAGTGTACACATGTCATTTTCTTATTTTTCCAAAGCATGAGGTGTGATTTTCTTATTATTTGCCTTTTGACTCATCGATCCAATTTATTCCTTAGCTGCCACATCATAGGATAACTCATACTTTCATTCTTTTTATTAATTTTCCATTTTTTATATTAATTTACCTTATTTAAATAATAATTTCTTCTTATATATGTGTATTTAATATAAATAATGCAAGTTCTATGTTAATAGATGTATAATTCAACTTTATTTATTATTTTCATAAGTTAAATAACTTATCTCTAATATCCTATTATGTCTAAATGCTTGAATTTTATGTTTTTGATATTTATTGACTTTAGAGATAAATTGACGTTTTCTGAAATTAATATTTTTATATAGCTTATTTTGAAAAATTGACTTTACTTGATTACTTTATCTAATTTTTCTAACTTTATTGTGAAGTTTAAAATTAAATGGATATTATAGCTCAGTGCCCTAAATTTAGGGACTTTGATCCTTAGGTAAATGTATGGGCTTGAAATCCTAAAGTGTTACAACACCCTAAAGGCTAATGGAATCCCTAAAAATAAAAGATGGGATAGCATGCTAAAGGCTAACTAGAACCATAAAAAGTATATAAAAGGAGACAATGCTCTAAGAGCTAGTTCGAATCTTAAAAATGAAAGATGGGATAGTGTCCTAGAGGCTAGTAGGATCCCTAAAAATGAAAGATGGGATAGCATCCTAAAGGTTGACTAGAACCCAAAAAAAAAAAAAGAAAGAGAGGTCAGCACCCTAAGAGCTAGTTAACACTTAAGAAAGATGCAACAGCCCCTTAAAGATTGGATAGAACCTTAAAAAGAAGGGAAAGAGGGGTTAGTGCTCCAAGAGTTGGTTAACACCTTAGAAAGATAGGATAGCATCTTGAAGGCAAGCTGAAACCCTTAAAAGAATAAAAGAGGGGGTTAACGCTCTAAGAGCTGGCTAGAACCCTAAGAAGAATAAACGAGGGGTTTAGTGCTCTAAGAGTTTGTAACACCTAAGAAAGATGGGATAACACCCTAAAGGCTAGCTAAAACTTTAAAAAGAATAGAAAGAGGGGTTAGTGCTCCAAGAGTTAGCTAACACCCTAGAAAGACAGTACAACGCTTTAAAAACTAGTTGAAACTTTAAAAAGAATAAAAGAGGGGGTTAATGCTCTAAAAGCTGGCCAGAACCCTAAGGGAAATTGATGAAGAATTGAAGAAGTAAAGTAAGGAAAGTAACCAATTTTAAAAAACTTCTTGACTTGGAAAAGTGTTTACAAGGAAAATGTTGAAAAACCATTTACTAAAAAGGGCATTAGGGATAGGCCCCTTGATTTGAAAACGAGTTAAAAAGATGTTAAAAACTGCAATTAGGGAAGAATGATCTAGACTACTACAATTAATTTGAAAAATGTGATCACCTTGAAAGGGAAATGGATGACATGAATTGAAAGCTTGGCTACTCAAGCCAACATGGATTGGATAAGAATCTTATGACAAGCCTTTACTTTCTCTCTCTTCTTTTTTTTTTTTCATTCTTTCTTTTTTCTTTTTGTTTTTAAAAGTTTTGCCAATGGGTATAAATTCTTTTCTAAGGACCAAGCTTATAACCATCCTTATCCTTAGTAATCATATAGTGTTTCTCAATGCCCTTAACCTTAGGGCTTTCTTAAGAGGCCTTGTGATTTTAAACAATCCTTTTTTAAGGAAAAGGTAACCCATGATTAGTTTAGTCGAAGAGAGCTTTCTTGCTAACTCTCAATCTAGATTTTGCTCTTGACTATAGTTCAAAAAATTATAGTTCATTTTGTAATTGACACACTCTAATCAATCCATTAGGTCGTTTTCAGTTTAACATTATGAATTTAGGCTTTTGGTCTAAAGGTTTCAAAAGGGACTAATGAAGAGGCCTATTTTGAAAGAAATACTTTTATTAATCCCAATTATACAAGTCAAGAACCTTAGGGATAATTTAGAAGTATGCATACCCTAGTTTAAAAAAAAAAAAACTTTTATTAAAGATAGATTATTTTTCAAGATTGAAAGAGCTTTTACCATGTAAGGGTGGTATTGTTTATGGGAAGGCCTTGTGTGATTTAGCATAAGTAAGAGAGGCTTTAAAGTAGATATAGAGATTTTAGGTTTCTAAGCCTTAGAATGTGATTTAGGGCCTTATCTCTTTGGAGACTGTTTAGGCTTTGACTCCTGGCCTTTTGATTCAGTTTGGCTGCCTTTACTGGGATGTGAAATATCTCTTGGGGCTTTTGTCTTACACTCGGGCCTAATTCTCTGGCCTCTTTTCTTGTCTTTTTTTTTCTTATTTTTTTTCTTTTCATTACTTTGCCCCATTATCTCATTTTGTTCTCTCTTTTCTTTTGGCCTTAAGAGTAATTGTCTCCTATGTTGAGTTTTTTCCTTCTAAGTGATTTGAGTCCCTAAATCTATGGATTTTTAGTGTATTGGCTTAGGTAAGGTATGTATAAGCTTGAGATGTTTGAAAAGGAATTGGCTATTCTTTATTTCAATGGAAAATAATTTATCAAAAACAAAAGTCATTTTTGAATTAATGTTACTTAAGCAAGCATAAACCAATTTGGCCTTCATCTCCTAATAAATGATCCTAACATCCAAATTACCTTTTGTAAGGTGGTTCTTAATAGGGTTTAAATTTGAAAATACTTCGAATAGGTCCAATAGGGCTAACAATAGATATTTGTGCTTAGGATTTGAAAATGAATACGTACCTTCATTTTAATCTACCTATCATATTCAAAGTGGACCTCTTCTAAGAAAATAGTCTAAAGTATCCTTACCATTATGTCGCTCAACTCTCCAAGTGTTTCAAGTTAGTGTGTAGGATATAGTTTGTCTCTTTTCATTCTAAACCTTTTTCTTTAAAAAGGGGTTACCAATTCCTTCAAGAAGAGTCTGTTTTTTATTTGCCTAGGATGAAGATTGGCTTTGCCCTCCTGATTCTCAAATCATGCCCTAGGATTTGACTTTATGTTTTGGCTTAGCTTGTGATTGGGCTTGGCTTTCTGAATAGACCAAAGGTTTTGGCTTGACTACCTTTATGGGTTAAGGATTGTTTGGGTGGTCAGTTGCTTCAATGGGCCACGGTTTATGATTGAATTGGTTACCTAGCCAAGTGGCTTATGTTTAGGTAAGTTGCTTGAATGGGACTAAGGTTGTTTAGATTAAATGGGCCAAAGGGCTAATGTTTAAGTTGAATGGGTTAAGGGGTTCATGTTTATGTTGAGTAGGCTAAGGGGCTTATGTTGGCTTCCTTAATAGATTAAAGGGCCTTGTGTAGGTTGGAAGTCAAGTGTTTGGGTTGGCTACTTAAGTGACCAAAGGCCTGAGTTTGTGTTGGCTCCTTGAGCCTATAAGCATTTATAGCCGTCAATAACTTTTCTTTTTATTTTTTCTATTTTTGTTTCTCCTTTTTCTTTTTCTTTTTTCTTCTTCTTTTTTTTTCTTTTGAGAGAGAGAGAGAGAGAAAGATAAAGCTTTATTTTACAAAAACCGAGAAAAATATTTACAAATAAGGATGGTGATTTTTGGGGTTCTATTTACAAGTTTATAAGATTTTACATTTCCTTGAACAGGAGGGAACAATGGTTAGATAAATTCCTATTGAAGGACTATTTACAAAGAAAGGAATGTTAGAGAATGAAGAACAATAAACTAAAGAGAACTTTATTATTTTGAAAAATCAAAATACATAAAAGAAAGATAGAGAACTTAGCATTTACTCTGAAACTTGATGTTTATTCTAAGCTCATTAGATGTGAATTGGAAAAAACCTTACATTAAGTCTCATATACAAGCCTTAAGGTCCTCTATCATTTCATAGTTATTCCCAATGACTTGTGCTAGAAGGGACCTTAAGGCTTAGTTGTGAGCTTCAGAACAAGTGAGCTCTTTCATTAAGTAGGCAATCTCATTTTTCAACAGTTGCTCACAAATCCTAAAGATGTCCTATGGCTTATCATCCCCCTAATTGTTTGCTTGGTTGTCTACCATTCTATGTCTACACATTTTTGAACCAGAATCAGTCATTAATGCAATAAAGAAAAGAACGAAGAAATAGATAGATGTTAAGATTGTTTAGGTTAATATATTACTCCCTAAGTTGTAACTCTATTGTAATTTTCAAAAATTGATTGCAATAAAACTCTTGAACGATTAGTAGGGTTACGATTTCTTAAGGGTAGTATATTAACTCAAGCTCAAAAGGGAGTATATACAATTAAGGTGGGTTTTAAAAGGTCCTTAAGTTTTGTGACCTCACTTGTTTTTAGAAAACCCTTTCATTTGTTATAATGAGCTTAAGTGGAGTAGCCTAATCAACCCCGAATGGTGGTTATACCACTACGCTCAAAGCTTACACAATAGCCTCCCTCCTAAGGTTCTAAGTTGGCCTAGGTCTAACCACATTAACCCTATATCGTTGATGCAACAAATTACTCCCAATGTCCCAATGTATGTCATATGTAAAATAATATGATAATCAAAACGAAGCATACACATTAAGTTAATAATAAATAAATAAATAACGTAGGTATTTTGAAAAGCAATTTCAATTTGGGAAAGTATTAAAGTGGCTAGCCCTCTTGACATCCCTAGTAGAGTCATTAAGTTATCAAGCCAAATTTTTTCCTCCCGATTTTACATAACTTAGTCTTTTTTAAACTGATCAATATTAAACCTTACTCGTTTAATACTAACCCTTAACTAAGGTTTAAAAAAAACACTAACTCTTTGATTTTGAAAATTGTCTGTAGTCACCACCTAATTGTAGTTGAGAAAAAGAATTAAGTTATAACCAATTAGGTAGATTGATTATAACTTAGCTATTGATCTTTCGATAAAACCAATTTTGTTAAAATGATTTTTGAAAACCAAAAATCTGGTTTCAAGGGCTAATTTTTTAAACCCTAAACAGGTACTATTTTTAATCTTTCTAAATTTAATTTTACCTTTCAATATACCCTTATAATGAAATCTACCTACATTCAACTTAATTTAATTCTAAGAAAAAAAGAAGATAAAGTGATTAATTATTTATAGAAGATGGAAATAGAAAATTTTCCATATTTTAAGTCACCCCATGCTTACATACAAGTTCTTATATACCTATTATTCGGGATCAAACTTCCGTAGTTTGTTCACCAAAAAATTTAGTAGGTGAGTTAATTTTAATTTCGAAAAAGGTCTAGTTTACATTTTTACCCAGTTTGATACTAATTAAGAAAAATTTCTCAAAGGGTCCTAAATCAAATCATATTTTTGAAAATTTTAAAGTGCCTTGATTGATGGAAAATTGGTTTCTCTAAGTGGTAAGATGATTTGTCTATTTTTATTTATTTTATTTTTCATTTCTATTTTAAATTTAATTTAATTTATCTTATACTTATTTTTTATTGTCTAAATAAATAAATAAATATATAAAACTAAGCTTTTCTCTTTTTCTTTCCTTTTCTTTTTTTTTTTCCTACTTTTGTCTATTTTTTTCTTCTCTTTTCCTCTTTTTTTTATTATAATTACATTTACAATTGGAATAAAATGTAAAATAAAATAAAAATACAAAATAACAAAATATTAGAATTGCAAATAGGGGTCGAACTAATCTTAAGGATCAAATCAAAGTTGGATGCGGGTTTTGGGCTAGAGTCGAGGTTGATTTGTACCAATCGAGTCAAATCTTTAAGTCATGGTTGGGTTTGCTAACCCGACCACATGCTACGTATGTACACAACAACGGTAGCGACAGGTGGATAGGGACGGTTTCCAACAACCTTTGAAGTGGGTGAGCCCACTTTCGTTAGTATTTTATTAGGCTTAGTGGGTGTAGGATGGGTGCCTTGGCCTAACTCAGCCATTTAGTTAGCATTGGCAAAGTTGGTGGTGGTGGTGGGTTGTACAAGGATAGGGTTAAGGTCCATAGTCATATGTATTATGGATCTAGGTTAGGTTACTGATTTGGGTTATCCAGAGAGTGGGGTTTGAGAAGGAGGACGATGAGGGTAGTGTCATGGTTGCGCATAGTGGTTAAGAGAGTAGGGTCAGTCGAACATAGAGTAGTAGAAAAGTGGTGTTGGGTATGTTCAGGCTAGGAATTGAAGGTGGTTTGGTGTGCGCAACAAGTGAGATGATAGGATGGGGTCGAAGAAGAATTTGGCTATGGCATGGGGTGGTTGTGATCGTATGTGGGGGTATGCTTGTCACCTATTATGTTTAGTTCGAGTTAAGTATGGCTGTATGTGTAGGATTTCAGTTGTGGTGGCTGTGACTGGGTGTTTATGTAATTAGAGTGAGAGAGAGAATCTATTGTGTATACGTAGGCATGTGCCATTTGAGAGAGAGAAAGTAGGTTCAGTCTATGTGTGTGTTTGACTTAGATGTGGTTGAGTAGAGATTTAGGTTCAGCAGTAGTAGCATACATTGTATGTGTGAAAGTAGACAATGTGGTCTCTATAGGGGGCTGCTATACAGATTTTGCTGTTCATGCTCAGTGTTGTGTATAGCAATGTCAAGTGAATTTGTGTGTGAATGGACTATGCAGGCAATGAAGGTGTACATGTAGGCTAGTGCCAATCGTGTGCTATTGTTCTATGTTGTGGATGTTGCAAGAGTGGGCTTTGGTCTAATCGATGGAGTTGTAGATGTACAAGAGAGCGAGAGTCGAATGGTCAAATGGTGGTGTGTGTCTATCCGTAGTTCTCAATGTACATTTCTTATGAGCGAAAGAGCGATAGTACCCCAATTTTTGTGTATATTCAAAGTGGATGCCCTCCTCCTACCATATGTGTGTGTGTGTGTATGTTTTTTTTTTTAGTGAGAAAGGAAAGGGGAGAAGAAAAAGGGGAAAGAAAATGTGTTGTCAAGGTTGATCATAAGGTGCCATGTGTCATAACCAAACATGTGGCCTAATAATACCTTAACATGTAGCAACATGTAGAGTGTGGAAAAAAAAGATAAAAGGCATTTTTATACCTCTAGTGAGATTCGAACCCCCGATCCCAAGCATAATGCAAATCCAAACACAAGTGCTTATCCATTAAGTTGTTCCATTAGGTTGTTGGCCTGTGCCTAGTCATTATGTGTAATTGAATTGCACATATAAACAAGGTCTGCCTAGGCTAAATTCAAATCTAAGCCTAAGCCCAAATAGTCTCCTCTATAATTTTTATTTAAATTAAAAAAATTCTATTCTAGTAAACTAAAAATTTGTTATCTTCTAAATTCCTTAAATCCTTTAGTTTTTTAATTTTTTTCTACTTTTCGTAACTTTTTAATTTTCTATGTATTTTTCTAAATATTTCCATTTTTTGTAATTTTCCTAATTTAGGTCCCTCTATCCTATTCTAAAAAAATTTGAAAAATAAAAATGGGGCAAAAATGGGGTATCGACAATGGGTTACCTATTAGCAATACTATGTAAATATAAAATGTTTCTTTCATCCACAACTCTTTGGCTAGTCTCTCTACTTGTAATATTCCTAGCCAAAACATAATGAATTAGGCTTAAAGTAGGGTTAGCTAAATTTGAAGCTTTTAACTTCTCTAGATTATAACTTCTTCCCCCTTAAGTTAAGTCAACCTACACAAATGCTTCAAGTATTCCCTAAGGCAATTTATAAGGCAATTCCATGTACTCTCTCCTTCTAATAAAATTGGTTGAGTATAGATCCATATGGATACTTAAATCATCAATCGACATGTTGACTTCATGGCCAAAATGTCTAAAGTGAATGGAATTTTGCTTACCTAGAGAGAGATTATTTGTACCTAACCTGAAGGTGCTGAGGAATTCCAAAGTTAGCTCTTTATATAACAACTCATTGTTTGTCAACAACTGGTCCCATCCTCTAAACCCTATGAGTTGCCTCACTTTGACTTCATAGCTAACCTAAGCTAATGCCTCCTAGTTGAAGTAAGTGAACTCACCAAATTCTTTTTGAGATAAGTGAAAGTATCTCTCCTACTACCATGGAAGGTTAAATTGAAGAAGCGGGTGTATAATAAGTGAGTAGATATTCTTGCAGCTTGTGTGCTCATCTCGAGCCATTTTTCTACAATAAAAAAGGAAGGGGGAACTCAAATTTGATACAAAGTGCAATTCATGTGATATAAACAATTGCTAATTGAAGAAACCAATAAAGCTCAATTATCATCCTTACTTAATTGCTAGTTTACTCAATAAGAAAGATAGGCTACAATAAAATCAATAAGAAGATTTGTATGCTATAATGCTAATTTAATTAAAGTCATGGATTTATGTGTTTATAAGATTAATCAAGTACTATTTACATGATCCTATTGAAAAAAATATTAGCATTTAACATATACAAATTCCTCAAATTTTTTCTCATTATAAAAAATTCCTAAAACAGCATAATAACATACAATGTAAATTTCATGAAACGTAGATTCAATAAATTAAAAGGCTAATAAGATGTTATTTTCAATCTTTAATTTACACTATAATTTCATAATCTCAATTGATAGTGGATATTAGTATTTATGATTGAAACTTGTTTTCACAGTTCAATTGTACAATTACTAACACCATATTTCTTATTCTAACATGAATTTAGGATATACGTTAAAATAAATCTATGTTAACAATTTCTAGATATTCATGGATTCAATAATTGCATAAAAGTTTCAACATCAACAAGCTTCAATATTTTAAACATGTATAATGTACATCACATGACATGAATAATTTCAACCACAAATTGCATCTTTTTCCTTCACTTTCTCATCTCTTTTTCACAATTGCCCATCACTAGCTTCTACTTTCTCTCACTTTCTCATCCACCAAATACACACTAGAGTTGGCAACAAATAATGCATTAAAAACATATTTCATTACATTAAAACTCCTAGATCACTCCTAAAGATCAATGAATCACATGCATGTAAGAATGAAACCCTCATCAAATTTCAAATTTCTATACAATCTTTCTGCAAATTTAAGAAAATAATCAAGGAAAGATAATGTAAATACTATGATTTTATAGCATACGATGTTGGATCATGAGTCTTTGTGATGATTTAGGATGTGTATAGAGAGAGAGGGAAGAATGTAGGTATGTAGAGAGAGAAAGATTGCTTTAGAATGCATAGGGACTATTTTTCCCATAGTCTTTAAACTTATTGCAAGCCATAGGCACTGTCTATGGTCACGTAGTTCAATCATGCTCTGTGTTGTGGTTTATTTTTGCATATCTAGTGAACCCTACAAGCAAGGACCATAGATGTGGTCCTTGCCCATAGTCTTCTCATCCTCATTTTCCTTTAAAATTTTTCGTGAAATTCCTTAAGAGGAGAACATACGGCCAGTCTACAAGCATGGACCTTCATCGTATTCCTTTATAGGTCTTAAATTCGTACAATTTTTTATTTCTTTGACTAGGTTTTTGCAATTACCTTAGACAAATTAAAAATTAAAATGATAAAGCATAAAGAACAAGCTAAACATCAAATGGATGACAACCTTAAATTCACTATTGCAACAATAAATTAATAACTATTTTTAGATAAAGTTAGATAGTCTAAAGCAAGTGACACCGACTATTCAAAATCTAATAATCGAGTTGACTCATGACAAAATAACAAAATAAATGACAAAATAACAAAATAATTGAAATTAAAATTGATCAAACCAAACATTACGCTACCTCTCAAAGAGTGCTACTATTTTACATCGTTTACTCGATGGTTAAATCCATCCTTTTATGTAATTCTCTAGCTAATACATGTGTATGTAACCAGTTAAAAGCACCTTAATAAATAGAATACTAACATAATTGTAGGAAAGATTATTATAAAAGTGTTAAAATATTTGGAAATTAGTATTTTTGTTAATTCTAATTAGGTTACTCATTTTGGCTCTCTAACAACGACAACAAAAAGTTGATGACATATCTATTGCACTAATAGGCAAGTGCACCTACTTAAGCTATAGTATATATTAAAACGGATATAAGTCTTAGTGTCGATCCCCATAGGGAGCCATATGTGAGAACTTAATTATTAGCAATTTACCTAAAATTTCCAATTATATAACTTACCAATATGAGAAAAATTGTGATAAAATAATCAGGTTGAATAAAGATTGATAGAAGAGAATAAGAATGATAAAGTAAATAAGTATAAGTAAAATAACAAAACTAATTAAAATAAACAAGCATAATTTAGTTAAAATAAAGAAAATATGATCCTTAGTAAATTATCATTATTTACTCTCTAGTTCTTTCCAACCCTCAATCTCAATTACTCTCTGAACCATGTAGATTTCTAATCCTATTCCTATGGAAATTAGATTCTAAATTAGCAGGACTCACGTTTCTACGTAATTCCTATCCCAAAGACCTTCTTTATCCACATCACTATTGAATAGAGCAATATAAGATCACATTATAAAACTAGATCCCATTGTTAAGTTCCCTAATATAGAAAGATTCGATACCTAATCACTTAATGTAGTAAAACTCTTCTAATTATATTTGTTTCTTTACTATAGCCCTCACGACTCAACTATAAACTCAGACATCAAATTAGTAACCTTAGTAAATACTAATTGAAGACATTATACTTTGCATAATTAGATCATCAAAGATTATCCTCATAGAAAGAAGAGTTGTTGCAAAGAGAACTAGATTTCAATAATAATTTACTAAGAATGATTAAAAGAGCAACAACATGACAAAAAGAAAAGATAAAATAATTGAGAGAAACCTAGCAATAATTCTACCAAAAGGGGCTCTTTTTAAAAATCTAAGCCTAAGGATTTATTTATAAAGAGTAGAGTTAAGTTTACAAAGAGGGACTTGACAAAACAAAAGATTCAATGAATATTATATGTCCAAAAAAAAAAAGATGTACTGAAAAAATGGAGGATTTACTCATCGGGGTATGACCATGCCTTAGGTATACTATTGTAGTGGCTGGGAATTTACTTACTCTTCATGCTAAATTTTGGAATTTAAAGAAATTACTTGACTAATGGATTACAATTTGGGATTATGGCCGTAGTCCTTACTAGAGTACATTCTTCACTCGATTATCATCCGAACTTCCTTCACTTCATTACATAATTAATTATTTTACTTTAAATTACTCCAAATTATCATTTACTTGTTTGCATCTTTATAAACAAATCTAACTCAAGCTTAGACTTGCTTCATAGAGGTCTCCATTTTAGGGTAAGATTCTTTAAGGTTTGGCTATAACACATCGAGGGCCTTGCGTTGCTTTTGGCCTACTTTCTTGAGGTGTTGGTAGGCATAATATTTTTTGGCCTAATATTTTCAAGCATTTTCTACTAAGTCCTCTAGCTAGAGTGCTAGAATCATGACTTGTTTGCTCCATAGAGTCTTGATGGTAAGTAGACAAGACACCATTTCAATGATCATAAGATGGAGGTTACAATAGCCCATAGTCACTCTATCTAATGATGACCTATGGACTATGGTCTGGATGGGCTTAGCCTATCAAACCATAGTAGTTAGATAATATCCTATGCACCAATGCATCCTGAATAGTATAGTTGCCTCATACCCCTTGCAGCCTCTTTTCATCTCCTTAGCAACATACCATCTAGCTACCCATACCAAGTCTTCAATAGTAAAATTTTGAAGGACCTCGACCCAATAATGTGTAAGAGCTTCTAGTAATTCAACCCTCACAAAATGGTTAGGATTAGGCCAATTTTCATAGCAAACTTGGCTCTATGGAATTTGAATTGGTGAATCATCATATGGGCCAACAAACCAGATCATGAGTAGGCTCTTGGAAGTCTTCATGTCTCCATGTCTTTTGGTTTAGAGGTGATTTAATGACATTATTTACTCATCCAAGAGAGTGGAGTGTAATACTTTAAGGCTTTGAGCCAATATGATAACTTTAGGATCCAAGCACCTAAATTTAGGGCATTAAGCAACATTGGTCATTTTAGTTCAAACTTCACAATAAGGCTAAAAAATTTAGAAGAAGTATCCTCATAAAGTCAATTTCTCAAAATGAGTAATATAAAATAATTAATTTGATAAAAATGTCAATTTATCGATAAAGTCAATAATTATCGAAAATGGAAAATTCAAGTTTTGATATGTAGTGAAATATTAAAGATAAGTTATTTAACTTATCTTTAATATATATGTCATGAACTGAGGATGGTCTAGTCATAGCAAACGCTGTATACTATACGAAGAGCCCCTGATTGGTTATCCTTCCAATCATAAACTCTTCACATAATATACAAGGCTCTACAACCACTAGCTTCCCAAGAACATACAAATCTATATGATATCATCACACAAACATATTTATATAAAATTTAAACTACAAAGTTTACAATAAGCAATAATTTAGTACATATAAGTCTATACTACTGATAAAACAAAAGTACATAGGTGAAAGCCTACATAATTTTTTCTCTCAACACATTAGATGGCTCGTTCTTGCCTAAGTCCCCAAGCTAACTTGTAGCATCCCCTAGCCAATATCAATGAATAAGCCATCCTGCAGCAAAAGTCTAAGGGAATGTAAGCCTAAGCTTAATGAGAAAAACCCTCAACTACACTACAAGCAAGTTATAAATACATTATATTCACGCATATGAATGAATGGTCAAATTAAATGCCAAACAATACGTATAGTTAACTAGTCAGTATACGCAACTTAGATTTAATGCCCTCCAAAGTCAGGGTTGAAGTACACATGGCACCAATTAGATCCGGGTATTATACTAGAACTTACTTTACTACGGAACTCTACGTTCCACACTTAAATCAAACAAGTCTCTTATTTTCATAAAAACCAAGTTTTAGTATAATCGTGAGTGAGCCCCCACAGTCTACACTCACCCATAAATGGAGGCCTATAGGCTTGACTCTTAGCCAGGTGGTTAGCGTCTCCAACACCTAGTATTCCTGTGGGCTAAGATAAGGTTATTTTGTACGAGTGCACCATATAGAACCAATAAAATCATAATAACAACCCCTGAATGGCCTCTCTTTACCTTTGTGTGATGTGATGGCCGGAATTATATCTATGCAATGTATGTTGATGCATATACCAATTTCTTCTTATAAGCCGGGTATACTTAAGTCCAATTATAATGTGACTATTCAATAGTACACACAATCATTATCTATACTACCCTGCAACAATAAAGTATTATTTGTACTTAAGGTAAATTCATAACTCAGCACATAATAATATACATAAGCATTTCCCTACCCCACACAACAATCAATTAACAATATCATTTAAGTCCACTACCTGTAATTACATATAAGCATGGAATCATAGGATAAATTCTCACTCGGCCATGATAACTCGCTCTAGTTGTAGTAATCAATCGGGAGATTCTCACTCACGTCGAGATCACCTAATCATTATGATATAATAACAATAGTAAGCAATTAAATTAACTAGAAACTCTAGATATCTATTTATCCAATTCTACTTAGATTGCTATCAATTTTGATCCAATTAGACTTTATCACTAACCATATATAACTTTTTCATTCTATTTCTGATATTTATGAAATTATAATCATTTTTCATCTTTTTCGAATGTACATTCACACGATGATATTTGTTTTGGATGTTAAAACCCGTATTTTATGATATAGGCTAAATTTATTGAAATTTTAACTATTGAAGTTTAATTATTCTTATTACTTATGTTTATATCCTATTTTAGGACTTAATGATTTAATTAGCCATTAGATTCTTACACTTAGGGAATTTTACATTGGTATTGCTAATTTATGAACTTAATTAAGTTTAATTCAATTTAGGAACTGTATTAGGGTTTAAAAGATTTTTGGATCCTAAGTATATGTACATACATATGTTATATTCTCATGTAATCTTATAAGTTATTATTTTATAAGCTTATGCTTATGTCATCATTTGCTTATGTCATCAATTGTATCATTACTTACATCATCACTTACATCATCATCCATTATTATCGTTATGTATTCATACACTTTATGCATATGTTATATACATACTTATACTCCTAACATATTAGTATATATACTTATGTACTTATACATATACTAGTACATATACCTATATACACATATGGTGACATACATATTTTTATACATAATTTCGTATGCTTAAAGTCCCTTCTTAAGAAAGCTTCACAATTTTCATATCTTTGTACTTTAAGGGTATATTTGGTATGATATATGTATGTATAGTTGGTATATGCCTTATCTTAGGTTATGTACATAATGAATACTTATGTACAAAGGTATTTATACATGTATTTTTCAAGTATACTCTTACATACACATACTTAGATATATGTACACATGCTCTTCTTCCATTTACTAAAGCTATCCTACACTTCTAAGTATAAAGATTGGAACTTTATTCATTTAACAACATATATGTACATAACATATAAAATTCTTATACTAACCTACCTATTCATCTAACTATTAAATAATATGGAGCAATACATAATAACATACCTTTTTTCTTCTTGAATTATGGATGTAAAGTTTGAAAATTGAGAAAGGGTGAAAGGGAAAGGGAAAGGGAATCACGGTTTTGGGAAGGGGAGAAAAGGACTTTGTTTTGTGTTATTTTGTGTTTGAAAAGATGAAGAAAAGTGGAGTCTAAGGGATGGGGAAGTGGACAGCATAAATAAAAAGAAAAGGGGAAAAAAATCTAAAAGAAAAGGAAAGAAATCATTACAAAGGAAGAGATGATTCTAGAGTGAAAATGACATTTTGTTGACTTTTCCATATATCGACTTAGTCAACCTTTTGACCATCGTTAACATGTGTTGACTTGCTTAGCTTTCTAAAATTACATGCCATTTAGTGTACATAATGAAGTAATTAGGGAAAATTAGGAGAAAAATTAAGGAAATGAAAGGAAATAAGAAGTTTAGTGAATTGATTAGTAAAAATAGATAATGAGATCTTCCTTTTGATATTTATATCCTGCATACATTATTTGGTAAGCTACTTAGTATAATTATTATGAAAAGTGTCATTTAGGTTATTAATGTTTACTACATGTAACCTAAGCATCAACTAAACTCTTAACTCTATGTAATACTAACTTAGTTATATACTTAGAAAATGAATGTGATCTATGATGCAATATTTTAGTTTCTAAAGGATTACATTAGTATTATATATATTTATGAATGATTAAAAGTTATCATTAATCTTTTACCAAAGATTTGGTATAATACTAAGGTTATATTATCAATTAGGGTTTGAGAGTAAATTATGGTGAATTAGTGCTTTTATATCCTTAAAGTTTTAGTTTTAGGGTTTTTATCACTTTCGGATGAAATTTTTAGTGTTTATACGTTTAGGGTTGAAAATTTTTATACGCGATTGATTAGTTATTTAGGGTTTTCACTTTCGCTAACCTTATCAACTCTTAGGAATATCTAACACGCTCGAGTATACTTTAGAGGTTAGGTCGAGAAATTTAAGGGTTTACAATATATATATATATATATATTATATATATGAAATTGAAATATATATATACAATATATGAATTTATATAGAATATACAATACATGCATTAAATACATATATATATATATATAATAATACTAATAGATTATATAAATAAGGTAAATTAACATAAAATAATGGAAAATTTTCTAGAAAATAGTTTAGTGGGTCATCATCAAATTAATAATGAATTGCTACCTTAAGCTTAGAAAAATGATATGTGTACACCACATGTCTAATTTTCTAAACCAAAGCAACCCTAAATCTATCAATAGGTCCTCTACATATGAAATAGAACATTTTGGAATCTAGAAACACAAGAAAATCGCACCAACAAAATTACAAATATAAAAATTAAGAAAAAATAGAACAAAAACAAGGGTATAATCTGGTTGGATTGGTTCAATAGGTTATGGGTATGCTATAAGGGTGGCTTTTTGGGGTCAAAGAGAGGACAGCTAGTGGAGGTGTTTCAATATGTTTGGGTAGCCATAGGGTGATCGAAGGTGGTCAGTTCAAGTGAATCAAATTTTCGCTTGTAACTTGCTTAATTTTCTAAAAATATCAAATGGCCTTATTTAATCATGAAAATTTGTTTCTTAGAATTATTTTAAGTATAATTTAATGTATTAATTTTATTTTAATTCAATATTAAGTGAAAATATAGGGTCTTTAAGAAATTGTCTTACTTAGGCAAAAATTAAAGTAATTTTTACAAATATCAAATTTTGTTGCTTCAAACTGAATTTTTGTGTATATGATTAATATTTATGTTTAATTATGAAAACAATAAATTTTTAATATAAATCTATTTACTATTTTGTATAATTATTTTGAATAAAATTGGCAATTTTGACTATTTGTTGAAATAATTGTTTTTATATAAAATCAATGAATGAATCCTACATATTTTAACTTCTAAAAGTTTATGAAGATATTAGGAACACTTGGTTTTAATCTTACACATAAATTTGTCCATTTTCCTTATTTTCCATAATTTTGAGCTAAAACCACTATTGTCATAAAAATGGACCATATGCTAGTTTTGTGTAATTGATGATAAATATTAAACTACATATTTTTGTGAGTCTATAGAATTTTTAGTAGAATTAATCAGGCTTGCATACTATTTATTACGTATTTTCCTCATATAAGCTTAAATGTTAACCTAATATGTAAAATAGTGAATAATATTATTAAGATATTTGCTAGGATAATGTAAGATTAGTATTTCTAACATATAATAGATGCTTAGCATGGCTAGAAAGTGTAATTTTATGAAATTTTAGTTTAAAATTAAAGTTTATTCGAATCAATTACAAAGTCCTGATAACGTGTGATCAACTTAATAATGAGAAAGAGTATTTTCAATCTTGTAACTATATTGATCATTCTTATTCCTCAAGATCTTAATAGTTCTAGAAATAATGATCATGGTAATGTAAAGTTTACTAAAATTGGATAAGAAATGAGTAAGATATGGTCAAATGAAATTTGAAAACACGATAATAAAAGCTTAGAAGTGTTTGGTTTCGACCTATAGTTAAGGCAGAGACTGTATGTATTTTCCTAAGTCCATTTCCTACTAATCTAAAACTACTCAATAAGATTAGATGCTACTAATCTTGAGCTCTTTGATAAGATTAAATAAGAGTATATAAGAAATGTTCTCAAAGAGGGGTATCTCAGAAGGATAAGAATATTCATTAACTGAAATATGTAAGATAATTCTAGCTAAAAAAGATAAGGGATAATTTATAGCAAGTCCCTAGGGCAATAAGGAAATATGCGTAATTACAATGAAGGGTAATATAATAATACTAGCTTAATACATTGCTAAAAGGGTGAAAAGGGACAAATAGTACAAACAAATATAATACAATGTTAGAAAAAGGAACGGTAGGTAGCATTCCATGATTAACTTTGCATTTTGGGATTTTACGATGCTGGGATAAGTGGATTGAGTGTTGTAGCTATTGTTGAAGGATGCTACAATTCAGTAAGCTAGAAAAGTAAAGCTCTGCATATAGTGTCTTCGAACTCGATACTCGGCAATTTAACAACTGGGTAAGAGTCTAACAAGAGCAAGGTGTATCCAAGCTAAGCCCTTATAGAGTTTTTCCATAGCACTTCCATGTACAAGAGCTCGTCCTTGATAAGCTAACAAGAAAGATCAACCTAGAGAGAGATTGGAGGTCTCGAAGATGGGCATGAGTGATGGGTTCGGATGTTGACAACCCATCGATTCCCTAAGGTTGTTGAAGATTTGCCCCCAAATCTTTACCTTCTTCTTCTTTTGACACATAAGGCGTCAAGTTGTCAATATTGATAATGAGGGGCACTTCATATCCTTCAGGTAGCTCTAGCTCATAGGCATTGTCATTGATGTAGTAAAGGATCTTCAAGGGGCCATTTGACCTAAGAGATAGCTTGTTTATCCTCTTCCTTAGGAATTGCTCCTTTCTAAGGTAGATCCATATAAGGTTTCTTGGGTTGTAAATGACTTGCCTCCTTCCTTAGCTTCCTTGTTCTCTATGTTGGGTCATAATCTTGACTAATTGCTTGGCAACCTCCTAATATAGTCTCTGAAACTCCTCAGTGCACCGTAGTCCTGATTGACTTTCTCCTTAGGAGATTAAGTTGATAATCATGTCCAAGGCTAAGTTCAAGTTAAGTCCATAAACAACCTCGAAAGGCATACTTCTTATCAAGCTATGAGTGGAGCAATTATAAGAAAACTCAATGATGAGTAAGCAAAGATCCCAATCAAGTAGATTCTTCTCAATAGTAGCTCAAAGGACGTTACTTGTTGTTCTGTTCATAACTTTGATTTAGCCGTCTATCTATAGATGGTAAGATGTACTAAACATGAGCATAGTGCCAAGCATCTTCCATAGGGTTTGCTAGAAGAAGCTCGTGAACTTCGAATGATGATTAGACACAATACACTTTGATACACCATGCAACTATATAATCTCTTGCAAAAAGAGGTTAACAACAAATAAAGCATTATTGGTTTTGTGGCAAAGGATGAAGTGGCTCATTTTGCTAATTAATTGACCACTACCATAATAGAATTATGTCTCCGTAGTGTTTTGAGTAGGCCAATCATGAAATCTATGCTTAGATTAGTCCATAGTCGCTCATGTATGGGCAAAGCTATATACACTCCATATGGTTCCTTTCTCCCTTTGGCTCATTTGTATACCTTGCACTGCTTGAGAATTTTGTGCACATCCTTCATCATCCCAAGCTAATAAAAGTGCTCTTTCAGCAACTTGAATGCTCTCTTTTCACCAAAATGGCTGGCTAAGCCTCTAGCATAGGCTTCTTAGGTAAGTAAGTCCCTAACAATACCATTTAACACACAAACTTGTTTTTCCCACACTAAGAATCCTTGGCTCAAGTAGAACCCATTCGCTACTCCTCCAATGTTGCATTTAGCTACTAAGGGTCCAAAATACGAATCATTTTCATACTAATTAGGCAACGTGGCAAACCTAAGAATTCTAGCCTGCAATGTTGTGACAAGAACATGCTGAGGAAAAAGGGTATCATCCATAGTGCTAACACTTCCCTTCTTGTACTTGTTGACTTAGAAAAAGGTTTCCAAGAACTTAACCCATTTAGCATAATGTCGAGAAAGTTTTTGTTGTCCTTTAAGATGCTTAAGAGATTCATAGTCTATATAGATAATGAACTCTCTTAGCAACAAGTAGTGTTGCCAGTTCTGAAGTGCATGAACAAAGGTATTAAACTCCTTGCCATATGCCAAGTAATTCAGCGTAGCACCTCTAAGCTTCTTATTGAAATAAGCAATTGGTTGGCATTCTTGTATGAGAATAGATCTAATGCCAACTGTAGATGCGTCACATTCTAAGTCAAAAGCTTTCTCGAAGTAGGGTAGGATAAATACTGGGGCAAAACTTAACTTAAACATAATCTCATCAAAACTTTTTTGAGCTTTCTTAGACAATTTGAATTTAAAGTTCTTCTTGGTCAGCTCATTTAGTGGGGCAGCTATGGAACTAAAGTTTCAAATGAATCTTTGATAAATGAAGCTAGACCATGAAAACTCCTCACGTAAGCATTACTGGTTGACATTAGCCATTTGAGAATAGTTCAAACTTTCATGTCATCAACTCTAATACCTCCTTTAGAAACAACATAACTAAGGAACATTATCTCGCTTTGATAGAATGCACATTTATTTGAATTGTCGAATAATTGCTTAGTATGGAGGATATTAAATACATATCTCAAGTGCTTGACATGAGAGATGTGGTTAGTACTATAGACTAGAATATCATCAAAGTAAACTATGATGCATTTACCAATTAAAGATCTTAGAATTTGATTCATGAGTCACAAGAAGGTGCTTAGTTCATAAGATAAAACGGCATCACCATTTACTCGAATAGATCATCCTTCGTTTGAAAGTAGTTTTCCACTCATCTCTAGTCTCATTCAAATCCGATAGTTGCCACTCTTCATATCAATCTTTGAAATATTTATACACCATACAACTCATTGAGCATATCATCCAATCGTAAGATTGGATATCAGTACTTGGTAGTGATTTTGTTGATTAATTAGCTACCAATGCATATTCTCCATGAGCCATCCTTCTTCAACATTAGGACTATTGGCATAGCATAAGCACTCATGCTTTCTTAGACATATTCATACTCTATCAACTCATCAACTTGTTTCTTCAGCTTAGTTATCTACTCAAGATTGTGTCTATAGGTAGGTTGGTCAAGCAGAGTAGCTCCATGTTAGAGGTCAATGCAATGCTCTATACCTTTAACAAGGAGTAAACCTCTTGGCAACTCGGCTAGAAACAATTCAGCATGCTCTTGAAGGAATGTCTACACCTCGACCATTAATGCTCCAACTAACTTCAACTCTAGTAGCCTCTTGACCTATAAGAATATGTACTTTTCCATCTTAACATTTTTGGAAAATTGGGCTTAGGAAATCGCTAAGAACTTCCTCTAAAGTAATCTAGAAATCTTCTCTTATGACTCCTGAACTTATTTGGGGATCATTGGGGTTAGTATAACCTTCTTCCCATTCTTCTAGAACATGTAAGTATTCCTATATCTATGATGCATCACCTTTAAATCAAATGGCCAAGGTAAACCAAGTAGTACGTGTGAAGCACACGTAGGTAAGACATCGCACAACACCTCATCCTTTTATTTATTACCAATAATGATCGGCGCTTTAATTTGCATGGCAATAGGTAGACCTCCCTTCTCATTTAGCTTATGAATCTTATAAGGTTTAAGGTGAGGGTAAGTTGGCAACTTCAAAGCCTTCACTACTCCTTATGTCATGACAATGGTATAGCTCCCTTTGTTGATGATAAAAGCACATAGTTTGCAATTCATTCGATGGTTTATATGGAAGAGGTTCTCTCTTTTTATTCATTCTCATCAGTGGTAAAGGTACTGAGAGATCTTCAAACAACCTTATAGTAGTCTCCCATTTTAGGTTAAGTCATGATGTCTAAATCTTCATTGGGGCTTCTCTCCCCTAATGGTCATGACACATCGGTTAGGACATTAACTAGTCACATATCTAAAATTAAGGCACTTGAAACACTTTATCTCTTGGTTCTTCCTACCAAAGCTATGAGCTTGATCCATTTGGACCTTAAGTTCCTTGACCTTAGTCTTTCCTTGGCCATCATTAGGTCTTCTCAGCAATTTATCTCAATGGTTCACCTCGGTGGTGTATTGATTCAGTCATATCCTGGTTAGCTTGGCATTCTAGTTCTACTCGGTACACCAAGTTAACTGCTCGGTACCTTGCTAATCTGATTTTGCCTCTACCTTTTGACCCTCTATCTTACTCAAATGGTCTCATCCAATCTTCCAAGCCCTTGTACTTCCATTATATTACTAATTTCGGACCTTTATCCAAAAATGAATTGAGTTATTATCCGCACCTTAGGCTCGTCAACATTGCATTAGATCATTAGCAATTGGAACTGTTGGACATAATCTTCCACTGATTGGTTACCTTGTTTAAGTTCTTAGAGGCATTAGAAAGTATCTTGATCATAGTGTTTTGGAACAAACTAACTCCTTCGAATTCTCTTCATCTCATTCTACATGTGGATTTCACATTAGGCCCTCTGGCATACACTATAGTTTCTTCCCCCACATTGTTGCATACCTAGAAAATTCTAAGGCAACCACTTGAATACGTACAGAGTCCTTGTAATCATAGAAGTCAATTATCTTTTCAATTTTTTCCTCCTAATCTAAAAAGTTATCAAAACTATCTAACCCATTAAAACTCAGAATCGGCACTTTGAGATACTTAGCTCCTCTAAGGGCTTGAAGCTCGTGCTCTTCTAATTCGTCATACTACTCTTCCTCCCCATTCTCCTCAACTTTATCTAGCTTAAGCCTCGTCCTCGCAACCCTTTCAACATGTTGAGGTGGAACTAGGTTCACATTGATATCTTCGAATGCATGATGCTCACTAACCTATCTTATTAGCTTATCTCTCACTTCTCGACCTTACTCAACAACTCTCCCTTGTAGCTTAGCTTCTACTGCCCTCTGTCTAGAGATAGCCAAGTTGACAACAATATCAATAAGGTCTTGCAACCTCTTGTTGGTAGTTAGCGGGTTCTACTTAGTAACTCAACCATGACCGTGAGCATCACCCTTAGCATCATTCATCACTACTCAAATACTAGGACTCAACATTCTTAATATAAAACTTTTAGGGATTCTACTACTCAATAAAAGATTACACACAACTTTGATAATACAATTTCATACAATGACTAAAGAACTTACTCTGTTTTCCACTAAAGAGACAAAGTATAACAGAACATATATAGAAAAAAGAAATACTTCAACGCTATACTTTGAGTTGCAACCTCAAGCTTTAGTATCAGGATTGTATGATGTGCCTAAGAGCTTAGTAATCACTAAGGCTTATTGTAGGACGTAGTAACAGTAGGTTCTTTGAAGTATTAAAGAAAAGGGAATAAATAAGTGTCACATCCAAACATAGCACAGAATATACCATCGCATAGGAATACCTGTTAAAAAATTAACTCAACTTACTCATTTATTAAAAGAAAACTTTATTAATATAATAATGGGGTTGCTACATCAGAGTTCAATTGGACATTTGGTTACAACTTATATGTATAACATAAGATTTGCATCAAAAGATGAATAATCCTTTTCTTTTGTCATCTTTAGAATCATAGGAGTCTTGACTTAGTACAGGTTCTATCTAAAAGTCACTAGCTTAGACTCATGCTCATAATATACATCCCCCCTAATGTTAGGCCCTTCCTAATGTTGTTAACCAAAGGATAAAACATTTTATCCCCTCAGCTACAGAAGTTAAGTGAGTGAATAACAAACAATACAATATAGGTAATATCACGACTAAAACATTTCATCCATAGCCAATAAGTTTAGTGTTACACATACATTAGCCCAACAAGGCATCTATTGCTAATGCAACATATTATGCTCAAGCACGTAGTATGTATCGATAATGACATCTTATGCTCTCCAATATCCTCATTGGGTTAGTTGACATAGCTGAGCATTTGGATACAATGTCCAGGAACTTAGGGCACCAAGGAGGTACTTGGGAGTAGAGACCCAACTTTGTTTTACAAAATTAGACTATACATTACAGTTTTCCAATTCAGGCTATCTAAATAGTCAAAACATTCAAGTAATGCGAATTTATATGCTTCCAAAAACTAAGCTCATAAAGTCATGATATTTCTTGATCACATAAACACCTCATTCTGAAAATTCTAACCCAAAGGCCCCTTTTATGTCATGCCATTCCATGTTATCTAATAACCACTTAAGTATATCATCCCACATAACCAATCCTTAAGTTTTGTTCAACATAGTTATTTGATCCTAGTTTTCAAACTCTACGTAGCGGATTTCTAATATTACCAATTTTTATCAAAACTAGTACGAAAAATTAGCTTAATTATTAACCATGAATTACACAAAAATACTTAGTTTAATTATTAACCATTAATGGATACAAAACTAATTATTACCAATTTTCACCAAGATAGTGGTTTTAACTCAAAATTACAAAAAAATTAGGGAAAATAAACAAATGTAAGTGTCAGATAAAAACTAAGTGTTTCAAACATCATTATAAACTTCCAAAAGTTAAAATATATAAGGCTTATGCATTAATTTTTTCATAAACTAATTAATCTAACAAAACAACAAAATTGCCAATTTTAACCAAAATAATTATAATAAATAGTAAACTTGCTTATTTTAAAAAATTCTTGTTATTGTAATCAAATATATATATTAAGTGTATTATACAAAAATTGAGCTTAAAACAATATCACCTAATATTTATAAAAATTAATTAAAAATTTGTCCAAAGAAGGCATTTTCTTTTGAACCTTATATTTCCACTAATTATTTAACTAAAATAAAATTGCTACATTTATCTACACATAAAATAACCTTAGAAAACTAAATTTCATAATTAAATAAGGCTTTTTGATATTTTTAGAAAATTTAAAAAGTTTTGGTTGGAAAATTGGTTTACTTGAATCAACCACCCTTCAACTACCGCACCTTATTGGAAAAACTTGCTACCCATCATCTCTTTAACCTTAAAAGGACACCACAAAGAGACATCACCAACCTATTGATCGACCTAAACCAAAACCGTACTCATTTTTTGTTCTGTTTTTTTTTTCTGATTTTCTATAAATTTTTCCCATTTGAATTTGGCTCACTAAAAGGTCTAATATTTGATGTTGAGGCTCTATTTATAATTTAGAGTTGGTTGGGTTGATGAGTCATTATGCTACGTGTCAATTTCCTAGCTTATGTGTCATTTTTTAGTTAATTCAACATGCTAGGTGTCAATTTCTTATATTTTGGTTGTTAACTCATCAATTCTAATTAATCCTAAGCTACCACATCATTTAATGACTCATCCATTCATTTATTATTTAATTTTTAATTTATCTACAACATTACCTTATTTTTTTATAATATATTATTATTACATATATGTATTTAATATACATATTGCATATCACATGTATATTATATATAATTCACTTTATTTATTATTTTTATAAGTTAAATAACTTATCTTTAATATCTCACTATATCTAAAAGCTTGAATTTCATATATTTAGATAGTTTATCAGTTTTATCGATAAATTTATGTTTTTATCAAATTAATTTTTTTAGATAGTTTATTTTGAGAAACTGACTTTACTAGAATACTTTGTCTAACTTTTCTAGGCTTATAGTAAAATTTGAACTAAAACAGATAACTTTGCCCAACGTTGTAAATTTAGGGGCTTAGAACCTATAGTTATTACACTGGCTAGAAAACCTAAGGTATTACATCCTATGCCCCCTTACAAAAAGTTTCTTCCTCGAAACTTCCATAATCTAGGACTTTTGAATTCAACCCTAATACCATGCTTCTATTGCAAAACACTAATTTCTACATCACATCACAATTATCAACTATTGTTAAAGGTGAAATACTTCAATATCGACTCCTGTATCTTGATTTCAAATTTATCAACTCGTGAACTTTCTGTTTTGATTTACATGTCTCATTGCTTCCTCCATCTTGTGTTTCTAACTTTTGCTATATAAGCTTAATATAGCTAATCCTATTTTACTCCTCCTTTTTGTTTGAATCATCTTTCCATAGCAACTAATCCATTACTAGTGCTTTGTTAGGTTCTTATCCTCATCCTACAATCATCTTATTATTGTTCATGATTATACCCAAATCACTACTCATATCAATCTAGCATATTCATATACTACACCTTTATCACTATCTGAGTAGTCTTTTCACTTAATCTTCACTTCGTTCCTTCAATTAATCGAGACTTTGACATTAGTTAATCCTATAGAACTCATAGTCATCTCTTCCATCATTTCCTTATCTATCCCATAGCTAGCAAACATGTCTTTTTAGCTCATCCCTATCATTTTTGCATTGTTTAAGTCTTAATTTCAACTTAAGGTAAATATAACAAATTTAATTTCTTCACATCTACAGTCCTTATATCACTATCATCATTTAATAGTCACTGTTAAGATCTTTGACACTTCCTATAGTTAACACATATATCAACAAAATGAGTTTAGCAAATTTAAACTTTCCACCAACTTTTACACTATAGAGATAAAGAATGACTTAGACTAAGTGGATTTGACTAGACCTAACATAAGTTAACATGTCTCTTGACAAAGAAGACTCAGAAGATACTAAACATTTTTCTAACTGACACGATAGGACCCATAAAGATAGGGAATTTTTTCATGAAAGGTATAAGAGTCATAACAGACATAAGTCTTGACAAAAGAATCATGAAAGTGATAGATTTGCCATACTATTCTTGCTTATCACATGTGCCAAGGGTACATGAAAGGTATACATCTCATCGTGTTGTAGTTATATACCTTACTAACTTCACATACTTGATCTTCATTTGACTCCTTAATCTCATAATTATCTACTACATCATGAATCACAATCTCATTCTATACAAGATTAATCTTTGAATTAGTCTCCAATTAAACTTCTAATAAAATTTTTTATTTATTCTTGGAACTTGTTCTTAATGATCCACCTTCAACATTTCTTACTATACTTTTCATTTCAATAACAACTTTAGCTTGCCTTACTACAACATGCATCCTTAGGATATACATTACTCCTTCCCTACAAGCTCTTTTTCTTCTGATATGTTAGACCTCGAAAAGATGGAGTCATAACGGTACCACTACGTGAGCTATCTTAAGATAGAAACTGACCTTATAGTTGCTATCTTAGACATAGTTTACATCATGCATACTAGACTCTACCTTTTTAAAGCATCAAATTTGATACATGTTTGATATAATCTTATGGAATAATCTTTAAAAATAAACTTAAAATTTGACTTTGCAAAAGAGTGGTAATAAATATTATAGGTACCTATCATTTCATATATAGAGTAGAGTAATGAAAATTACTAAGCTCCTTGAAGAGACCTATATGGTTTTCCTTAAAAGTTAAGAAAGTTAAAACTAAGGACCATAACCAACTATTCCTTGATATGCCTTACTCCTTGTCCCAATTTGTTGGTGCTTTAGTTTTAAGTAGGTACCTATAATCGATTCGGAACTTGCAAAACAAATTATAAGGGAATGAGCAACTACTTACTTAGTAAGTAGGGTGGAGACAGAAGTATACATTCAACATAACATAAGTAGGGTTATCAACTATGTTGGTTAGATGCAATGCGTGTATAAGTAAATGCCATCGAAATATGCTATTTGGTCCGTCATAAGATCAGAGAAAGTTCATCCACTCTTATCTGGGTTGAGGAGCTTAATATCGTACACTCACAAATTGAAACCAAACTAAGGATTATGCAATGGAAAATAGCCTCCTCCAATGACGACCTTCAAACCATGGCCCCCAACCTTACTATGACCTCCTGTCCTATCACTTAGTTCAACTAAGGATAGAAAAAGGATTATTTCAGCTATCCTCATTGAAAGAAGTCTATATTTGGCCTAAGAATCTTAGCTATTACCTTTAGTGGGTTACGATGCATATCAGGTTAAGTGTTAAGCTGAGTTTGAGTTAGTTTATTTTTAGGGTGATTAACTAAGTTCAAACAATACAAGCATAATATTCATAGAACAATTATAACATGGAGCTCAACTCCTATCATAGCAAATCAAATCTCCAATACAAGTATTGCATACGCACAAATAGCTAACTATAATCATAAGCAAATACATACCAAAGTCTCTAAATATTCTGAAACAATACTCTAAAACGTTGTGAAGAATTGATCCCACTTACCTATCCTGATACTCACTCTAGAAGACTTATATAATCAACACCTTGTTCACTAAGAGACCCTATATATATGCAAAGCCTAGATTTAGTTTTGTGAGACTTATGAAAATGTTAAGCTTCTATCTAGTTGTATTTCACTAAATAGTTATATATATAAATATATATCTAAAGTATATTGTTATTTTCCTTATATAATAAAATATAGTTTTATTATATAAGTTAAATTAAGTTATTAAGTATCGATAATATACAAAATTATACTATTACATATAATATCTCATTTCGATCATATCTTAACGTACTTTAATCAGTTAAATTATGTTTCAATTATGGTAAGGTTGTCATAGTTCATAAATTCATGTAATATTATAGAGATATAGATTATATTATTTAAGATTGTTCAATTTTAGTTAAAATAATGTCATTGAGTTCGTATATACCTAACGAAATGTATTATAAGTTCTACTTTGAGATATGACTTCTAAAGGGTATTTCAAGTTTCTAATATACTCATATGTGCCTATAATAAGTATTATTATATTTTACTCGTTTTATGTAACTAGACTATATTTTATATAATTTGCTAATACAACTTAATAATATATGTATTATTTGACCTTAATATGTATATATCACAACTTGGTTGTATAACTATCACTAAATAAGTTAAAAATTAATTTTTAAAACTTGACTAGCATATACACGTATAAGTTTTATTTCAATATTTATCACATTTTATCATATTATCACTAAAAATGTGCCTTAATTCGTAATTTAGGATATTTTACTATAAAAATTCATAATAAATGACTTAAGTCACCTAATAACTCCTCTAAAGTTCCTATAGACTTCTAAAAATATGGAGAATTTAGTTAATATATGATTTCATGCTATCAATTTATCGCCTATATACTCGTAATTACATTTTACCCTTAAACTACATTTAATTAACCAAATATTATCCTTTTTATGCAAAATCATTTTCAATATATCCTAACATCATTATAAATCACCAAAAGTTAATAGACAACCATTTCATCAACTTGGGAATTAATTTTTTTATATATTTTTTATAATTAATTTAATTTTTTTATGAAAATAAGGAATAATAGGGTAGAAACTTAGAATCTTTGTTCATTGGAGCTTTAACAACCATTGGCTAGTGAGGAATTATCGATTGGCAAGGGCGGTGGCTGCTCTACTAAGGGCCAGTTGGTTGTAATAGCAGACTATGGTTTAGGCTGGGAATAGTGTTAGGCTGATCCTTGCTCCTTTTCACTATTTACTTTTTCTAATTTCTAATGATTTCTCTCGATTTTCTTTTGAGTGGTTTAGGGTTAAAAAGTGCATAACTGAAGTCCTAATGTCCTTTTTATAGTAGTTTAGGTTGGATGAAAATTTTGATTTATTATTTTTCTTTTATTTTGCCTTTTTCCTTTATTCCAATTTCCAAGTAGGAGGTGTTCAATTCTTCTTAATCCAACTTTTGATTCAACATTTCAATTATTGTGAGACTACCATGGCTGAAGTCTAATAATTTCTAACCATTTTGGATAAGTTTTGATTACTTTTGAGCTGCTTATTACTATTTATATATGTTATATTAATATTTTGTATATTTGTTAATATATGTGTATATATCTTATATCATTGATGCATATAATGTATAAACATAGTCATATAATTATGTTCCTAGCTCATCTTTTATTTTTAAGATATATTTTCTACTTATTTTAATGAGTTTATCTCACATTATATATAATTATATAATTTTGGATTAATTTACGAGTATAATTATTACATATATCGAGTATACTCATAAAAATACATTATACTCATATAATATATTATGCTATATTATTTCCTTTTATAGCCTAATTAACTTATCTTAAGTCTTAGTCATATTCTAAGTTTAGTTTTAGCGATTTCAATTATTTTAACACTATATTGAATAATCATACTTCTTAGGCTAAATTGGGATTTTGGGTTATTATTTTTGAAATCTAACTTCGTTGAGTTATTTCGACTAACTTTTCTATTCTAGTCGTAATGTTTGGGCTCAATTAAATAAGCTTTTCCCGAAGTCCAAAACACAATTTTAGGACTTCACATAAAGTAAATCCTCACTATTTTGATTATAATCTTAATATCTTATTATATTTTTTACTTCTAAGCATATGAAAATTCCTTGATTAGGGTTATCATGTTTTTTATAAGTTTTTAGCTTAATTGATTTACTTTCCTGAATACCTTAAATCAACTGTTGACCCTAACTGTACAAGGACAAGGCTTGGCCCTAATACTCAAATGTCCATATCTTCATTGCTAATTTATAAGATATCACATTCTACCCTTTTTATAAATAGTTTTGTCATCGAAACTAACACATATCAAATCCTTTCATAGAGAAAGTTATATGGATTCATATATTTGTTATCAATCTTATATTTATAGTTTGTAAAGGTTGCTATTTTATTACTTAAGGGAACCAAAGGGATGGCCTTTCTTTCATAAGTTTCATTTCTGCAAAGTGTATTTGTTCCATATTTGTCAAACTTACTTCTTTTTATGCTTCCAATTTATCTCTTGTCCATCCTTCTATTTTCTTTTGCCAATTTCTTATATTCCATATTTGGTGCTAACTAGATGCTAAGACCATTATAGAAATCTTTTAGTTGCATTACACTTTCCTAATCTTGCGACTTTTTATTACATTTATTTAAGTGTTATTTTATTGATATGTCATTTATTGTATCCCTTATATCACTTATCTTCAAGTTCTATATAAGATCAATAACAATATAGATTCATCATCTGCCATAAGTATTATTCCTCTCTCTTCCATCCACATCTTTTATCTCTTAATGACTAAGTTATTGCCTTAATTATTAATCGGTTCTATCACATAGCTCAATGTAAATGTCAACAAGATTGAGCTTAGCAAATCTAGACTTTTCCCTACTTCTAAGTCAAATGAGATGGTTGACAATTTGAATTCTCACATCTTGACTCAACTTAACAGGAACTGGCATGACTCTTGATCAATAAACTCCTATTGATACCAATATGAACTCATTACTTGAAAAAACATTATATAATGTGAGGTACTTTAATGGTAACAAGAGACTCAACAAGAAAAGGACTTAATAATCATAGATTTACCATTTCCTTCTTGATTACNTATTATATAAGTTAAATTAAGTTATTAAGTATCGATAATATACAAAATTATACTATTACATATAATATCTCATTTCGATCATATCTTAACGTACTTTAATCAGTTAAATTATGTTTCAATTATGGTAAGGTTGTCATAGTTCATAAATTCATGTAATATTATAGAGATATAGATTATATTATTTAAGATTGTTCAATTTTAGTTAAAATAATGTCATTGAGTTCGTATATACCTAACGAAATGTATTATAAGTTCTACTTTGAGATATGACTTCTAAAGGGTATTTCAAGTTTCTAATATACTCATATGTGCCTATAATAAGTATTATTATATTTTACTCGTTTTATGTAACTAGACTATATTTTATATAATTTGCTAATACAACTTAATAATATATGTATTATTTGACCTTAATATGTATATATCACAACTTGGTTGTATAACTATCACTAAATAAGTTAAAAATTAATTTTTAAAACTTGACTAGCATATACACGTATAAGTTTTATTTCAATATTTATCACATTTTATCATATTATCACTAAAAATGTGCCTTAATTCGTAATTTAGGATATTTTACTATAAAAATTCATAATAAATGACTTAAGTCACCTAATAACTCCTCTAAAGTTCCTATAGACTTCTAAAAATATGGAGAATTTAGTTAATATATGATTTCATGCTATCAATTTATCGCCTATATACTCGTAATTACATTTTACCCTTAAACTACATTTAATTAACCAAATATTATCCTTTTTATGCAAAATCATTTTCAATATATCCTAACATCATTATAAATCACCAAAAGTTAATAGACAACCATTTCATCAACTTGGGAATTAATTTTTTTATATATTTTTTATAATTAATTTAATTTTTTTATGAAAATAAGGAATAATAGGGTAGAAACTTAGAATCTTTGTTCATTGGAGCTTTAACAACCATTGGCTAGTGAGGAATTATCGATTGGCAAGGGCGGTGGCTGCTCTACTAAGGGCCAGTTGGTTGTAATAGCAGACTATGGTTTAGGCTGGGAATAGTGTTAGGCTGATCCTTGCTCCTTTTCACTATTTACTTTTTCTAATTTCTAATGATTTCTCTCGATTTTCTTTTGAGTGGTTTAGGGTTAAAAAGTGCATAACTGAAGTCCTAATGTCCTTTTTATAGTAGTTTAGGTTGGATGAAAATTTTGATTTATTATTTTTCTTTTATTTTGCCTTTTTCCTTTATTCCAATTTCCAAGTAGGAGGTGTTCAATTCTTCTTAATCCAACTTTTGATTCAACATTTCAATTATTGTGAGACTACCATGGCTGAAGTCTAATAATTTCTAACCATTTTGGATAAGTTTTGATTACTTTTGAGCTGCTTATTACTATTTATATATGTTATATTAATATTTTGTATATTTGTTAATATATGTGTATATATCTTATATCATTGATGCATATAATGTATAAACATAGTCATATAATTATGTTCCTAGCTCATCTTTTATTTTTAAGATATATTTTCTACTTATTTTAATGAGTTTATCTCACATTATATATAATTATATAATTTTGGATTAATTTACGAGTATAATTATTACATATATCGAGTATACTCATAAAAATACATTATACTCATATAATATATTATGCTATATTATTTCCTTTTATAGCCTAATTAACTTATCTTAAGTCTTAGTCATATTCTAAGTTTAGTTTTAGCGATTTCAATTATTTTAACACTATATTGAATAATCATACTTCTTAGGCTAAATTGGGATTTTGGGTTATTATTTTTGAAATCTAACTTCGTTGAGTTATTTCGACTAACTTTTCTATTCTAGTCGTAATGTTTGGGCTCAATTAAATAAGCTTTTCCCGAAGTCCAAAACACAATTTTAGGACTTCACATAAAGTAAATCCTCACTATTTTGATTATAATCTTAATATCTTATTATATTTTTTACTTCTAAGCATATGAAAATTCCTTGATTAGGGTTATCATGTTTTTTATAAGTTTTTAGCTTAATTGATTTACTTTCCTGAATACCTTAAATCAACTGTTGACCCTAACTGTACAAGGACAAGGCTTGGCCCTAATACTCAAATGTCCATATCTTCATTGCTAATTTATAAGATATCACATTCTACCCTTTTTATAAATAGTTTTGTCATCGAAACTAACACATATCAAATCCTTTCATAGAGAAAGTTATATGGATTCATATATTTGTTATCAATCTTATATTTATAGTTTGTAAAGGTTGCTATTTTATTACTTAAGGGAACCAAAGGGATGGCCTTTCTTTCATAAGTTTCATTTCTGCAAAGTGTATTTGTTCCATATTTGTCAAACTTACTTCTTTTTATGCTTCCAATTTATCTCTTGTCCATCCTTCTATTTTCTTTTGCCAATTTCTTATATTCCATATTTGGTGCTAACTAGATGCTAAGACCATTATAGAAATCTTTTAGTTGCATTACACTTTCCTAATCTTGCGACTTTTTATTACATTTATTTAAGTGTTATTTTATTGATATGTCATTTATTGTATCCCTTATATCACTTATCTTCAAGTTCTATATAAGATCAATAACAATATAGATTCATCATCTGCCATAAGTATTATTCCTCTCTCTTCCATCCACATCTTTTATCTCTTAATGACTAAGTTATTGCCTTAATTATTAATCGGTTCTATCACATAGCTCAATGTAAATGTCAACAAGATTGAGCTTAGCAAATCTAGACTTTTCCCTACTTCTAAGTCAAATGAGATGGTTGACAATTTGAATTCTCACATCTTGACTCAACTTAACAGGAACTGGCATGACTCTTGATCAATAAACTCCTATTGATACCAATATGAACTCATTACTTGAAAAAACATTATATAATGTGAGGTACTTTAATGGTAACAAGAGACTCAACAAGAAAAGGACTTAATAATCATAGATTTACCATTTCCTTCTTGATTACTCATTACCATTGCATATATGAAGTGTATGCTTTCCTCATATTTCGGTTATATCTTAGTTTATATCTATCAATCTTCCTTTTGTAGTAAGGATTGTTGACTAGAGCTTAAGGCTTCTTCTTAATTCTCCTCTTTTCAAATTAATTTCTTATGTTAGATGTGAAGTCTATGATATGACCAATCTGAAGCACCCACTGGTTCTACTTATTCAAGTCATCAACATATCTTTAGGGTGCCTAGTTAGCATTCTTGTGTTAAGTATTTTTTATGATATTAGACTATTTATATCATACTAACAGTTTAATCCATAATAATTCATAATCCTAGTAGAATGCTTTTAAGTTGCATTAAAATTTTACTTTTCAATTAACATGATAGGGTTACTATTTTTTAATTTACTTCTAACATCAGCTCCCAATATGTCATTCCTCATTGTCGGAGCACTATGGGGTTAACATTAATGCTTACTAAGGGAGAGATCTGCTGGGTTGACATGAAATTACAAATTTCTAGTAAGTTAAAAGTTAAGTTTCTTGCCTCACTAGTTCAAAAGGCAATAAGAATAGTGTCTCATATTTAGGTTTTAAGTTATTTCTTGATATTGCATCAATCATTTTTACTGGTTAATTCTAACTAACTTGTAAATAAAGAATACTATATGCATTCATCTTTATCAACAATATCTACTTGCTTTAGAATGTAACACATAATTTTATCTATACATCTTCATGATATAGAATATAAAGATGATATAAACCTCACAACAAGAGCCAGTCAACACTTATACGAATTATAGTTAACATATACAACAAGGTGTACCCATGGAACAGTAATTCACTGTCAAAGTTACGATATTACATTCATGTAAATATTTCTATGTTACTAAACATTTTAAATTCAATGACCAAGTATTAACTCCTCGAACATAGACAAAATTATTTATATAATAATGTCTATAGTTAGCCAACATGCATTTTAACTTTTTTAACTATACAACATGCTAACACAAATTTAGTTTATTAGCAAGCAATCCTTATTTTGTTCATAGGTATCTTATAGTCAGCTTCCAATTTTTATAAGATCACCTAATCTTATATATACCGTACTTGCTTGGCATTTATCCATCATTATAGAGTTTAACTTTACAAACCTGAATCAATAGTATTCAAAGTGGATAAGAAGATATTAATTCCAAACTTCCCATACGAAATACTAAATTAACATCCTTATGTTTCTCTCCTAGTGTTGAATATGATGGCTTCTATGACTTCCAAAAGTTACTAATAAAATTTTTCAACTATAGAAATTCATTTATAATTGTACTAGAATGCATTCAAAAGACACAAGAGGTGTTTTTCTAAATTAACATTACATTTAAAATAGGTATTTGTAGTTCATTTTATCAAATTTTGTATAATTCACTTCACTTGTTAATATCTTTACAAAGCACATGTAATAACACAATCATTCAATGGAAACACATAATCCATTTAATTGATTTACTTCTTATTCAAGTAATTGCTAGCTCTATATCTATTATAGGATCGTTTCAATATGATCATATGCTTATGGGGTATAGTATCTATTAATCCCTTCTTAGGTTATGTTTCATAAATGAGATGAATAGGTTCAAATGAGATGGAGAGTGTAGGGTTATGTTTTCAATGTTAACTATTCATTTTTTAGTTACTCATACATGCATCATGCCATCTACATAAGAACATATATCATTGTATATAGGATAACATGGCTATAATGTTAATAGGCAATACTTACGTATTTTAAGTCAATAAATAGTTATAATAGACTAATCTCATATTTCTTTTAGTTATTTACTAAAGTTCATAAAGTTGTATCAATAGAATATAACTTTATCTCTGATTTTAAGACATTATATATGCTAATTAAGGGAGCTATCTAAGTAAATACATCTTAACTACTCAGTTTCATCATACTATTGTACCATCTAACTCTATAGAATTAAACAATATCATGCTAAAATAAAAGAGTTGTGATTTAAAAGTTATGAAAAAGTCTAATTTAATACTCACATGTTTTTATATTTATCAAATATCTTATAATTCATTGAACTTCAAATCCTACTAAAACATTCAAATATAAGTTTAGCCATGTAGGACATATGGCATTTAATTTAACCAGCACAAACTATCACTTTAATTCATGCTTATTCTAGTTACACTTCCATATTAACAAGACTATATGTTGGTAAGATCATAAATATATCTTGGGTTGGTGGGAATTTTTATAGTTTAAATGTCACTACAGAACACGGTTATGTTAATGTTGAGACATATTCTGTTACAAAGTAACCTTTAATTCAATCAGTAATGCTGCAGTGTTCCAACCTTGTACAAAGTCAAAACAAAGTTTTAATGTCATCGTTGAGTATATAATAGACATACCATTTCTCTATCTATTAGTGAAAGTCTTTGGCCCCTATACTGTATTTTGTCTACTATATTGTTGTCATGAATTATCACTTTTAGATTGACCTTATTACCTTCATAGTTCGATTTCTTACATTTATTTTATAATCTTCTATTTATCTTCTAAATTACCCTTTATAAATAGGTTTTCCTTAATTCACTTCTTTAAATTCTACCAACCATTCATCTTTAGACTAAGTTACTATCTTGTTCACTACTTTATTACACCCCGAATCAGTACTAAGGTTCTTCTTAGGATCCCTTTTCTTACCAATTACTAAACTCTTCAAAACTTCTTACTTGTAATTTCTTCCCATTCATTATGTACTACCTTTACAACAGTAGGGGGTTTACTATCAAGTTCCAACTTATTAAATCATAATGGTATTTCTCAATACTTATTAGAAATAAGTGGTGTAGTAATTAGTCAATAGGTCTAAAGGACTCTCTTGGGAAATATAAGAGATACTTATGAACACCAAAATTTATGATTATCATATTAGGTCTACTCAAGTTTTCCTGTATTATTCCAATATTACCTAATTAATCACTTTTAGTAACAACCATAAAGGATAGTATTTTACATCATATAAGCAATTCCTTCCTACTTTACTTAAGGGTTGATCAAAGGATTAGGGGTACTTTTCTATAGTTGTCAAATAAAGTAGTCGTCAAATAAAAGTTATTTAATTTCAAAGTCAATATTATCAGTTATAAGCCTAACTTCATTGTAAGTATATAAAGATTATAGTTATACATTTACCTCTAGTTTAAATCCATTTTTACTACCTACTCTCAATGATTCCTAGCACATTTATTTCATTTTTATTTATGATGCTTCAAAACACATTTTTAAGAATTACACTTTGGAGCAAATTCTTAAGAATAATGCTTTGACAACAATTTAGAATTGTCATGCCTTGAAAAGGTGGAGTTGTAATAACCCCGTCTTATGAGCCATTTTAAGACAGAAACTGACCTTATAGTTGTTATCTTAGACCTAATTCATAGCAAGCATATTTGACTTTGCCACTTTGAAGCATCTAACTTGATGCTTGTTTCATATAAACTTATGAAATAATCTTTAAAAATAAACTTGAAATTCGACTTTGTAAAAGAGTGGTAATAAATCCTATAAGTACCTATCATTTCATATACAAACTAGAGTAATGAAAACTACTAAGCCCCTTGAGGAGACCTGTGTAATTTTCCTTCAAATTTAAGAAAGTCAATACTAAGGATCATAATTGATCATTCCTTGTTGTGCCTCACTTCTTATCCTAGTTTACTAGTGCTCTAGTTTTGGGTAGGTACTTGTAATCAATTTGAAACATGCAAAAGAAACTATAGGAGAATCAGCAGTAACTTGCTCAGTAAGTGGGATAGAGATAGAAGTATGCATTTAACACAACACAAGTAGGGTTTTTAGCCACGTTAGTTAGATGCAATACATATACAAGTAAATGCTATCACATGATGTTATCTAGTCCATCGTGAGATTGAAGAAATTGTGCCTGCACTAATCTAGGTTAAGGAGCTTAATGTTGCTCACTTATGAATTAAAATCAAACCGAGGCTTATGCAATAGAGAATACTCTCCTCTCATGACCACCTTTGAACCACAGCCTTCGGTCTTACCACGATCTCCTCTCCTATCACTTAGTTTAGCTATGGGTAGAGAAAGGACCGTTTCATCCATCCCCATCGAAGGGAGTCCATGTTTGGCCCGAGAATCCTAGTTGTTATCCTTAGTGGGTTGTGATGCATATCAAGTTAGGTATTCAGCTGAGTTTGAGTTAGTTCATTTTTAAGGTGATCCACCAAGCTCAAACAATTCAATAATAATATAACAAGAACAACCATAACATGGAGCTCAGCTCCTATCATAGCAAATCGAATCTCAAACATAAGCTCTGCATACACACAAACAGCTAATTACAATCACAAGCAAATATATATCAAAGTCTCTAGATATTCAGAAATAATACTCTAAAATGTTGTGAAGCAATGATCCCACTTAACTATCTTGATGCTCATTGTTGAAGACTTGTTTCATCAATACCTTGTTTACGAAGAGACCCTATATATATATAAAGCTCAGATTTAGTTTTTGTAACAATTATGAAAACATTAGGATTCTATCTATTTGTATTTCGCTAAATCGTTATTTATAAAAATATATATCTAAAGTATATTATTATTTTCCTTATATAATGAAATATAGTTTTATTATATAAGTTAAGTTATTAAGTATCGATAATATATGTAGTTATATTATTACGTATAATATATCGTTTTGATCATATCGAAAAGTATTTTAATCAGTTAAATTATGTTTCAATTATGGTAAGGTTATCATAGTATATAAATTCTCATAATATTATAGACATATAAGTTATATCATCTAGGATTGTCCAATTTTAGTAAAAGTATTATCATTAAGTTCGTACATACGTAACGATACATATTATGAGTTTTACTTAAGATATGACTTCTAAAGAGTATTTCGAGTTCATGATATACCCATATGTGCCTATAATAAGTATTATTATATTATACTAATTTTATGTAATTATACTATATTTTATATAATTTGCTAATATAACTTAATAATATAGGTCTTATTTGACCTTAATATGTTTATATCACAACCTGGTCATATAAGTATCACTAAATAGGTTAAAAATTCATTTTTTTCCAAACCTAACCAGCATGTACATGTATAAGTTTTATTTCAATTTTATCACATTTTTGTCTATTATCAATAAAAATGTGCATCGATTTGTAATTTAAGCTATTTTAATATAATAATCCATAATAAATGACTCGAGTCACCAAATAATTCCTCAAAAATTTCTATAAACTTCTAAAAATATAGGAAATTCAGTTAATACATGGTTTCATGCTATCGATTTATCACCTATATATACGTAATTACATTTTAACCCTAAATTACATTTAATTAAACAAATATTATCCTTTTTTTGAAAATTTATTTTTAATATATCCTAACATTATTATAACTCATTAGAAGTTAGTGGACATTTATTTCATCAATTAATTTTATAAAAACCTATTTATTTAATCATTTCACTCTATTTTTAGCTATTTTTAAGGTAAAAAAAATACAATAAATATAAAAAAGTATCTAAATTAAAAATGTAGCTACATAGAATTTAAATACAGATCATATGTATTCTACATAAAAATTATGAGCTAGAAATTACATCATTTTGTGTATTTATTTTGAAAATCAAAATTTGAATAAATAGTGACTTTCTTAAGCAAGTAGATTAAATCTTCACAATTTTGCAAAAATAAAATTACAAAATAAAATTACATCTAGAATAACCTAGGAACTAATTTTTTTTTTATATCTTTCCTAATTAATTTAATATTTTTTGAAAATAGGGTAGAAACTTAGGACCTTTATCCATTTGAGCTCTAGCCATCGTTAGTCGTTAAGGGAATGTTGGTTGGCAAGGGTGATGGGTGCTTTGCTGGGGGCTAGTTGGTTGCAATAGAAGACCATGATTTGGGCTAGGAATCGTGTTAGGCCGATCCTTGCTCTTTTTTACTATTTATTTTTTCTAATTTCTAATGATTTCTCTCGATTTTCTCTTATGTGGTTTAGACTTAAAAAATGGATAACTGAAGTCTTAATGTCCTATTTATAGTAGTTTGGGTTGGATGAAAATTTTAGTTTATCATTAATTTTTTTTTTATTTTGCCTTTGACCTTTTTTCCAATTTCTAAGCATAAGGTATTGGATTCTTCTTAATCCAACTTTTGATTCACCATTTCAATTGTTATGAGGCTGTCACGACTAAAGTCTTGCAATTTCCAACCATTTTGGATAAGTTTTTATTATTTTTTAGTTAATTATTACTATTTTATATTTATATATTTATTAATATACGTGTATATATCCTGTATAATTGATGCATATAATGTATAAACATAGTCATATAATTATGTTCCTAAATCATCTTTTATTTTTAAGATATACTTTCCACTTATTTTTATGAGTTTATCTCATATTATATATAATTATATAATTTTCCATTAATTTATGGGTATAATTATTATATATATCCGGTATATTTATAAAAATATGTATATACTCATATAATATATTATGCTATATTATTTCTTTTTATAACTTAATTAACTTATCTCTAAGTTCTCATCGCATTTTAAGTTTGGTTTTTGAAGTTTCAATGATTTTTACACTACATTGAATTATCATACTTCTAAGGCTAAAATTGGGATTTTAGATTATTATTTTTGAAATCTAACTTTACTGGGTCACTTAAACTAACTTTTCTATCCTGGTTGTAATGTTTGTGCTCAATCAGATAAGTTTTTTCTGAGGCCCTAAATGTAATTTTAAGAGCTCATATAAAGTAAAATCTCACTATTTTTATTATATTCTTGATATCTTATTATATTTTTTACTTCCAAGCATACGAGTATTCCTTGATTAGGGTTATCATGTATTTTGTAATTTTTTTGCGTAATTGGTTTACTTTCTCGAACGCCCTAAATTAACTATTGAATATAATCATATAAGGACAAGGCTTTACCTTAATACTCAAATGTCCATATCCTGATTGCCAATTTGTGGGATATCACAATAACTTCTCTCAACATTTAAGTTTCTATAAATCTTCTATGAATCCCTTCTCATCAGGCCACTTAAATGCCACCATTCTTTCTTTATAGTCAACATTTGCTCTATGATTACCTCTAGTATTACATTCAATCCTTTTACATCGAAGACGACCAACTTTACAATCATCTCATGTGCATCTAGACTCACATTCCACATCCTTCACTTTATGTTACACCACTTATTCTCCTACAGCAAGGGTCGTAACTATTAGTTCATAAACTAAGGTCTTGTTTATTTCCATTAACATACTCTTTTGATATACATAAGTGACTTGCCTTAGCATCAAACAGAGTATATGTATAGGCATAAATATCTCTTACCCATACCAATCTTAATACATTTTTATGATAACTATATTGCTACTCTCAAGCATTTCTTATTTATCTTCTATTAACTACCAAGTATACATACACTTAAAGTTATCAAGTTTAGAGTTCATACCTACTATACCCTAGTCATGTCTAACTTCGTCTCGTTGAACAATGTAAGCATATACCTTACCCTGTTCCCTAGGCTTGGGTTTTCCCTTTATAGGTTGTTAATTCCTATTACCTAATCCTAATCTATTAGCTTGGTTTTGTTGTTGAACTAGTCTCTCCTATTGTTATCTTACACAATGTCAAATAGTATGCCTTCACTAATGGCATCGATAATAATATATACCTCTTGGATTAGGATTTTCACACCACTTGGCTAGATGTCCAATTTTACTGTACCTATAACACTCCCCTCTCAATTATGGGCATTCCCAAGCTTGATGCTCATCATTACACTTCTAACAAGATTGTATTTTTTGGTAAGGGTCTTCTATTTCCTTTTACAAATTAAGCAAACTTCTTTCCTTTAGCCAGATTACTTTTACTATTAGCAACAACATCCAACTTCCTTTTCCTATTCTCAATCTCATCTATGGCCCATTGAAGATTATGAGCTTGTTTGATCAAACGAGTTTTGTTAACAACATCAATATATCTTTCCACCCTATTCCTCTTCAACTTTACCTAGTAATAAAAATTAAGCTCGGCCTTGAATCACTTCACTTTAGAAACCTCATTATTTTGTACAACTTCAAAAGCAAACTTTAGTAACCTATCGAAATCCCTCTCACATTTTTCAATTGTCCTATCCCATTGTCTTAGCTTATAGTGTTCTTCACACATTCGTTCTCTTATACACTCAGGAAATTAGTGTTCCAAAAAGGTATCTCTAATTGCAATCCAACCAATAGGGTTTGATAAATTCCATCTCCTTACCTCTTACCAATTATTTACAACTCTACTTAACAAAGTAGCATCTATCCTAACTTTCTTATTTTCCTTAACCTCATGAATTTCAAAAGCTTTCTCCACCAAGTCAATCCATTCTTCAGCTACTAAAGGATCAGTGTTCTTTCCATCAAATGGTTTCAATATTTATTGTACCTAAGCTAACTCGTCTCCATCTCCACCAACTCCTGCCAATGCAGCCATAAACTGTTGTGCCAATTCTTCTATATGTCGTGGTTGCTCAGGGTTAAGGGGAGGTTACTGTGGTAATTCCTCTCTTTGCTCCTTAGATACTTAGCTCACTAGTAATCTTCTATGTTTCCTACTAATCATCTTTCCAAATAGACATCACATAAAATTCTATTGGTAACTACTACAGTTGTTTTACTAAATTATGACTCTTATTACCTATCTACGCCATACATCTCATATGTGCCTAAAGGTTATGGTCCTTAATTAATGCTTTGATACTACCTAAAAGATGTCACATCCCGACATAGCATAGGATGCACCATTATATAAGAATACTTATTAAAAACTTAACTCAACCTACTCAGTCATCAAAACAAAACTTTATTTATATGATAATGGGGTTGCAGCATCAGAGTTTAGTTGGACATTTGATTACAACTTATATATACAGCCTAATATTTACATCAAAACATGAATAATATTTTTTTGTTTTTTTAATATCTTCAAAATAGTAGGATTCCTAACTTAGGATAGGTTCTATCCAAAAGTTGTTGACTTTGACTCACATTCTTAATATGTATCCTCCCTAATATTAGGCCCTTTACGATGATGTTAACTTGAGGATAAAACATTTCATTCCCTTAGCTATTGAAGCTGAGTGAGTGCATAACAAATAATACAATATAGGTAATATCACAGCTAAAACATTTCATCTATAGCCAATAAGCTTAGCTTCATACATACATTAGCCTAACCAGGAATTTATTGCTAGCAATGCAACATGCTATGCTCATGTACGTGCAATGCATTGGTATCGATATCCTATGCCGTCCAATATCCTCATTAGGTTAGTCGNATAATATATTATGCTATATTATTTCTTTTTATAACTTAATTAACTTATCTCTAAGTTCTCATCGCATTTTAAGTTTGGTTTTTGAAGTTTCAATGATTTTTACACTACATTGAATTATCATACTTCTAAGGCTAAAATTGGGATTTTAGATTATTATTTTTGAAATCTAACTTTACTGGGTCACTTAAACTAACTTTTCTATCCTGGTTGTAATGTTTGTGCTCAATCAGATAAGTTTTTTCTGAGGCCCTAAATGTAATTTTAAGAGCTCATATAAAGTAAAATCTCACTATTTTTATTATATTCTTGATATCTTATTATATTTTTTACTTCCAAGCATACGAGTATTCCTTGATTAGGGTTATCATGTATTTTGTAATTTTTTTGCGTAATTGGTTTACTTTCTCGAACGCCCTAAATTAACTATTGAATATAATCATATAAGGACAAGGCTTTACCTTAATACTCAAATGTCCATATCCTGATTGCCAATTTGTGGGATATCACAATAACTTCTCTCAACATTTAAGTTTCTATAAATCTTCTATGAATCCCTTCTCATCAGGCCACTTAAATGCCACCATTCTTTCTTTATAGTCAACATTTGCTCTATGATTACCTCTAGTATTACATTCAATCCTTTTACATCGAAGACGACCAACTTTACAATCATCTCATGTGCATCTAGACTCACATTCCACATCCTTCACTTTATGTTACACCACTTATTCTCCTACAGCAAGGGTCGTAACTATTAGTTCATAAACTAAGGTCTTGTTTATTTCCATTAACATACTCTTTTGATATACATAAGTGACTTGCCTTAGCATCAAACAGAGTATATGTATAGGCATAAATATCTCTTACCCATACCAATCTTAATACATTTTTATGATAACTATATTGCTACTCTCAAGCATTTCTTATTTATCTTCTATTAACTACCAAGTATACATACACTTAAAGTTATCAAGTTTAGAGTTCATACCTACTATACCCTAGTCATGTCTAACTTCGTCTCGTTGAACAATGTAAGCATATACCTTACCCTGTTCCCTAGGCTTGGGTTTTCCCTTTATAGGTTGTTAATTCCTATTACCTAATCCTAATCTATTAGCTTGGTTTTGTTGTTGAACTAGTCTCTCCTATTGTTATCTTACACAATGTCAAATAGTATGCCTTCACTAATGGCATCGATAATAATATATACCTCTTGGATTAGGATTTTCACACCACTTGGCTAGATGTCCAATTTTACTGTACCTATAACACTCCCCTCTCAATTATGGGCATTCCCAAGCTTGATGCTCATCATTACACTTCTAACAAGATTGTATTTTTTGGTAAGGGTCTTCTATTTCCTTTTACAAATTAAGCAAACTTCTTTCCTTTAGCCAGATTACTTTTACTATTAGCAACAACATCCAACTTCCTTTTCCTATTCTCAATCTCATCTATGGCCCATTGAAGATTATGAGCTTGTTTGATCAAACGAGTTTTGTTAACAACATCAATATATCTTTCCACCCTATTCCTCTTCAACTTTACCTAGTAATAAAAATTAAGCTCGGCCTTGAATCACTTCACTTTAGAAACCTCATTATTTTGTACAACTTCAAAAGCAAACTTTAGTAACCTATCGAAATCCCTCTCACATTTTTCAATTGTCCTATCCCATTGTCTTAGCTTATAGTGTTCTTCACACATTCGTTCTCTTATACACTCAGGAAATTAGTGTTCCAAAAAGGTATCTCTAATTGCAATCCAACCAATAGGGTTTGATAAATTCCATCTCCTTACCTCTTACCAATTATTTACAACTCTACTTAACAAAGTAGCATCTATCCTAACTTTCTTATTTTCCTTAACCTCATGAATTTCAAAAGCTTTCTCCACCAAGTCAATCCATTCTTCAGCTACTAAAGGATCAGTGTTCTTTCCATCAAATGGTTTCAATATTTATTGTACCTAAGCTAACTCGTCTCCATCTCCACCAACTCCTGCCAATGCAGCCATAAACTGTTGTGCCAATTCTTCTATATGTCGTGGTTGCTCAGGGTTAAGGGGAGGTTACTGTGGTAATTCCTCTCTTTGCTCCTTAGATACTTAGCTCACTAGTAATCTTCTATGTTTCCTACTAATCATCTTTCCAAATAGACATCACATAAAATTCTATTGGTAACTACTACAGTTGTTTTACTAAATTATGACTCTTATTACCTATCTACGCCATACATCTCATATGTGCCTAAAGGTTATGGTCCTTAATTAATGCTTTGATACTACCTAAAAGATGTCACATCCCGACATAGCATAGGATGCACCATTATATAAGAATACTTATTAAAAACTTAACTCAACCTACTCAGTCATCAAAACAAAACTTTATTTATATGATAATGGGGTTGCAGCATCAGAGTTTAGTTGGACATTTGATTACAACTTATATATACAGCCTAATATTTACATCAAAACATGAATAATATTTTTTTGTTTTTTTAATATCTTCAAAATAGTAGGATTCCTAACTTAGGATAGGTTCTATCCAAAAGTTGTTGACTTTGACTCACATTCTTAATATGTATCCTCCCTAATATTAGGCCCTTTACGATGATGTTAACTTGAGGATAAAACATTTCATTCCCTTAGCTATTGAAGCTGAGTGAGTGCATAACAAATAATACAATATAGGTAATATCACAGCTAAAACATTTCATCTATAGCCAATAAGCTTAGCTTCATACATACATTAGCCTAACCAGGAATTTATTGCTAGCAATGCAACATGCTATGCTCATGTACGTGCAATGCATTGGTATCGATATCCTATGCCGTCCAATATCCTCATTAGGTTAGTCGACATAGTCAAGCATCCAGATATAACATCTAGGAACCTACGTAACAAGGAGTTGCTTAGTAGTAAGACTCTTAACCAAATTGGACTACATACTATAGTCTACCAAAGCATAAAGGCAATAAGGAGCTACTTAGGATTACGACCCCTAACTTTGTTTTACAATATAAGACTACACATTGTAGTTTATCAAATTAGACTATCAAAATAGTCAAGATGTTTGGGTAATATGAATCTATATTCTTCCAAAAACTAAGTTCATAAAGCTATGATTTTTCTTAATCACTTAGAAGCCTCATTTTGAAAATTCTAACCAATAGGTCCCTTTTATGCCATGCTATGCTATGCAATAACTACTTAAGTATATCCTTCCTCACAATCAATCTTTACATTTTGTTCAACCTAGTTATTTGATTCTAGTTTTTGAACTCTCCCTTGCAAAATTCTAGTATCTCACTTAAGTGAAAACCTAGAAAATTGGGTTAGCAGTTACTTAACTTCCTTAGTTAGTACAATCATTCGTAAACATCACATCAACACCCAACATAGTAGCATAACAGTTTAATTAAAATATAGCTACCATTAATCAAAATCACCACATTAGCATCCACTATAATAGCATATTAGTTTATCCAAGATATAGCTATATCCAATCATTACAGCATTAAATAGGACACAATGTTATGAGTAGTAATATATCTACTTTAAACATAGGTTAGATCTACTTACCAAGGCATAGCAATAAAGTAAAAATCCTAGACTTCACAACATGATCCTTCCTTACTTATTATACTTAAGAAAATATAAACATAGTTTTCAAATCAACTATAGGTCAAACCTAAACTTTTGTAAGCTTTTATTATTGTGTTTTTAAACTTCATTTGACTATATTTTACTCATTCCTTTTCCAATTTTGGTAAACTTTATAACGTTATGATCGTTATTTCGAGTACTATCAAGATATCTTAATAATCAACACTAATCAATATTGTCAAAAGCCTAAAAATACCCTTTCTCACTATAGGCTCAACCATATGTTATTGTAACTTCGTAGTTAACTTAAGTGGGATATAATTCTAAGCTAGAAGTCTTAAATTTACATTTTTCAACCATGCACAATATCAATTATATGTCATAGTTGTTGATCTTACATTATTTAACAAACACTTTAATAGTATTATTCACTACTTCTCATATTAAGCTAATATAAAGGTTTATATTAGGAAAATACATAATAAATAGTATATGAGCCCAATTAATTTTAAGAAAAATCCCATAGACTTACAAAAATATGTAGTTTAATTATTGACCATGAATTACACAAAGCTAGTTATTACCAATTTTTACTAAGATAGTAGTTTTAGCTTGAAATTATGGAAAATTAAGGAAAATAAACAAATGTAATTGTGAGATAAAAAATAAGTGTTCCAATCATCATTACAAACTTCCAAAAGTTAGAATGCATAAGACTCGTATGTTGATTTTTTCATAAACTAATTAATCTAACAAAACAGTAAACTTGTCAGTTTTATCCAAAATAATTATAATAAATAATAAACTTGCTTATTTTAAAAAAATCTTGTTATTGTAATTAAATATATATATTAATATATTGTATACAAAAATTGAGCTTAAAACAACATCACCTAATATTTATAAAAATTAATTAAAAATTCATTCAAATAGGGCAGTTTCTTAAGGACCCTATCTGCCAATTAATTATTTAACTAAAATAAAATTACTACATTAATATGCACATAAAACAACCTTAGAAAACCAAATTTCATAATTAAATAAGACTTTTTGATATTTTCAAAAAATTTAGAAAGTTTCGGTTAGAAAATTGGTTCACTTAAACTGGTTGCTTCTGGTCACCGTACCTTATTAGAAAAGCTTACCACACCATCCTCTCTTTAACCCCAAAAGGCTACCATAACAGGACATCAACAACCTATTGAACCGACTTAAACCTGAACCGTACTCTATTGTTGTTTTGTTCTTCTAATTTTTTTCTAAATTTTTCCTATCCGAATTTGGTTCACTAAAAGGTCTATTATTTGATGTTGAAGGTCTATTTATAATTTTGGAGTAGGTTAGGTTGATGAGTTATCACGCTACGTATCAATTTCTTAGCTTATATGCCATATTTTGGTTAATTCAACATGCTAGGTGTCGATTTCTTATATTTAAGCTTTTGACTCATCGTTTCAAATTACTCTTCGGCTGTCACATCATTTGGTGACTCATCCATTCATTTTTTTATTAATTTTATATTATTTTATACTAATTTACCTTATTTCTTAATAATTTATTATTACATATATGTATTTAGTACATGTAATGCATATCATATGTAAATACATGTATGTCATATATAATTCACTTCATTAATTATTTTTATAAGTTAGTTAACTTATCTCTAATATCTCACTATATCTAAAAGCTTGAATTTCATATTTTCGATAGTTTACTGGCTTTATTAATAAAATGATTTTTTTTTAATCAAATTAATCCTTTTATACAACTTATTTTGAGAAATTAACTTTTCTAGAATACTTCATCTAACTTTTCTAACCTTATTATGAAGTTTAAACTAAAAGGATAATGTTGCCCAATGCTCTAAATTTAAGGGCTCGGAGCCTAGGGTTATCAATAGGTCAATAAACTCAGTTATTGTTAATGGGTTTTGGATTTGAACTTTATCTTACACAGAAAGGAAAAACTTTTGGTACCAAGGCTAGTCTAATGCGATCATTTTGATACGTAAGTTAGTAAAATAAATGTAGGGAAAGTTGAAAGTAGCAAAGAATTATTAGATCCCTCTTACAACATTTTTTCCCTGTATTTATAAGCAAATTTCATGTATGGAGTAGCAGTTATCAAAATGATTATCAAGACATGTGGAAAGCTCTTGATTAGGCACATTCCTAAAATATAGGGAGAGTGGGCAATTATGTAATATAACCATACCAAGTGATAATTATTGGTGCCACTTCTCTTCAATTCAAATTAAATATAGATCTATGTTGCTTAGCATTAGTTGAGAATGTAGATAACTCGACTTGTCGGCAACTGAATGGACGAGTGAATGAAACTAGAATATCAACATTTGCCATCAACTCTCGTGTTCAAGGATTCAGCTAAGGGAGTAAACATTTAATACTCTAAAGGCCTAGTGGGGAACTGTTCCTTAGAAGCCGAGTAAAGTGGAAATGAAGATGGATCGCATCCTAACCAAAAAGTCGTATTTTTCAATTTTCTTGCCTGTCAATAGACTATGGTGGAAAGTACAACAACTGTCACCTCTATCATCATTATGTTGTATGCTTAATAATTGTTGATGACTTGACACCATCATCTTGAAATTCTTCAATTTTCGTGACATTCATTGTAGTCAATCAAGTATGGTTTGGTGACTTATCCTTTCAGATTCTGAAGCAACTGAGTTTGAGGCTACATCTTCCCCCTCAAAAGAGGAGCGAGACAACGTGTTCCCTAGGTAGCTTAGTCGATAGTGTTGTAGAGAGTAGTATAAACTCATTCAGATCAACTCTCTTATTGTAGATTATTATCTAAAAGATAAGAAAGGAAGATTCATAGCTAAATATCTATACAATAATATAGTTTACTTTTATGATTCACCAAACAGCGCAACCAGTGTTGTCGGCAGGGTCTTTGTTTCAAAATATAACAAGTACTAGCAAGACCTTCCTAAAGCGTGGAATCTTAGGAGGCCAAGAGAAGAAGAAAGGGTATGTTTTCCAAGAGAGTGTAAGTTCCATATCTATTTGAAATATCTCGACTTTAGGCTATGCTTCCCTTTCTTGGCATTTGTCAAGCAGTTCTTCAATTATTTCCACGTTATGTCAAGTATCTTCTCATCGAATACATATCGACTTTTAGCAGCTTTTGAAATAATCTAGGTAAAAGTTGAAGTTAGGGCTATGCCTTAACTATTTTGATAATTCTTTATGATTAGGAGGCAACTTGATGGCTGGTATTTTGTAGCTACTAGGCATGGGTGGAAGTTCATGGATGGGTAAGTTCATTCTTGTTCCTCCCATTAATATTAATATGTTTACTTTATATTGTAAATATAGGTGCTGGTGAGGTGAATCCCGCTAAGTTATTGGCTTAAGCAAAGGCCAATAAGTTAAAAGCTAATAAGCGTTTGGTCATCACTATTACTACCACTCGACTGACTGCTGTCGAGAAAACAGCAAAGGAGGATGCAGTGAAATAGGCGGTGAGCAAAAAGAAACCTCCTAACTGGCTGAGAAGTAAACAAGGAGCAAAAAGCCTAGGTTGGCCAAGGTTATGCAAATTGAGTTACCTCTAGTTAAGAATATCCCATCTATTGCAAAGCCGAGAAAGTATGGTCAAGAAAACTAACCCCATAATGAGGCTGAAACTACCACTACCACTGAAGGGTCATCACTGATGATAGAGGTTGTATTGAGTACTCATAAGAGAAGTGGTAAGGAACTTTTTGACCAACCCCTAGCTAAGAGGTCTAAGGGATTAGATGAAAGGATGAAGGAGACCATACGTAACAAAGCTCTCAACATCAACAACACTGAATTCTTCTTCAATACGGAAGTCGATGAGTACTTCATCCCATGTTAGAGCCACAACATCTTACATACTAACTCGGCCCTAAGTGACAAGATGAAATCTTTAGGCTTGATGGAAGGCATTATACTTCCTAAGGACAAAGAGATTGCAAAGTAAATCATTAACAGGGTTGGTGGTTGTAATAAAGCTCATATCATGGCTAAGCTATATGACGTAGGTATTTATTTCATCCTTTCAACTATTAGGTTTATTTGGTTACTAATACTTATGTTTGTTTTCAGATTAGCAGCTAAGTTCTAATAGCCTTAGAGGAGGCTGATATAGAAATGAAGAAAGTAATGATAATAATCTTTCACGTATTCTACCAAGTGATCTAGAATATTCATCATTCTACATGGACTTGTTGTAGAAAATTAAGGTCATATACAACTCCTCAAAAGCTCATACTATAGCTGTTGAAAATGCAAGAATAAAGGCTAAATCCTTAAAAGCACAAATTATAGTTGCTGAAAGAATAAGAGTAAGGGTTGAGATGGAGGCTAGAAAGTATTAAGATGAATAAGCTGCCGAGAAGCTAGTACACTTTTAAGGCCAAGGTTGAAGAGTAGTATAAGGAAGTTGAAGGCTTAAAAGCAGAGCCATACAAGAAGAAGAGAGAGTACTAGGGTTTGGGCCAAACTCTCTATGAAATGAGTGATGAGGAGGACAGGCTTAGGGCATAAATGAAGGAACAGGAGACTAACAATGGTAGGTTGTAAAGCCGTGTTACCAAGTTAGAGGAGATTATGAAGAAAGGACCCTTTGTTGAAGAGGCACTAGAAATCATCACTCCCAATCGGTAATATGAGAAACTACTACAAAAGAAGTTATTAGAAGGGGTCCAAGTAGCAAGAGAGGAAATCCTCAAGCTCTACTTTAATTATGATCTCTCATGCCTAGATTTTGCAGATATTAATGATAAAGTCAATAGCTGCAGTGAAGACGATGATGAGGATTCAAGCACCGAGATTGATATGAAGGGTGAAAATGAGGCTTGTATCGAAGATCTAAGGGAAGACAAAGAAAGTCTGTTGAAAGAGATCCCCTATGAGCATAAGGAGAAGTCCACCTATTCCTAAACCCCAAGCATTGAGAAGGAAGTATGCTTCAAAAAGGCTCTAGCTTCTGATTAAGAAAATGTTCAGTCCAAGAATCAGTCATAAGATAATTTGCCTTGTAATTTGTTTATTCTTTATATGGACAGTTTTGGGCTGAGTGATTGAAAATTGTAATTGTGATTTTATTGTTATGAATGAGAATTGTTTCGTTGCATAACTAGGTATTTTCTGACCTGTTTTATTTCATGCACTTTGTCATTTTAGGCATAATTTATTTTACACAGTGTATTTTCCCGACATGTATTATTTTATTCTTATTTCTCGACATGTTTTATTTCACATGCTCTTATTTTTTAGCATGTTTTATTTCACACACCTAATTTGAGCATCTTATAGGCGTTATCCCATTGAGATGTGGACTAGCAGTTTTACTCGGCTGTAGGCTTGATTTGTAAAGTTTGTTAACCGTAATAGGCTTGAATTTACACTAGTTCATCCACAACATAGTTTGAACTTATTAACTCGTTAGCCATAAATAGATCTAAAAATAAAATATAACTTCAAATATAATTGTCTTGCAAAACAAGTAGGCTATTGCCTTACAAAAGAAACAAAAACACATAACATCATAGAGATTAGTGGAAATATAATTTCAAGTTCTCAGCGTTCCATGTATGAGGGATAATAGTATCATCTAACCTTTCTAGTTGATAGGCCCCTTTGCCAACGTCTTCTCAAACCCTAATAAGACCTTCCTAGTTTGCACCAAGCTTCCCTTATTTTTCTCGCACACTAGTTGCTTCTAGCTTTTGGCAAACCAAGTCCCCAAGTTGAAAAACTTTATGCTTTACTTTTTTATTATAACACTTAACTACCCTATGCTTGTATTCTACAACCCTTACTCTTATGATATCTCTAATCTCCTCAATTGTGTCCAAATTTGCTATTAATCTAATGTGATTAACCATCACATCAAAATTCTGTGTTTATAGATTAAGTAGATATAACAAAATGCTTAGAACTTGTTGTTGTCAACCTATAGCCCATTGTCCATGATTATCATAAATGGGACTCTGAATCTCAATATTATGGAGTAGAAAACAAATTCCTTTACTTCCTATTTGGTGATCCTTGCCAATGTCTTGGCCTTTACCCATTTTGTGAAATAATCCACAGCTACAATGATAACTTGTTGTTGGGTAGTAGACTTTAAGAAGGGTTCGAGAATGTCTAACCTCCATTACCCCCATTAGGTAAAGGGCCAAGGACTAGATAGGCAACATAGTTTAATAGAAGGTACATAAGTTGACGCCTTATGCTTCTGGTACTGTGGACAATACCGAACAACTATCCTTACATCTTCTTTCATGGTTGGCCAATAATAGTCGAGTTACAGTGCACGGATATACAACGTTTGTGCTTTAACATGGTTGTTGCATATACTACCATGTAGTTCAGATAACACTTGTTGGGCATCTCTCGAAAGAAGGCATTGAAGATAAGGTTAGGATATGTTGTGTTTGTACAGCTCATCCTCTATTAGTGTGTAATTCATAGCTTAATATGCCAATCTTTGTACTTCCTTCTTGTCATCAAGGTAGACACCATCTCTTAAATAATCTATGAAGGGATCTATCCAAGACTTCTCTCTTAGGTAAGGAGCCAATTCGTAGCTCTATGAGACAATGGATAAACTTTTTTGTAAGAGAAATTTGATTAAAAGGTTGTCGCTTAAGTCAGGAAATGCCATACTAGCTAGCTTGGACAACTTATCAACAGTAATATTCATATTCTTAGAACCTTATGGATTGAAAAAGCCTGAAATTCTTCTGTAAGCATGCATACCATCACTAAGTAATTGCTCATTTCTTCTTCCCTCGCTGCATAATTTCTTATGACTTGATTCACCATTAGTTGTGAATTGAAGAATATTTCGAGTTTCTCAGTACCAATTTCTTTTGCTAGTTTAAGTCCTGCAATTAAAGCTTCATATTTTGCTTCATTATTGTTAACTGAGAATTTGAATTTTAGGGTATAATTAACCTTGACATTATGGGGTCCATACAGAACAAGGCCTATACTACTTCCCTCTCTAGTGGAAGAACCATCTACATAAAAGTACCATACAGGTTTCTTAACAACCTCCATGCTGTCTTCCTCACTAGTGTATTAGCACTTAAACTTTTGATGTCATTCTGGGTTTGTACTGTATACCATAGGAACTTAGCTCTGGGGCATATTTCATCATCCTCTTGGAAAAGTTTGGCCATTGCAATGCTTGTTATAATGGTTGATCAATGAGGACTATAATTTGGTGAGCCTTAAAATACAGCTTTAATTTTCTTGTCGAGATAACCATTGCTGAAACAAACTTTTCAATTTTTATCTATCGATGCTCTGGTCCTTACAAGACATGACTCATGTAATAAATAGGTCAATACTCCTTGCCATCAATTCGAACCAATACAGAAGAAAGAGCTCAGCAGTTGATTAATAAGTACAAATATAAATTCTCTTAGGAGAGAGGTGTCAAGAGTATTGGGGATAACATAAGGAATTCTTTGAGTTCATTGAAAGCCCTTTCACAATCATTGGTCCATTTGAACACTTTTGGATTCTTCAAAATTTTAAAGAATGCTACACACTTATCTGCACTTCTCAACATAAACCGATTAAGTATGGCTATTTGCCCAATGAGTTCTTATACCTCTTTGATTGTATAAGGATATTTCATGTTTATTATTACCTCAATTTTTCTTGAGTTGGCTTCAATGCTATGCTAAGTGACCATATACCTAAGAAACTTTCCCGAAGTTATGCCTAAGACGTACTTCTATGGGTCGAGCTTCATGTTGTATCTCCTAAGACTTGTAAATGTCTCCTTAAGATCAATAAGATCCCAATCCTCTATCATGCATTTCATAATCGTGTCATCAACATATACTTCAACATTTTGATGGATCTAGGGTTTAAACATCATGGCGACAAGCCACCAGTGGGTTATGCCAGTATTCTTTAGCCCAAAGGGCATTACCGTATAATAATACATTCTAAAATTCACGATGAATGATGTATGAACTTCATCTTTCTTGTTCATCTTAATCTATTGTATTGTGGAAAAGCATCCATAAAAAAAAGCAATGCATGTCCAATGCTCGAATCTACCATCTAATCAATTTTTGGCAGCAAAAAGCAATCCTTAGGACATGCCTTATTAAGATCTGTAAAGTTTATGCACATGCGCTACTTACCATTAGACCTCTTGACCAGCACATAATTGGCTAGCTAAGTCAGATAAGGCTCTTTCCAAATGAATTCTACTTTCATGAGTTTTTGAACTTCTTTTTCTATGGCTGCTTGCCTTTTAAGTACAAAATGCCTTTTCTTTTATTGGATCACTTTTATGCTTAGATCAATCTAGAGCTTGTGTACCATAACATCTTTAGGGATACCCAGCATATCTAAAGAAGACCATGAGAATACATTGGCATTTTCCTTCAAGAAGTTATTTAAACTTTCATAGATGTATGCCAATTCCCCATCTTAGTTGTTTTTCTTGGGTCATCTCCTAAAGAGATTTCCTCCGTCTCATTCTCAACATTGTCTATGCTAACTAACTTTCCTTCTTGATAGGTTTTTACTTGAAAAACCTCTTCTCACATCAAGGCCCTTATGTACAAAGACCTTGTCAATTATTGATCTCCTTTGCATACACCAACTCCCATAAGAGTGGGGAATTTGGCTTTGAAATGAGCAACAGAAGGGACGATGTTAAATAAGTGTTGACATTGCTATCCCATGATCATATTGTATAGGGACCAACATTTGACAATAAGGAAGTCCACTTTATCTTATATGACATGCTCGTTATTTACATTCTAGATTGGTAAAGAGATCACTTCGAACACTTGAACAGGTTGATTGTTGAATGTATACAAATCATAATTATAAGATCTCAGCTATGCCTTGATCTTTGGTCTCATCTAGGAAAAAGCATGTTGGAAAATAATATTTGCAACTTCCAATGTCAACGAGAATTTTCGTGAACTCGAAGTTGGTGATTCTCATACTAATCACCAGTGCATCACCATGTTACCTTTAGGTGCCTTCGAAAAATTCCTCAATAAAAGAAATTGTATTGTTGATCTTAACGTTTTTTCTTTGGATGATGCAAATATAATTCATGGCATTAGTCAAGCTCAAAGAGCTTGATCGGCCTATAATAGAAGGTCTGTCGACTATGGTGTTGATTATCCCATTAGGTGCCCTAATAGTACTCCCATCTATTGCATCTCTCCCAACATTAGCTGTTCAAGTAACATTCTCCTAGTCTTTATGTCTCCTTTAAGATGGTCACTTGATATTCTCAATATCTTGCACTAAAAACTTGCATAAATGACCTCATTATATGGCATCCTCAATTGTATTTATGAGCTAGATGCATTCATTTGTGTTGTGACCTTTGTCATGATGAAAATCGTAGTATTTATTGGAATTTCACTTAGAGGGGTTTCATCTCATCCTCTTTGGCTACTGCAGCACTCCTCTTTACCCACACACCTCCATCAAAATGTCCAACATTAAACTATTGACTAGCATATGGGACGAATATGCTAGAATTCAAGGTCTCTTTCTTTCGATGTTTAGACTTTGATCATCGTCCATTCTTGGTAAGAGACTTAAAAAATTCTTTATAGGGCTTGACTCTATCAATAACAACATTGAAGGCCACACTCATGTCCAATTTTGGAATTTGGACCATCTCAACTACAAACCTAGCTAGATAGTCTCTAATAGATTCATCTAATCTTTGCTTTATTGTGTTAAGGATTGAAGAGTCCTTAATAGGAAGCTTACGAGCAAGAAATTTTTAAAGGAACACTTATACTAGTTCTTTGAAACATAAAATAGTGTTCGGCTTTAAGTGTTTGAACCATGTACTTACTATATTCCTTATTGTCAAGGGAAAAGCTTAGTAAGCTACGACATCACTCAAGCTGTATAGCTTAGTTAAGGCACGGTAGTACTTCAAATGATCTTTAGGATCTTTTGTTCCATTGTAGGTTTCAAATTACGATAACTTGATGTATCGTAGTATGACCTCCTTCGAGATCTCAAGAATGAAGGGATTTGAAACTGCTTACTTAGCTTAACGGGGGTACTAACATGTGAGGGTCCAACATGGTGCACCTACTACGGTTACTTGCCTTTGTCAACTTTTTTTAGTACAAGAGTCGAAGGTCCCTTTATAATCTTAGCTTGCTTTTTCGGCAATTCAAGTGATTAGATTGAGTTGTCAATATTTTCAGTGTCGTAATCGATGTACTCTTTGTTTTGATTTGGGTAAACACTATTACAAAGGAGATTAAGGATCTCTTCATGTTTTTTGTTTAGTTCTTAATTTTCTTTAGCCAAGTCGAGGTAAAGTTACTCCAACTTAGCCAAACTTTACTCGTCAGTATGTTTACTCCCCCCTTCAAGGTGATGGGAAGAAGTACCAACACCTGCACTTTTGGTCATTTTAGTTTTCGCCATGTAGGTATGTCTGAGAAAAAATAAATGATACCAAATGTTGTTAGTAGGTCTTAGATTTGAACCTTATCTTGTACAAAAAGGAAAAATTTTGGTACCAAAGTTAGTTTGGTGTCGTTACTCTAATGCCTAAGTTAGTAAAATGAATGTAGGGAAAGTTGAGAGTAGTAAAGAGTTATTAGATCCCTCTTGTAGCATTTCCTTCCTATATTTATAGGTGAATGTCATGTTTGAAGCAGTAGTTATTAGAATGATTATTGGGATACATGGAAGCCTCTTCATTAGGCACATTCCTAAAGTGTAGGGACAATGGACAGTTATATAATATAACCATACCAAGTGATAATTTGTCATGCCATTTCCCTTGAATTCAAAGTAGATACGAATCTATGATAGTCAACATTAGCCGAGAAACTAGATAACTCAATTTGTCAGCAACCAAATGGATGAGTGAATGAAACTCAACCATTAACATCAATAGCTTCTATGAGGTTTCTTGGAGGGAATGATACACCAATGAATACGATACGAGTTAGTACTTCACTTGATATGACTCACAAGCTAATAGTAAGGTTCACATTTGAGCCTAGTTTTTTATCCTCTCGGTTCTTTTTATAAAATTAGGTCTTTTTTAAATTGATCAGTACTAAACCCTACCCATTTAATACCGATCTTCGACTAGGGTTTAAAGGAAACCATTTTTTTTCAACTTGAAAAGATTTGGAGTCACCATCTGACTAAAGTTGGAAAAAAGGGCTAAGTTATAAACAATTAAACAATTGGATGGATTGGTTATAACTTAGCTACCGTTCTATAAATTAAAAAACCTATTTATAAATACGGCTTTTTGAAAACTAGAGATCTGGATTCGGGCGCTAATTTATTAAACTCTAAACGAGTACCACTTTTTAACTTTCTGAATTTAACTTTGCTTTTCAAATATACCTTTTTTAATTTCTAGAAACAATTAATTATAATATACGCAACTAAATTGATCAATGTACATAAATATCTAAAAATGGGAAAAATAAAATTATCCATATTTTAAGTCGCCCCGTACTTGCATACGGGTACCTACGTACCCATTATTTGAGATCAGACTTCTATAGTTCGTTTACTAAAAATATAGCAAGTTGATTTAATTTTAATTTTGGAAAAATAGTCGGCTTTACGTGTTTTGCCCATTTTGAGTTGATTTGAAGAAATTTTCTATAGGTCCAAAATTAGTTTATTTTTGGAAAGGATGCATTTTATTTTTATTTATTTGAAAAATTGATCTTCTAAGTGTCAAAAGTAACTTTACTATTTTTATTCTATTTTATTATTTTTATTATCTATTTATTTACTTTTTATTTCTTTTTAATTGTTTTTCTTTTGTTTAAACGTGAAAATAGAAAACCAAAATAAAATACTTCCTCTTCTTTTTTCTTTTTTTGCTTTTGGTTTTCTTTTTTTTTTTTTTACTTTCTATTTTTTGTTTCTTTTTTTTTTATTACAACAAACTATAATAATGAATTAAAATACAATAAATAAATAAAAAATAAATCAACATTAGAATTACAAGAGGGCCAAATACAAGAGATGCGTGGGTTAGCGGGTATGGTTTGAGTCCGAGTCGGATCCTCAAGTTGGAATCGGGTTGGATCTGGAGCGTAGGTTTAGATAAGGGTTACGGGTCAGGTCAAAGCTCCCAGGTTAAGTCACGCCTAATAGCTCGAAGAAGGCATTTTGGAGGCCGTTCCAATGGCCAAAATGATTGGAAAAGGGTGGTTTTGTATGTATTATATTGGACTTTGGGAAGTTTTTTTTATGCCATTATGTTTAGTGGCCCTCTAGTAATAGTGTGCGGTTTGAGTTGGTGAGGGTGCTTGATGGTGGGGTCGCGGTCGCGTATGGCTGAGGAAGTGTGTTCGGATGGTGATGATGGTGAATGGGCAAGTGTATGCAATGGGGTCGAAGTGTGACTTTGCGTCCAATGGCGACTGTGAGAGGGTCCTTGTATGTGTGGGTATGCTTTTGTAGGTGAACGCCGAAAGAGAGTAGTTAGGGGGTAAGGGTGGTGTGTAGTGGCTATGGTTGGTGGAGAATCAGGCTGAGAGTTGTGTGTGTATACAGGGTTGTGTATGCGAGTGAGAGGGATTGGAGAGAGAGAAAGCTTCTATGGTAAGACTTTGGAGAGAGAGTGGGAGTGAGAGAGACTAACAGTGAAGGAGTTAGTAGAGAAAGAGTGTTGTGTGTGTGTAGGAGAGAGAAAGAGTAACTAAGTGAGAGAAAGAGAGCCAAGTGAGAGGGAGAATGCAGGTCGAGAGAGAGGATCCCTTTTGTATGTATGCACATGCTTTTCGAAATTGGTGAGAGAGGGAGAGAGACAATGAGAGAGAGAAAGTGGTGGAGAGAGAGTCAAGAGTGAGAGAGGTCTGTTCTTGTTTGTTTTGTGTGTGTGTGTGTCTTTTAAAAACTTAACCCCCCTCTACTGTTTTTTTTTTTCTTCCGTCTTTATGTGTGTGAGTGTAAGTTTTTATAATAAGAAAATGAGGAACAAAAAAGGAATAGGAAGGGAGAAAAAAAGGGGAAAGAAATTTTGTTGTCATGACAAATCATGACGTACCACATGCTACAATTAAACACGTGGCCCATTGATATCTTGACATATGGCAACACAATGAGTTAGAAAAGAAAAAGACAAAAGGGCATTTCTCTATGCCTTTAGTGAGTTTCAAACCCTTGATCTCTTGTTAACTCCAATTAATGTCCAAATGCTTTACTGATAGGCCGTTAGTCTGTGCCTTGTCTATATGTGCAATTAGCTCAAGTCAGCCTAGGTTAGATTTAAATTTAAGCTTAGGTCCAACAGTTCTTTATTCAAATTTATTTAAATTAAAATCCTATTCTATTTAAATGACCTAAAAATTTTATTATATTCTAAATTCGTTATCTTTTAAAATTTTCTATGACTTTTAAAATTTTCTTATATATTTTCCTAAATTTTTCATTTTTTGTATTTATTCTAAATTTCTTATTTTTTGTGTTTTTTTTCCTATTTTCCTATTTTTTGTATTTTTCTAGAATTCCTCTTTTTTTCTAAATTTCTTCATTTTTTGGGGTTTTCTTTAATTTCCTATTTTTTGAAAATTTTCTAATTTAAGACCCTATAACCTAAACTAAAAAATAAAAAGGAGGCAAAAATTATGTGTCTACAACTATCCTTCTTTATGGTAAAGTTTGAGCATAACTTTATCACAAAGATAAAACAAACACTTTTTTTTCCCTAAGAGTGGATTTTATTCCATGAAGCGCTACAGCTAGCTAGCTATTGTAGGTCTAATCCATTGGGAATTTGGAGTGGAGGAGGGTAGCGCTCGAAGAGTTGGCCAAAAGATGGAAAGAATAATTGAAGTTTGGTCATGCTCTTATGAACTGATGAAGTGAAGTGAAACGGGTGAAGTACTCCTTGAGCTGGTTAAGGCCCTAAGAAGAACGAGCAATTTTGGTCGTGCCCTAATGAGCTAACTAACCAAAGTAGGCAAAGTACTCCTAGTGCTGGCTCAAACTAGATGAAATGGGTTAGCGCTCTTAGGGCTGGCTAAAACCCTAAACCGATAAAGGAAGCTTGGTCGTACACTAATGAGCTAACTAAATAAGGTAAAAGCATCTCCCAAGGACTAGTTACCCTATAATTTGATCGATTTGAAACTTAGTAGTACTCCTTTGAGTTAACTATCCTAGGTAGGAGCATCTCTTAAGGACTAGCAACCCTAAAATTTGATTGATCTAAAACCTATTAGTGCTTCTTTAAGCTAACTATCCTAGTCAACAGTGACTCTCAAGGACTAGCAACCCTAAACTGGGATTGATCTAAAACCTGGTTGTACCTCACTAGGCTCACTAACCTAGGTAGGAGCGTCTCCTAGGGACTAATAACCCTAGAATTTGATCGATTTGGAAGACTTGGTTGTACCTCATTAGGCTCACTAACCTAAGTAGGAACGTCTCTTGAGGACTGGTAACCATAGAATTTGATCGATTTAGAAGACCTAGTTATGCCTCACTAAGCTCACTAACCTAGGTGAGAGTGTCTCTCGAAGACTAGCAACCCTAAAAGTTGATTGATCTAAAACTTGGTAGTACTCCTTTAAGTTGATTATCCTAGGTAAGAGTGTCTTTCGGAGACTAGCAACCCTAAAATGATTGATATGGAAGACCTAGTAGTGCTCCTTTGAGCTAACTATCCTAGGCAGGCGTATCTCTTAGGGACTAGCAATCCTAAAATTTGATTGATTTAGAAGACCTAGTTATGCCTCACTAGACTCACTAACCTAGGTAAGATGGGCAAAGCACTCCTAGAGTTAACTAAGACCTTTAATTGAAAACAAATGAAGAGAAGTACCCTTTGGGCTTGCCTGGGAGGATTTGATGAGAGAAGTACCCCATGGGCTCGCTAAGAGACAACCGATGTGGAGACATACCCCGTAGGCTCGCTTAAGTAGGTTTGATGAGAGAAGTACCCTATGGGCTCGTTAAGAGATAGTTGAAAGAAAGAACCTAATAGGCCCATTAAGAAGATAAGATGAAGAGAAGTGCCCAATGGGCTCTGTCACGAACTGAGGATGGCTTAGTCGTGGCAGATGTCGTATACTGTACGAAAAACCCTTGATTGGTTACCCTTCCAATCAAGAACTCTTCACACAATATACAAGGCTCTATAACCACTAGGTTCCTAAAAGCATACAAATTTACATGATATCTTCACACAAACATATTTATATAAATTTTGAACTACAAAGCTTATAATATACAGTAAATTTAGTATATCTAGGTCTATAATACTAACAAAAACAAAAGTACATGAGTAAGAGTTTACATAAATTGTTCTCTCTCAATATACAGAATAGCTCGCTCTTACCTAAGTCCCCAAGCTAATCTATGGCATCCCTTGGCTAGCTTCTACGAATAGGCTATCCTGCAATAAAAGTCTAAAGGGGTGTAAGCCTAAGCTTAGTGAGCAAAACCCTTAGCTATACCACAAGCAAGTTATAAGTACATTATATTCACGCATATGAATGAATGATCAAATAGAATGCTAAACAATACATATAATTAACTAGTTCATATACGTAACTTAGATTTAACACCCTCCGACATTAGGGTTAGAGTATACACGGCACCAGTCAGATCCGGGTATTATACTAGAACTTACATTACTATGGAACTCCACATTCTATACTTAAATCAAATAATTCTTTTATTTTCATAAAAACTAAGTTCTAGTATAATCGTGAGTGTTGCCCCGTAGTCTACACTTACCCCTAAATGGAGGCCTCTAAACTCGACCCTTAACCAGGCGATTGATGCCTCCAACGCCTAATGTTCCCGAGGGCTAGGGTAAGGTCATTATGTACGAGTGCACCGTATAGAACCAATAAATTAATAATAACAACCCCTAAATGACCTCTCTTTACCTCCATGTAATGTAACGACTAGAATTGTATCTATGTAATGCATGTTAATGCATGGACCAATTTCTTTTTATAAGCCAAGTATAATTAAGTTCAAATTATGCTATGACCATCCAATAATACACACAATCATTTTCTATACTATCATGCAACAAACATAGCATTATCTATACTTAAGGTAAGTTCACAACTCAACACATAACAACATACACAAGCATTTCCCCAAACCCCATATAGTAGTTAATTAACAATAATATTTAAGTTCACTATCTACAATCGCATATAAGCATAGAATCATAGGGTAAATACTTACTCGGCCATAGCGACTCGCCCTAATTGTAGTAATCGATCGGAAGATCTTCGCTCACCTCAGGATCACTTGATCATTATGATATGATAATGCTAGTAAGTAATTGAATTAAATAATAATTCTAAATATCTATTTACCTAATTCTACTTAAATTACTATCAACTTCTATCCAGTTAGACTTTATTATTAATGGTATGTAACTTTTTCATTCTATTTCTGATATTTATGAATTTATAGTCGTTTTTCATCGATTTCGAATATACGTTCACACGGTGATGTCTATTTTTTACGTTAAGACCCGAAAGCTAGGGAGCGAATGGGATTAGATACCCCAGTAGTCCAGGCTTTGGTTGCTTGGCCGGGATAGAACCAGTGTGTTTTACAATATGAACTAAATTTATAGAAATTTAACTATGAAAACTTAATTCTCTTATTACTTATATTTATATCTTTTGGTTGTACTTAATGATTTAGTTAACCCTTAAATTCTTATACTTAGAGAATTTTACTTTGCTATTACTAATTCATGTACTTAATTAAGTATAATCCAATTTAGAAAGTGTATTAGGGTTTACTAAGTTAGGTACCTAGTTATTATACACTCTTCTTATTTTCTCATTTTCTAAACCTATGCTTATGTCATCGCTTATGTCATCATTCACTTATGTTACGGCTTATGTCATGGCTTATGTCATCATGTGATTATATCATTACTTGCACCATCCATTGCTTACCTAAGCCTTATCTCACGATTATGTGTTTTATGTACACTTATATATAATGTACATATACTTATACCTTTTATCTACTTATATGTATACTAGCATATTTATACATATACTTATACTTATACCATATTTATACTTGTATACATACTTATATACCTATACGGTCATATACGTATTTTTGGACAATTTCGTATGCCTAATTTTCTCTTAAGAAAATCTTCATAATTTCATTCTTTTGTGTTTTTAAGTGTGTATTTAGTATAGTATAGGTATGTATAGTTAGGTTTTGTCTTAATTTAGGTTATGTACATGGTAAATACCCATGTACAAAGATTCCCATACTTGTATTCTTTTAGTATTTCCTTATGTATACATACTTAAAAGCATATACACACGTATTCCTTACCTCTTCTTCATGATTCTTAACTTCCTACACTTAAAGATGGGAATTTTATGTCCTCTTCTTCAAGATCACACATAACACATGTCTATTTATCTAATCTACCTAATTACTTAACTAATGAATAATATAAAGCAACATAAAGTAACTTGATCACATATCTTAGTTTGTGTTGGAATTATGGAGACAAAAAGGAAAGTGTTGAAAGTGAAATGGAAGAAGAAGGGTCACAGCAATGGAGAGGGCTTTTTTTTTGTTTCTTTTTGTTTTGTTTTGATTATGGAAGAAAGGAAATGGCGGGGTCTAGAAGGGGAAATGAATGGATGGCAATTAAGAGAAGGAAGAAAAGAAAAACCACAAGAAAATAAGAGAAAAGAAATCATTAGATGCTAAAATATTTTTTCCTTATGCATTAGTGTCTTTTGTTGACTTTTCAAATTGTTGACTTTAGTCAACATGTGTTGACTTGGTCAACTTTCCTTAAGCATATGCAATTTTGTACACATAATGTAGTAATTAAGGGAAATTAAGGGAAAAATTAAGGAAACGAAAGGAAATAAAGTATTTGGTGAATTGATTAGTAAAAATAAATGATGAGGTCTTAATTTAGGTATTTATAGCCTATATACATCATTTGGTAAACTACTTTGTATAACTAGTATGAAAAGTACTAATTAGGGTATTAAGGTTCACTATAGTTAGCTTAATCTTCAATTATACTCCTAACTCTATGTAATACTACCTTAATCATATACTTAAGAGATACATGTAATCTATGATTCATTATCTTAGTTTGTAAAGGATTACTTAAGTATTTTAAATATATATGCATGATTGAAAGTCATCTCTAACCTTTTACTAATGATTTGGCAAAATACGAGGATTATATTATCAATTAGGGTTTTAGGGTATATTATGATGAATTAGTGCACATATGTCTTTAAGGTGATTATTTTAGGGTTTCTATCACTTTTGAATGAAATCTTTAGCATTTAGATACATTTAGGGTAGAAAAGTTTCTTATGCAATTGATTAATTCTTTTAGGGTTTTTACTTTCATTAGCCTTGTTAACTCCTAAATTGTCTAACATAGTTGAGTCTATTTCAAAAGCTAGATAGAAAATTTTAGGGGTTTACAGGCTCACTAGGAGACAGTAGATGAGGAGAAGCACCTTACGAGCTTGCTATAAGATTGGTGAAAGAGAGTGCCCAACAGGTTCACTAAAGACCCTATATGGAGTTGATGATGGAGGGGTTGAAAGATGGCTAACAACTTAGAAAGATAAGACGACACCCTAAAGGCTAACGAGATCTTTAAAATGAAAGGTAAGATAGCGCCCTAAAGGCTGGCTGAATCCCTAAGAAAAAATAAAGAGGAGTTAGTGCTCCAAGAGCTTGCTAATACCATAGAAAGACATGACAGTGCCTTAAAGCCTTATTGGAACCCTAAAAAGAATAAGAGAGGTTATAGCTCTAAGAGATTACTTAAACCCTAAGAGAAAGACGAAACAGTACCCTAAAGGCTGGCTAGAAGCCTGAAAAGAATAAAAGAGGGATCAATGCTCTAAGAGCTGGCTTGAACCCTAAGAAAAAGACGGGACAACACCCTAAAGGTTGGTTAGAACCCTGAAAAGAAGAGTTGGCTTGAACCCTAAGAGAAAGATGAGACAGCACCCTAAAGGTTAGTTGGAACCCTGAAAAGAATAAAAGAGGGATCAACACTCTAAGAGCTAGCTTGAACCCCAAGAGAAAGACAGGATAGTGCTTTAAAGGCTGGCTAGAGCCTTAAAAAGAATAATAGAGGGATCAATGCTCTAAGAGCTAGGTTGAACCCTAAGATAAAGATGGGATAGCACCCTAAGAGCTGACTTGAACCCTAAAAGGAAGAAGAAAGGCTAGCACTCTAAGGGTTAGCTTGAACCTTGAAAAGAATAAAAGAGGGATCAATACTCTAAGAGCTGGCTTGAACCCTAAGAGAAAGATGGGACAGTACCTTAAAGGCTGGCTAGAACCCTAAAAGGAAGAAGAAGGGTTAGCGCTGTAAGAGCTAGCTAATACCCTAAGAAGACAGGATAGCGCTCTAGAGGCTAGCTAGAACCTTAAAAAGAAGGAAAAAAAAAAAAGAGAGGTTAGTGCTTTATGAGCTAACTAACCCTAAGAGGAAAATGATGTAGGATTGAACAACTAAAGTAAGGTAAGCAACCAGTTTCAAAAGACTCTTTGGCTTGGAAAAGTATTTACAAAGAGATTGTTGAAAAACCATTTATGAACAAGAAAAAGAGTAGGCATAAGCCCCTTGATTTGAAAAAAGAGTTTGAAGGATGTTAAAAACCATAATTGGGGAAAAATGACTTAAACTAAAAAAATGACCACCTTAGAAAGGAAATAGATGACATGGATTAAATACTTGGCTATTCGAGCTGACATGGATTTGGATAAAAGATTTTGTGACAAGCCTTTACTTTCCCTCTCTCTTTTTTTCCTTTTTTTTTTATTTTTCTTTTTGAAAGTTTTGCCAACAGGTATAAATTCTTATTAAGGAACAATCTTATAACTACCCCTATCCTTGGTAATCATATGGAATTTCTTAATGCTCCTAACCTTAGGGCTTCTCTTAAGGCTTTTATGATCTTAAGGCATTCCTTTCTTAAGGAGAGGGTAACTCATAATTAGTTTAGTCAAAGAGGTCTTCCTTATTAGCTCTTGGTCTAGATCCCACTCTCGATTTTAGTTCCAAAAATTATAGTCCATTTTGTAAGTGATATTCCTTGACCAATCCATTAGGTCTTTTTGGTTTACCCTTATAAATTTAGGCTTTTGGTCCCTAGGTTTCAAAAAGGATTAATATAAAGGCTTATTTTAACAGAAATAATTTTATTAATCCCAGGTGTACAAATCAAGAACCTTGGGGAAAAATTAGAAGTATACTTACCCTAGTTTCAAAAACAATTTTTGTTAAGGATAAATTATCTTTCAAGATCTAAAGAGCTTTTACAAGTGTAAGGGTGGTATTGTAGGTAGGAGGCCTTATGTGATTTAATATAGGTAGGAGAGGCTTCAAAGTGTCAATGTGAATATGGAAATTTGGGTTTCTAAGCTTAGGAGTGTGATTTAAAGCCTTGTGTTTTTTTAGGCTAATTGGGCATTGACTTTTGGCCCTTTGATTTGGTTTGGTTGCCCTTATTGGGATGTGAAACATTTCTTGGGGCTTTTTGTTCTACACTTCTAAGCCTAATTCTTTAGCCTCTTTTCTTCTCCTCTTGTTTTTTTTTTCCTTTTTTAATTGCTTCTCCCCGTTATCTCTTACTATTCTGTCTTCTCTTTTGGCCTTAAGAGTGATTGTTTCCATTATTGAATTTTTTTTCTTTTTAAATGATTCAAGGCCTTAATTCCCTAGATTTCAAGTGTATGGGCTTGAGGTGGTTGAAAAAGGAAATTAGCTATTCTTCATTTCAAAGAAAAATAATTTATTAGAAATAAAAGCTATTTTTGAATTATTGTTACTTAAACAAGCATAAACCAATCATACCCTTACCTTTTGATTAATGACACTGACCTTTGAATTGCCCCATTGTAGGGTGGTTCTTGATAAGGTTTGAATTTAGAAATTCTCCAAATAGGTCCAACGGGGTGGACAACAGATGATTGTGTTTAGGATTTAGAAATGAATGCCTAACTTCACTTTAATCTATGTATCACATTCAAAGTGGACCTCCTTTAAGGAAAGAGTTTAAAGTATTCTCACCATTATGTTGCTTAACTCTCAAAGTGTTTTAGGTTACTGTATAAGATACAGCTTGCCTCTTCTCATCCTAAACTTTCAAAAAGTGTTTTATCATTCTCTTAATGAGGAGTCTGTTTATATTTGCTTAGGATCGAGTTTTGCCCCCCATTTTTTCAAATCATGCCCTAGTATTTGATTTTGTGTTCTAGTTCGATTCTTGATTGAGCTTAGCTTTCTAAATAGATTAGGGGTTTTGGCTTAGCTTGGTTACTTTTAGGAGTTGAGGATTATGCTCAAGTTGGTTGCCTTGATGGGCTGTGGCTGATGTTCGAATTGGCTTGCTAGCCTAATGGCTTATGTTTGGGTAGGCTGGTGTTTAGGATGAATGCTTAGCCAAGTAGTCTGCGTTTGGGTAGGTTACCTGAATGGGGTTAAGGTTAGTGTTGGCCAAGTAGCTTGTGTTTAGTTTAGATGGTGATAAACGGCTAGGTCTATTGTGGGTTGAAAGCCAAATGTTTGGGTTGGCTACTTGAGTGGGCCAAAGGGTTCGTGCTTGTTCAATGGGCTAAGGGGCTTATATTTGGGGTTAGATAGGCAAGGACACTCGTGTTTGGCTTAAATGGGCCAAGGGACTCGTATTCGGCTTGAATGGGCCAAGGGCCTCATAATAGGTTGAGGCACCTCGTGTGATTTGAAAACTAAGTATTTGGGTTAGTTACTTAAGTAGGCCAAAGGCCTGAGCTTGTATTGGCTCCTTAGGCCTATAAGGATTTACAACCGTTGGTAACTTTTCTTTTCATTTTTTTTTATTTTTTCTTAATTTTTAGAGAGAGAAAGGTAAAGTTTTATTTTCAAAAATAATGTACAAATAAGGATGGTGATTTTTGGGTTTCTATTTACAAGTCTATGGCTTTTATTTACATTTCCATAAATGAGATTGAAAAGTAGTTAGATAATTGTTTATTGAAAGACTATTTATGAAGACTAGAAAAGAAATAAAGAACAACGAACTAAAGAGAGCTTTATTATTTTTGAAAAAGGAAGATGAGAATATAAAAAAAACAAAGGCAAAGAACCTAAACTTTATTCAGGAATTTTATTCTAAGCTCCTTAGACTTGAACTAAAAAGACCTTACATTAAGTCCCGTAAACGAGCCTTAAAGTCTTCTATCATCTCATAAGTATCGCCGATGACCTGTGCCAAAAGGGACCATAAGGCCTGGTTGTGAGCTTCAAAATACTCAATCTTTTCTTTTAGATAGGCGATTTCATCTCTCAACACCTGCTCATAGAACCTAGAGGCGTCTAGTGGCCTATTACTCGACTAATCATTCAGTTGGTTGTCTATCATCCTAAGTCTACACATTTTATGGACAAGGATCAATCATCAATGCAATGATAGAAAAACAAAAACGTGGAAATATGCAGATGCTAGGGTCATTTGGGTTAATATATTACTCCTTAAGTAGTAACCCTACTGCAAATTTCAAAACTTGTTTGCAAAAAATCTTGAATGATCAGTAGGGTTACAATCTTTTAAGGGTAGTGTATTAACTTAGGTTTGGAAGGAAGTATATGCAATTAGGGTGAGTTCTAAAAGGTCCTTAAACTTTGTGACCTCACTTGTTTTTAAAAAACACTTTCATTGGTCTCATGAGCTTAAGTAGGGTAGCCTAATCGGCCTCGAACGGTAGTTGCCCTACCATACTCGGAACTTACATAATGGCCCCCCTCTTAGGCTCCTAAGACGGCTTGGGCCTGATCGCATCTACCATATATCTTTGATGTAACAAATGAACCCCCATGCCTCGGTGTATGCCATTCACAAAATAAATATGCTGACTGAAACAAATATATACAAGAAGCCAACAATAAATAAACAAATCAATATTCAAAGAAATAAATAAATAAACAAATAACTAAATAATACAAGTAATTTGAAAAGCAATTTTAATTTTGAAATATTTTTTAAGTGATTAGCCCTCTTGACGGTCCCCAATGGAGTTCCTAAGCTGTTAAGCTTGGTTTTCTACCCTCCCGATTCTTTTTAAAAAATTAGGTCTTTTTTAAATCGATCAGTATTAAACCTTACTCGTTTAATACTGATTTTCGACTAGGTTTTAAAGAAAAGCATTTCTTTTCAACTTAAAAAATTTGGAGTCACTACCCGGTCGGAGTTAGGAAAGAGGGCTAAATTATAACCAATTGGGTGGATTAATTATAACTTAATTACTAGTTTATTGATTAAAAAACCTATTTATAAATACGGCTTTTTGAAAACTAGAGATCTGGATTCGGGGGTTAATTTATTAAACTCTAAACGGGTACCACTTTTTAACTTTCTAAATTTAACTTCGCTTTTCAAATATACCGTTTTTAATTTCTAGAAACAGTTAATTATAATAGACGTAACTAAATTGATCAATTTACATAAATATCTAAAAATGGAAAAAATAAAACTATCCATATTTTAAGTCACCCCGTATTTACATACCGATGCCTACATACTCGCTATTAGAGATCAAACTTCTGTAGTTCGTTTATAAAAAACATAGCAAGTTGATTTAATTTTAATTTTGGAAAAACAGCCAGATTTACGTATTTTACCTATTTTGAGTTCAATTGAAGAAATTTTCTAAAGGTCTTAAAATGGTTTATTTTTGGAAAACCTAAAGTGCCCTAATTTGGAAAGGATCCATTTTATTTTTATTTATTTGAAAAATTTATCTTCTAAGTGTCAAAAGTAACTTTACTATATTTATTCTATTTTATTATTTGTATTATCTATTTCTTTACTTTTTATTTCTTTTTATGGTTTTTCTTTTATTTAATTGTGAAAATAGAAAACTAAAATAAAATACTTCCTCTTCTTTTTTCTTTTTTTTCTTTTTTTCATTTTTCTTGCTTTTGGTTTTCCTCTTCTTTTTCTTTTTTTTACTTTCTCTTTCTTATTTCTTTTTTTTTTATTACAACAAACTATAATAATGAATTAAAATACAATAAATAAATTAAAAATAAAAAACAAATCAACATCAGAATTGCAAGAGGGCTAAATACGGGAGATGCATAGGTTAGCGAGTACGATTTGGGTTTGAGTTAGGTCTGGACCGGATCAAATCCTCAGGTTGGAGTTTGGTCAAATCTAGACTGCGGGTTTAGACACTGGTTACGGGTTGGATGTGTCATGACACTAAAGGGAGCATAGTAGGATTACTTAAAATTTTCATGTCATGTGTGCACCCATGATTTGGATATCATCTTGCAAGTCAGAGATTGCAAGATTCTAAACAATTAGTCACTAAAGTTTTTATTTATTTATTTAATTAACTTACAACCACATATATGTGACTATAGATATCCAATAAGCCATAGTCCATCAGAACCGTAGAGAATCGGTATTCCTTACCAAACAATAAGATTAGGTAATAAAGTTCTAAAACTCAAACTTACTAAAGTCACAAAATTTAATTATAGTATATAATAATTAAAATGAACCATATAATCTGTCTTTAAAGTCTAACCTTTATGCATCTCGACGTTGGCACTCAACCTTCAGTTCTTAACCCATGCCCAATTATCTAGCAACCTGCAAAAGAAAATTATTGGGGAGTAAGCTACAAGAGCTTAGTGAGTTATCCCTCATACTATACTAGCAAATAGGTTATCAAACAATTTATTACCAAACATATAAATGCATGAACAAGCAGTATGCCAAACAGTATATATGCAGTTGACTGGTACTGTATATAACATCGCATTTAATGCCCTCCAAAGTAAGGGTTGGAGATACATCGGCACCAATCACAACCGGGCTCTAGTACTTGGGTTTTTAACCTTATATCATTATATATATATATATATATATATATTCCCTATTTCACTAAACAGGTTTCTACTTCCATCAGTCAATAGTATACAAATATCTAGGTCTAACGGTGAACGGGCTCACATAGTCCACACGCACAACCTACAGTGATGGTTTCTAGACGCGACCCTTAACTACCTACGGTTAATGTCTCCGGTGCCAATAAAACCCGTGAGCTAAGGGTAGGGTCTTGTTGTACCAATGCTCCAATACTGTACTAATCAAATCATGTGAGAATTCATCCCTCTAAGGCCCTTCATTACCAACCGTGTGAGGTGATGATCGAAATATTATATGCAATGTTCGTACTTTATGCATAAACCGTTTAATTTTAGTTGGGTTGCGTATGATTAAGTCAATTCATGAGGTGATCAAACAATATCAACAAATCATTCAAATAATACAACAATCAATTATATAATCACCTTTAATAGTATTTTGCACAGTAATCAATCAATATTAGTTGTATGCATAACCCGAAACCCTATGCATCAAGTTATTAATAATTAATTCATGTGCACTAGCTACAAGCACAAAATAAATATAAAGTCATCGGGAGTACTCACTTTCTCATAAATGATGTCAGGGATTGTAATAATTCAAAAGAAAATCGGTCTCGATCTCAAAATCACTTTACATATGAGGAATATGGAAAGTAATAAGTTTAGGGATTTAAATACCTAAACCAGCATGCTAAACCGTACTGTTTACTTAAATCGGTTATTGACTTACGTGAAATCATCGATTCGAGTTTTTATCGAATCGCGTATAACTTTTTCGTTTTAGCTCGGATCGTCATAAACTTATAGTCCATTTTGATCGTTTTCGAGCATATTTTCTCATAGCGAGGTCCGTTTTGGACATTGTGACTCGCAATTTGGATTGCGATATAAAAATATCACAAAATTTATTATTTTAGTTTAAAAATTATAAAATACTAAATTTAGCTTTTTCTTAATATATTTATGATTTAATAATTATTTAAACCATATAAT
>JAMXBB010000004.1:66776710-66790401 GCA_024138015.1 Lumnitzera littorea
ATACATGTATACATACATAGCCTAATACATGCATATATAATTTAATTTATGTATTTGTGCACATATATACATGTAATAGTAGTGTTTTATTAAAAATATACTATACAAATACTATATTTATACATGTATATACTATATACATACATCTATACTAAATAATTTACTTACCTAGTATTTTAATTTCTTTTCTTCTTCTTTTCCTTCTTCTTTTTCTTCCTTCTTTCTCTCTTTTTTTTCCTCATGGCTTTTGCTTCTAGGGATTTTCTCTCTTTTCTTTTTCTGTTTTGTTTCTATTGTTTTGTTTTCTCTTTTTCTTTTTTTTTTTCCTTTTATTCATGTAAGTTAGCTTAAAATTTAAGCTAAGTAATTATCGAATTTTTTTATTTTTCATTTTTCTTTTATTTTCCACTCAACACATGGCAAATTTTTTTCTTCACGTGGGCAGCTATTGGTTTCCAAAATGTTGCAATTGGGAAAAAGAAAGAAAAGAGAGAAATTGAAAATGAAATAGAAGGAAAATAAAAATTAATAATAAATATATGTAATTTTTCGAAATATATAAATTATAACAAATCCTCATCATAAATTAATTTTTAAATTTTTTTAAAATTTTATCAATTTAATTGGTACTCATTACAATTATAATTTTTACAAGTTATTATAGCAATTTCGTTATAATTTCACGCGAATAGGTGTTTTAGTCGAAAATTGCAATCGACTATAATTTTGTCACTATTGAGTAATATTTAATTATTTTATAAGTTTATATTTATAATTTTGAGGTTTCAATCAGATTCAGGTTCAATTTTGATTAATGGTGTGTAAGTCAATTTTAGGGTTTTAGTATGCGATTTAGGGTTTTAATCAATTTCTAAAGTTTTTACTACTTATAATATATTTAAATTTATGATTTATTATATTTTTATCTTCTCGGTTTCAATGATTCTTCAAGTCTTCTATAGTATTAGGGTTCAATTCTACTCTTAAATAGCTAAATTTGCAGGGTTTACAGGATGGGAGCTCCTGGGTCGGGTCACACATAATAGCTTGGAGAAGGTGTTTTGGAGGCCATTCCAATAGCCAAAACGATTGGGAAAGGGTGGTTTTGTATGTATAATATTAGACTTTGGGGAGTTTTTTCAATACCGCCATGTTTGGTGGCCATTTGGTGGTGGTACGCGGTTTGAATGGGTGAGGGTACTCGATGTTGGGGTTGCAATCGCGTGTGGCTGAGGAAGTGTGTTCAGATGGAAATGGTAGTGAATGGGTGAATGAGGAAGTGTGTTCAGATGGAAAGGCATTTCTCTATGCCTTTAGTGAGTTTTGAACCCCTAATCTGTAAGTAACCCTAATAGCAATGTCCAAATGCTTTACCGATAGACCATTGGCCTGTGCCTTATCTATATGTGCAATTAAATTGCACATGTGGCCTAGGTTGGCCTAGGCTAGATTTAAATCTAAGCCCAGGTCTAATGGTTCTTTAATCAAATTTATTTAAATTAAAATCTTATTCTATTTAAATGTCCTAAAATATTTATTATATTCTACATTTCTTATTTTTTAAAATTTTCTGTAACTTTTCAAATTTCTTATATATTTTCCAAAATTTTTCATCTTTTGTATTTTTTCTAAATTTCTTATTTTTTGTGTTTTTTCCTTTTTTCCTATTTTTTGTATTTTTCTAGAATTCCTATTTTTTTTTTTCTAAATTTCTTCATTTTTTAGGGTTTTCTTCAATTTCCTATTTTTTTGAAAATTTTCTAATTTAGGATCCTATAACTTCAACTAAAAAATAAAAGGGGGGCAAAAATTACGTGTCTACATTTACTCACCCTTAATCTCGACTTATTCGATAAGATTAGATAAGAATGTATAAGAAATGCACTCGGAGATGGGTATCTCACAAGAATAGGGATATTCATTAACTGAAAGGTTTAAGATGATTCTGATATAAAAGATAAGTGATTCTTTATAATAAGTCCTTAGGGCAGCAAGAAAATGTATGCAATTACAATAAAAGGTAATATAATAATAGTAGCTTAGTACATTATTAGAATGGTAAAAGGGGACAAATAGTACAATGTTAGAAAAAGGAATGATAGGTGGTGGCCCATGATTAGGTCTGCATTTTGGGATTTTGGGATGTTATTGCTAAGTGGAGTAAGTGTTATGGCTGCTATTGATGAGCTATACTAGGGGCTACCGAGGAGATTGAATGATGTTGTAGTTCAATAGGTTGGAAAAGTAGAGCTTAGCATATAGTGTTCTTGGACTTGGTAGTTGGTAGGTCAGCCTTAGTATTTGATAGGTTGACAATTAGGTAGGAGAGAATCCTCTTAGTGAGAGATTGGAGACCTCGAAGATGGGCACAAGTGATGAGCCTAGATGTCGACAATCCATCACTATGCTATTCCGAGATGTGATATCCTTTAGGTAATATCAGGGCATAAATTAGGAACCATAGTACTAAGCATGTATGAGGTGTACAAGGCAATTTGGTATCATATCCATTTAACTTTGTTAGTAGTAATCGTTGTAAGGAAACTTATTGTGACTATTATGTTGGCTACTATTTAGAAAATGGAGCAAATATGTATAAGTAGGAATCTCAATTCATCATTTGCTCCTAAGAGACAAATGAAGGGGGAACAATAACCTCAACTAAATCAAGCTCTGCCTTTATAAGTGACAGATGTAGTATAATAACTTACAACTACTTTGGCTAGGGTTGGTAGAGTGAATGGGGATAAGTTAGCTCGAGTGCAATATATAGTGAAACCATTGGATGGGACCAAAACTAATCCTTTAGTTATAGAAGAGTAGATTAATTCATTTTAAAAAGCTTTTGAAGTACATGAGGCAGAAGATAATTGGAAAGTGGGGATTGCTACTATTTTGTAGGATGATGTGCGGATAATTGGTGGAAGGGTAAGAAACAAACAATGGTAGAACCTATAGGTTTTGATGACTTTAGGAATTCATTTTTAGAGTAGTATTTCCCTAAATGTGTGAAGGAGCAATTGTGTCAAGAATATTACAATTTGAAGTAAGCAAGTCAAACAATCTAAGAACATGTACGAGAGTTTAATAGGTTGTTGAAGTTTGCCTTGAAAGCAGTATAAAATGATGAAATTGCTAAGGTTGGTAGGCTTTTGGCTAAACTTGATTTTTATTTTCAAGTTTTGTTGAAAAGGACAAGATTGGTGCAATATGTTGATATCATCATTGAGACTGTAAACCCCTAAAATTTTTTATCTAGCTTTTGAAATAGACTCAACTATGTAAGACAATTTAGGAGTTGACAAGACTAATGAAAGTGAAAACCCTAAAAGAATTAATTAATTGCGTAAGAAACTTTTTCACCCTAAATGTATCTAAATGCTCAAGATTTCCTTCAAAAGTGATAGAAACCCTAAAATGATCACCTTAAAGACATATGTGCACTAATTCATCATAATATACCCTAAAACCCTAATTGATAATACAACCCTCATATTTTGCCAAATCATTAGTGAAAGGTTACAGATGACTTCTAATCATGCATATATATTTATAATCCTCAAGTAGTCTTTTAGAAACTAAGATAATGAATCATAGATTCCATTTATCTCTTAAGTATATGGTTAAGATAGTATTACATTGGGTTAAGGCTATAGTTGAAGATTAGGCTAAATGTAGTGAACCTTAATACCCTAATTAGTACTTTTCATACTAGTTATATAAAGTAGCTTACCAAATGATGTATATAGGCTATAAATACCTAAAGTAAGACCTCATCATCTATTTTTACTAATCAATTCACCCAATGCCTCATTTCCTTAATTTTTCCCTTAATTACTACATTATGTGTACAAAATGGCATATGCTTAAGGAAAGTTGGCCAAGTCAACACATGTTGACTAAAGATTTGAAAAGTCAACAAAAGACACGAATGCATAAGAAAAATATCTAAGCATCTAATGATTTCTTTTCTTTTCTTTTCTTTTGGTTTTTCTTTTCCCTCCCTCCTCCTTAATTGCCATCCATCCATTCCCTTCTAGACCCCACCATTTTCTTTCTTCCATAATCAAAATAAAACGAAAAAGAAACAAAGTAAAATCCCCTCCATTACCGTGACCATTCTTCTTCCCTTTCACTTTCAACACTTTCCTCTTTGTCTCCATAATTCCAACACAAATTAAGGTTTGTGATCATGTTACTTTATGTTGCTTTATATTACTCATTAGTTAGGTAATTAGGTAGATTAGATAAGTAGATATATGTTATGTGTTATCTTGAAGAATAAGACATAAAGTCTCCATCTTTAAGTACAGAAGAATAGGAATCATGAAGAAGAGGAAAGGAATACATGTGTATATGCCCTTAAGTATGTGTATATAAGGATATACTAAAAGAATATAAGTATGGGGATCTTTGTACATGAGTATTTACTATGTACATAACCTAAATTAAGACAAATCCTAACTATACATACCTATACTATACTAAATACACACATAAAAACATAAAAGAATGAAATTAGGAAGATTTTCTTAAGAGGAAAATTAGTCATACGAAATTTGTACAAAAATACGTATATGGCTGTATAGGTATATGAGTATGTATACAAGTATAAATATGGTATAAGTATATGTATAAATATAATAGTATACATATAGGCATAGTAAAGGTATATGTACATAAGAGGTTAAGTGAAGTGTACATAAGCTTTTTAGACATGACATAAGCATGAGGTGAGGCATATGTAATCAAATGATGAAGCAAGCAATGAGGTAATCAAAATATGACATAAGCAATGACTTAAGCAAGTGATGACATAAGTAAATGATGATGTAAACGATGACATAAGCATAGGTTTATAAAATAAGGAAATAAGAAGAGTGTATAATAATTAGGTACCTAAACTAGTAAACCCTAACACACTTTCTAAATCGGATTATACTTAATTAAGCATATGAATTAGCAATAGCAAGGTAAAACTCTCTAAGTATAAGAATTTAAGGGTTAACTAAATCATTATGTATAAACAAAGGATATAAATATGAGTAATAAGATTAATTAAGTTCCATAGTTAAAATTCCTATAAATTTAGTTTATATCGTAAAACACGGGTCTTAACGTCCAAAATGAACATCACCGTGTGAATTTACATCCAAAAACAATGAAAAACGACTATAAATTCATAAATATCATAAATAAAACGAAAAAGTTATATACAATTAATAATAAAGTCTAACAGGATAGAAGTTGATAGTAATTTAAGTAAAATTAGGCAAATAGGTATTTAGAATTACTAGTTAATTCAATTGCTTACTAGCGTTATCATATCGTAATGATTAGGTGATCTTAAGGTGAGCGAGGATCTTCTGATCGATTACTATGATTAGGGCGAGTCGCCATGGTCGAGTGAATATTTACCCTATGATTCCATACTTGTATGTGATTGTAGATAGTGGACTTAAATATTATTGTTAATTGACTACTGTATGGGGTTTGGAGAAATGTTTGTGTATGTTGTTATGTGCTAAGTTGTGAACTTACCTTAAGTACAAATAATGTTATGTTTGTTGCATGGTAATATAGAAAATGATTGAGCGTATTATTGGATAGTCACATTATAATTTGAACTTAATTATACTCAGCTTATAAAAAGAAACTGGTACATGCATTAACATGCATTGTATAGACACAATTCTGGCCGTTACATCATACGGAGGTTAAGAGAGGCCATTCGGGGGTTGTTATTATTAATTTATTGGTTCTGTATGGTGCATTCGTATAAAATGACCTTACCCTAGCCCACGGGAACACTAAGCGTTGGAGATGCCAACCACCTGGCTAAGGGTCTAGTCTAAAGGCCTCAATTTAGGTGTGAGTGTAGACTGCGGGGCCCCACTTACGATTATGCTAGAACTTGGTTTTTATGAAAATAAAAGAATTATTTGATTTAAGTACAAAACGTAGAGTTTTGTAGTAAAGTAAGTTCTAGTATAATACTCAGATCTAATTGGTGTCGTATATACTCTAACCCTGATTTTAGAGGGCATTAAATCTGAGTTACATATATGAACTAGTTAATTATACATATTGTTTGGCATTCTGTTTGATCATTCATTCATATGCGTGAATATAATGTACTTATAACTTGCTTGTGGTGTAGTTGAGGGTTTTGCTCACTAAGCTTAGGTTCACACCCCTTTAGACTTTTGCTACAAGATAGCCTATTCATAAAGGCTGGCCGAGGGTTGCTACAGGTTAGCTTGGGAACTTGGGTAAGAGCAAGCTGTCCTGTGTATTGAGAGAGAACAGTTTATGTAGACTCTTACTTATGTATTTATGTTTTAACTAGTATTATAGACTTAGATATACTAAATTATTGTATATTGTAAGTTTTGTAGTTCACATTTTATATAAATATGTTTGTGTGAAGATATCATGTGAATCTATATGCTCTTAGGAAACTAGTGGTTGTAGAGCCTCGTATATTATGTGAAGAGTTCTTGATTGGAAGGGCAACCAATCAGGGGTTCTTCGTATAGTATATGGCGTCTACCATGACTAAGCTGTCTCCAATTCGTGATAGAGACTCTTTTAATTAAGTAAGCTCATGAATTGCGAAGGGTAGTTGAGAAAGTAGAATGTGAGAAAAGGATATTTGTAGGGAGTTCTAGTAGTAGCCATAAGATTGTAAAAGGAAAAAGGATTTATCAACACACTAGCAAGAATCAAAGGATGGGTGGAGCTATACCATTTTGTTAGAAGTGTAATGGTAAGCATTGAGTTATGTAGTATCTAGAACTATAAGGGAAATATTTTAGTTTTAGAGATGTTAGGCGTTTGGTAAAGTAGTGTCAAAACTTGAACCCTAGAGGTATATATTGCCATAAGTGTCACTAGACAAGACATGACACTACTTAATGTATTGTAGATCAACAAGTAAGACCAGATAAAACCCAAGCTAATAAGCTAGGACCCTCCAGTAGAAATAATTGACCAAAAGAGGCTAAAGCCAAACCTACAGTCTAAGGAAGGGTATATGCAATCTAGGATGAGGAAGGTAAGGATGATAAAATAGTTGTAGGTATGAGTTTTGAACCTTATGGCTTTTAGGTACCTTTATATGATCGTGTGCTATATGTTTGCTTGAATCATGTTCCCTAGTATGGTGATATAATTGTGATTGTTATTTTGGGATTTGTTTGCCTCAAGAGTAACTATGCTTACACATTGTTTGATATAGAAGTAACACATTCATATGTATCTAAGGACTATGTTAATAGGAATAGACTCCTAATAAAAACTCTAAAGTATGATCTAATGATGACAACCCCTTATGGAGGAGAGCAAATTATGCAATAAAAGTTAAAAGGAGGTAATATTTGTGTAGATCTTTATAAAACGCTTCTAGAATTAATAGTATTGGATATGAAAGGATTCGATCCTATATTGAGGATGGATTTGCTAATTGAGCATCGGATAGACTATGAAGGAAAGATGGTGGTGTTCAAGAAGCCTAATGGAGGGAAATTTCATTTTAAAGGAAGCTCTTGATGTGCTTAGGAGTTAGGTTAATCACTAGTGCTTACCATGAGAAGTAGTAACTAAGTAGGTCATTCAAGATATCGAAGAAGGATGAAAGTAAATAGGTTGGCGAATATAGTAGCTTCTTTGTAACTACTCATAGGATATGATGCACTAACGAACATAACAGGACTTAGTACTTCACTTGATATGATGTACAAGCTAATGCTAAGGTCCACTCACCATTAATCTTAAGCTACTTGGTAATATTAGATAAGAGTGTAAGAAAAGGATGTACTCAGAGAAGGGTACCTTACAAGTATAAGAATATTCTTTAACTTATAAGGTGTAAGATGTAAGATGTAAGATGATTTTAGCTATAAAAAATAAGGAACTATTTATAGTAAGTCCCTAAGGCAACAAGAAAACAATACAATTACGATAAAAGGGTAATATAACATAACAACTTAGTACATTGCTAAAAAGGGTAAATGAGACAATTACCATTAAGAGAATAAAGTACAATGTTAGGAAAAGTGATGCATAGGTGGTAGTATGCTAGTGGTTTCATGCTTTGGAATCTTAGTGTGCTTTAGTTGAGTTGAGTTGATGTTGTCGCTGCTATTGATGAGCTATGTTGAGAGTTGCCGAGGTGATTGGGTGATGTTTTAACTTAGTGGGATGGAAAAAGAGAGCTCGACATGTAGGGACCTTTATCTTAGCACTTAATGGATCAACCTTAACGTTTGGCAAGTTAGCCTTAACACTCGGTAAGTTGACAAATAGGCAAGTATTCAAATAAAGCAAAGCATATCTAAGATGGGGCTTTAAAATGTTTACCTACAACTCTTCCATGTATGAAAACTTGTCCTCGGTAAGTTCACAAGAGAGGATCATCTTGGTAAGAGATTATAGGCCTTAGAAGTGAGTGCTAGTAAGAGGTTTGGAGGTCAGCAATCTATTAGCTTCTTAAGGATGTTGAAGATTTGCCATCAAATCTTGATCATCTTCTCCTTTCAGCATATAGGGCATTAGGTCAATGACACTGATAATTGGAGATACTCTATATCCTTCGGGTAGTTTTAGCTCATAAGTGTTGTCATTAATGCATCGAAGGATCTTGAATAGGTCATCCAACCTAGAAGGTAGGTTGTTGGTTCTTTTCCTTAGGAACCGCTCCTTATTGAGATGAATCCAAACAAGGTCTCTTGGGTTGTAAATAACTCTCTTCCTACCTTGGCTACCCTATTCTCTTTATCAAGCCACAATCTTGGTTAATTACTCAACAACCTTCTATTACAATTTTTGAAACTCTTCAGTGTGTTTTAGATTTAATTGACTTTCTCCTTAAGAGGTCGAGCTAGTAAACATGTTAAATGGTAAGTTTTGGTTAAGTTCATAGACGATCTTGAAAGGTGACCTTATCAAGTTATAGGTGGAGCAATTGTATATGAACTTGATGATAGGTAGGCATTGATCCTAATCATGCAAATTCTTCCCAATAGTAGCTTGAAGGAGGTTGTCTACTATTTTATTCACGACCTATATCTAGTCATTTGTTTGTGAATGGCAAGAAGTACTGAACATGAGCTTAATGTTGAACTTCTTCTATAGTATTCACTAGAAGAAGCTTATAAACTTTGAATCATGATCAGATACAATACTCCTTGGGATGCAACCATACGATTTCTTATAAAATGAGGTTAGTAACAAATAAAGCATAATTGGTTTTGGAGTAAGGGATGTAGTGGCTAATTTTGCTAAACTAATCGATCATCACCATAATAGAATCATATTTTCGAAGTGTTTTGTATAAGCCAAGCATGAAATCCATGCTTAGATCAGTCTATGGTCGCTTAGGTATAGGTAGAGGTTTATATTCTCAATATGGCTCCTTTCTTCCCTCAGCTCGGTTGCATAACTTGCAATGTTCAAGAACTTTGCATACATCCTTCGTCATCCTAGGCAAATAGAAATATTCTTTTAATAGCTTAGTAGTCCTTTTCTCATTAAAATGGCCATTATGCCCCTAACATGGGCTTCCTAAATCCTTAGCAAAATTACTTGCCACATAGACTTACTTTCCTTTCATCTAAAATCCTTAACTCATATAAAACGCATCCACTACTCTTCTAATGTTGTACTTAGCCACTAAGGGTTTAAAGTATGGATCATGTTTGTATTGATTGTGTCAGGACCTTAAAGGGGGGCTTAGTAGGATTTTTTAAAATTTCCATAATATGTATGCACCCATGATATGAATACTGCCTTGTAAGTTAGAGATTACAAGACTTTAAATAATAAATCACTATAATTACTAATTTTCAAGTAATTAATTTATTGTAACATATTATAATATCACATATAAATATAAATAACTATAGATATCCGATATCTTACAGTTCCTTAGAACTGTAGAGAATTGGTATCTCTTACCAAATAATAAGACAGAATATACTAACATTATAAAAATATATATATACAAGAAAAATTAAGTTATAGTAAGTTCTAACATATAAATATTTTCTACAAAGGTTGTTTATGTATCACCTATAAAGATCTCTACTAATTCTAACACTAATATACATATCTTCATGTCACACTCAGTATTTGAGACTTATCCTAATCTCATCATAAGTAAACTTGCAAAAGAAAAACTATTAGGGAATAAGTTACAAGAGCATAGTGAGCTATCCCTTATACTATACTAGTAAATAAGTTATTAAACAAATTGTTACAACCATATGAATGCATACACACGTAGTATGCCAAACAATATATGCAGTTGACCGGTACTGCATATAATATCGGATTTTAATGCCCTCCGACATAAGGGTTAGAGATTCATCGGTACCAATCATGACTTGGCTCTATCATTTGGGTTTTTACCCCATAACTTTGAATATCATATTTCGTAAAATGTATTTCCATTTCCAAGTCGTCTAATAGTACACAAAATCCCATGCCTAGCTGTGAAGTGGCCCCTATAGTCTACACTCATACCTTATAGTGAAGATCTCTAGACTTAACCCTTAGCCATATGGTTGGCATCTCTATCACTTAGTAAGCCCATAGGTTTGGGTAAGGTCATGTTGTATGAGTGCACCGTATAGAAACACTTTAATATATATATGAACAACCCTCGTAAGGCCTCTCTTTTTCTCCGTATAAAGTGACGGCCGGAATAAGTAATGCAATGCATAGATAATGCATGACCCTTTTAGTTTAAGATAAGCCAAATATAATTAGGTCAAATTATGGGGCAATCAATCAATATTAGCAAACCATCTAAATCATATAAAAATCAATCATACAATTAAATCATCAATTATCGTATTTGACAATATTTCTCACAATAATCAATCAATATCAAGCATACGCATATCCTAAAACCCCATGCATGAAGTTATTGATATTCAATTTAAGTGCACTAACTACAAGCACAAACAAGTATAGAGTCATCGGGAGTACTCACTTGACTATGACGACTCACTCTAATCGTAATAATTGATCGAAAGATCGTTGCCCTTATCGGGATCACCTAATCATTACGAGATAATAGGGATAATAAGTAATTGAATTAACTAATGGTTTTAGATATCTATTTACCTAATTCTTCTTAGATTACTATCAGTTTTATCCGATTAAACCTAATTGTCAATCGTATGTAATTTTTTTATTCTATTTTCGATATTTACAAATTTATAGTCGTTTTTCATTGTTTTCGAACGTATGTTCACATAGTAATGTCTGTTTTGGACATTAAGGCTCGTGTTTTATGATGTAGACAAAATTTATTAAAATTTTAACTATGAAAGCTTAATTATTCTTATTACTTATATTTATATCCTAATATCTCCTATTTTAGGACTTAGTGATTTAATTAGCTATTAGATTCTTACACTAAGGGAATTTTACATTGGCATTATTAACTCATGTACTTAATTAAGTTTAATTTAATTTAGGATGTGTATTAAGGTTTTAAAGGATTTTTTTTAAGACCTTAAGTACATATACATACTTATGTTATACTCTTATGTAATCTTATAAGTTATTATTTTATAAGTTTACACTTATGTCATCGCTTATGTTTTCAATTGCTCGTGTCATCGCTTATCTCATCATTTGCTTATGTCATGGCTTATGTCATTTTTAATTACATCATTGCTTATATCATCATTTGATTACATAAGCCTTACCTCATGCCTAAGTGTATTATGTACACTTATGTACATTTATGCATATGTTAAGTTTATACTTATACCATTACTCTACTTATATATGTCATGATCTGAGAGGGCTAGTCATGGTAGTCGCTGTATACTATACAAAGGATTGCAGATTGAATTCTCTTATAATCGACAACCTTTTTATATGATACATAAGGCTACAACTACTATTAACTACCAAGAGTGCGCAAGCTTAAGAAATATCATTTCATGACAAATAATAATATTGTAAAAACATAACACATAGTCTATTTACATAAAAGTTTACAGATATAGAATCTGAAATGTGTTTGAAGTTGGACTATTATAAAATTACATATTTAAATCTATAATAAGTCAAAAGTAATCTCCATCCTCATCCAGCTCCTACATTGACCCCGTGTAGAAAACTAACCTTGGGCATGCGGCCGCCTGACTCCACAAATAGGTCGGCCTGCAAAAGAAGACTACAAGGGTATAAGCTAACTAGCTTAATGAGATAGTTTCCCTTAACCATACAGCAATCAAGCTTATACAACAATTAAGTTTAACCAAATGAATGCATGAACAAACAGTATGCTAAACAAATACATGCAAGTGACCAGATACTGCATGCAACTCAGATTTAACGCCCTCCAAAGTCAGGGTTGGAGATTCATTGGTACAGTCAAATCTGGGTTTCATATTAGAACTTATTTCATAACGAAACTCTGTATTTCATATTTAAAATGTAATGGTACATCCATTACCAACCTTATCAAAATGAGTTCTACATATGATTGTGAATAGCTTCACGCAGCTCTTACTCACCCTTAAACGAAGGCCTCTGGACTCGACTCTTAGCCAGGCAGTTGGTGCCTCTAATGCTTAGTTATCCCGAGGGCCGGGGTAAGGTCATATCGCACGTGTGTACAGTACGAAATCTATCACAATCAATAATCAACCCACGTATGGCCTCTCGCTACCTCCGTGTAATGTAACTACCTGGAATTAGTTATGCAATGCATGATTTATGCATGATCCAAGTTAATTTTTCTTATCGAATAAAAAGTTAAGTCATATTTAATCAGTGATCATTCCAAATTACAAACAATCAATCTAGTGAATCTACTATGCAACAAACATTATAATATTGAAATTTAAAGTAGATCACCATTAACAACAATTATCTTGCACAAGCATAACCCAACCCCATACACATTCATTTATAAATCATAATTTAGATTCAATAATTACAAGCACAAACAAGTATGGAATTATAAGGAAAAACTCACTCGGCTATGGCTAGCTCAAGGGTCGTAGTAATCGGTGGGCAGCTCAAGGTCGATGTCAAGGTTACTTAAGAATAATGAACATTTTGCAAGTTTGGGATTTTACAACTAACTAGTGCTTTCATTTATAAGGTTTACTTCACTTAGTTACATCAAATTGTCAATTCGAGCTTTTTATCGAATCGCATATAACTTTTTCGTTTTAGTTCGGATCATTATGAACTTATAGTCCATTTTGCTCATTTTCGAGCGTATTTTCTAGTAACAAAGTCCGTTTTGGACGTTATGATTTGTAGTTTAAATTGTGATATAAAAATATCATAAAAATTATTATTTAAGTTTAAAAATTATAAAATATTAATTTTCGCTTTTTCTTAACATATATACGATTTAATAATTATTTAAATCATATATTTGATATTTTTATTATTTTGAGTATATTTTCCTATTTTTGAGATTTTTATTTTATTATGATTATTATTATTATTATTGCCTTTATTATTTTTGTTATTTCTCATTTTCCCATTATTTATATATTTTACGGTTTATATATATATATACTTATAATATATGTTATAATTCTATTTTTACAAAAATCCTTAATCATGGTATTATATATATATATATACACCATATTTACAAATTTAGTAAATATATTATATATGCTAATATATATTCGGTATACTACTTA